>LR812531.1:57884114-57999114 GCA_903798195.1 Danio kyathit
ACTTATTAATAAAGTCATCTGGAATGGCAAAGAAAGAGTTCTCGCAGGACTCCCAGAGTTCATCAAGAGTCTTTGGATTCATCTTCAATGCCTCCTTCATCTTACCCCAGACATGTTCAATAATGTTTATGTATGATGACTGGGCTGGCCAATCCTGGAGCACCTTGAACTTCTTTGCTTTCAGGAACTTTGATGTTGAGGCTGAAGTATGAGAAGGAGCGCTATCCTGCTGGAGAATTTGCCCTCTCCTGTGGTTTGTAATGTAATGGGCAGCACAAATGTCTTGATACCTCAGGCTGTTGATGTTGATCATCCACTCTGCAGATCTCTCGCACGCCCCCATACTGAATGTAACCCCAAACCATGATTTTTCCTTCACCAAACTTGACTGATTTTTGAGAATCTTGGCTCCATGTGGGTTCCAGTAGGTCTTCTGCAGTATTTGTGATGATTGGGATGCAGTTCAACAGATGATTCATCAGAAAAATCCACCTTCTGCCACTTTTACAAATGATCAACTAGAAGTTATTTGTTGCACTTACAACTGGGATCAACGACAAGACTTTTGTCAGGTAGTGTAGTGCTGTTGCAGACTATTAGAATGATTTCTGAATGATTATGTGACCCTGAAGACTGGCGTAATGATGCCGGTGATTCAGCTTTGAATAACAAAAATAAATTTCATTTTAAAATCTATTCCAATAGAGCGCACTTATTCATTCATTCATTTGTTTTCTTTTCGGCTTAGTTCCTTTATTAATCAAGAGTCGCCACAGCGAAATGAACCGCCAACTAATTCAGCATATTTTTTACGCAGCGGATGGCCTTCCAGCTGCAACCAATCACTGGGAAACACTCATACACTCTCACTCACACACATACACTACAGCCAATTTAGTTTATCTAATTTGCCTATAGCGCATGTGTTTGGCTTGTGCGAGAAACCGGAGCACCCAGAGAAAACCCACACCAACACCGGGAGAACATGCAAACTCCACACAGAAATGTCAACTGACCCAGCCGAGGCTCAAACCAGCGACCTTCTTGCTGTGAGGCGACATCGCTACCCACAGCACCACCACGTCGCCCAGAACGCACTTATTTTAAATTGTAATAATATTTCACAATTTGACCATATTTTTTTGCTTGATTTAATGCAGCTTTGCCTAGTATAATTGTGATATTCTCATACCTGCAGTCTGAGTCTGTCCTGTGGATGGCGCTGTTCACTGCTGTTCTGAGCTGCTCCAGATATCCAGTGACTTCAGGGTGTCTGGATGGAAGACCAGGCTTAAGTGTCGCTCTTTCTTTTCTCAGTTCCTCCAGTTTCTTACCAAAACGCTCAGCTAGACACACAAAAAATAAATACATAAAGATCCGATTTGATGTGAAAGGCAGCTTTTATGGGTTACAAAGTTAGCGTTAGCTCTACTATAAAAGATCTGGGTGTCATATTAGGCAGCAATTTAACTTTCAAAAATCATATATCCCATGTCACAAAACTGCTTTCTTTCATCTGAGAAACATCGCTAAATTGCGAAGTATGCTATCCACATCAGATGCAGAAAAGCTAGTTCATGCTTTCATGACTTCTAGACTGGACTACTGTAATGCTCTGTTTGCTGGTTGCCCAGCATCCTCTATTAACAAACTTCAGCTAGTGCAAAATGCAGCTGCCAGAGTTCAGAGGTCTAGAAAATATGATCATATCAGCCCAATTTTATCCTCCTTACACTGGCTGCCTGTTAAGTTTCATATTGAATTTAAAATATTACTCCTTACCTATAAAGCCTTAAATAATCTAGCTCCTGTTTATCTAACCAACCTCCTGTCTCGCTAAAACCCAACCCGCTCTTTACGATCTCAAAACTCAGGGCTTCTAGTAGTACCTAGAATATCAAAGTCGAGTAAAGGAGGTCGAGCCTTCTCATTTATGGCCCCTAAACTCTGGAATAGCCTTCCTTATAATGTCCGAGGCTCAGACACACTCTCGCTCTTCAAAACTAGATTAAAGACCTATCTTTTTAGCAAAGCATACACTCAGTGCAGTACATAACGCTATGACGCATGATGTGCCCCACACATGATTTTGGTTCTTGTTTATATACACTATGAACAGCAGCTGAGCAGCTGAGCAGCTGAGCAGCTGCTGTGGTGGGTCATTATGGAGTGAGAGCATGACCGACTCCTGTAATGCTCCAAGAACAGACGAGTCTTCGCTGAGGTCCAGCTTCCTGCACCTAGACTGCAGCTCTGCACAAGACGTTTGGCCATAGGGGAAATGGTCGTGCCCAACTGAGCCAGGTTTCTCTCAAGGTTTTTAAAATCTTCGCTTTCGCCAATTGGTGGTTTTTTCCTCGCCGCTGTCGCCACTGGCTTGCATGGTTCGTGATCTGTAGAGCTGCGCATCGATGGATTGCTCTTCAGTGTTTGGACTCTCAGTAGTGATTATTAACCCACACTGACCTGAGCTAAACTGAACTGAACTTAATCTCTGAAAACTGAACTGACACTGTTTCAATTCACTATAACCGTCCATGTGAAGCTGCTTTGACACAATCTACATTGTATAAGCGCTATACAAATAAAGATGAATTGAATTGAATTGATGGAATAAACCATAACATAACAAACCTAAATCTGTATCTCAAACACTGCAGAAAGTGTGTGTGTGTGTGTGTGTCTGTGTGTACATGTTTTTGTGACAAATCAGGACACAAATCTGTATAATGACACAGGTATTACAAGAATGTGGTGAAATATGAGGACACTGTTGACGTTCTCATTTCTCAAAAGCTTATTAATCACACAGAATGAGTTTTTATCAGAAAGTAATAATGTCCAGCAGGGGTTCTCAAACTTGTTCCTGGAAGTCCGGTGTCCTGCAGATTTCAGATTCCAACCCCAATCAGACACACCTAGGCTAGCTAATCAAGCTCTTAAGCTGCGGTCACACTGGACTTTTCTTCCCATAGACTTCCATTCATACGCACGTGGATGCGTCAGACCGGAAACGCAAGCTCGTGCGACAAGTTTCGCAGTTCGCTGCGTTGCAAAGTTTCAAGAAGATTTTATTTTATTCTCTCAATGTGAAGTATTTACTTAGTGAAAAGCAGTTTCATGCCAGTGAGTAAAAATACTTTGTGGTATGTCTGTGTGTAAATGGAGAATCCTGCACAGGAGCAACACTATGAAATAACTGATTCTGAGCTGACTGATTCTGAATATGTAAAGTACTGATTATATATGTTAAATAAGCATATGCAGTTCAGTGTTTCCTCTAGGATTTTTTCCAGCAGTGGCGGCAGGACTTTTTTTTTTACACAGATCTGCCAACTATTTCAAAGACAAATATTACATGCAGTATTACAAGTCGAGATAGCATTCATGTAATACGAGCATGCGAATCTCTTTGCTTGCGCGCCGATTTCCTCTGTTCGAGCACAGAACTTCTTGCACGCACTCAAATTTACACGTTCAAGTGCAGATCTTCTTGTGCGCTTTCCAGTAAGCGCTGCTGAAGCGCGATTTAGTGCGTTTTTGTGCGTTTTCCGACATTAACGCGTCCTGAAGTAAAGTGAAACGGCTATAAACTCCAGCAAGATAAAGTCATTGTATGCAAAGCCATTGACCTTTATCAATAAAGTATACTTATGGAAACTGTGTTCATCTTAACTGAAAGCTACGCGGTGTTTGCTGGACTCACGCACCTGTCAGTCAGTCTGTCAGAGAGTCAGTCAGCATGTCACCTTGAACAAATAGCGCACAGCACTACTACGGTTACAGAAATGTTTGCGCTGTTCTAATTCACTTACCTCTAATATGTTTTGGTGCGATTATAATCCGCTATAAAAAACACGACTAAATGTTTTAAATAAAAAGCTGTAATGTAGCCGTGGCGGGATGAATTTTGGCGTGGCGGCCCACCACGGATGAATGAATGTAGCGGAAACCTTGCAGTTATATGTGGGAGAAGCATTCAGAAGAGTAACATATTATGAAGTTATGCTATCATGACAATGTATGTAACCATAACGTCTTTTGCATAAGTTGCATCTATGAAGGTCATCTCTGTTGTCAAAAGAGTTGCTTACGTTGACATGAGCTGCTGGCTGAGGGCCAAATATAACAGAACCACCTGAGACATCTCCAATGATGGTCAGATGTTTAAAATAAGGCACCTAGGGGTGTGTCAAAGAAATCTGTATAAAGATTGTGGAAAACACAGAGACTTTAGAAAGTGTGGAGAAAGTGTGGGGGACAGTGTAAAGAGAGAGTGGGGATGCAATGCTCTGCTCTGCACTTTCTCAGGCTTTATTATGTGAGAATAAAGTCTTTAATTCTGATATCCAAAACCTCCTGTCTGATAATGCCTCATTGATGAGAAGGTCGTCAATCACGACGGGTGACAACCGCCGGGGAGCTTACGACAAAAGGCCCCAAAGTGGGCTTGACGGGCTCGACAAATGACAACCTACGTGAACGACAAGTTCAAGCTTGGTGAACTGTGACCTGCGAAATTGCATCACTTGACTGCATGAGACCAATCGAGGATCAAAACATGACCTCTCTGGACAGGAATTTAAAACACAGACCAATCACTCGCTTTTTTAAATGTCTAATCATCTAATTTAATCCCACCCCTTTTCGCAGCACCGTACTACAGGATTTCACACACTCAAACTCTAGTGTGACCGCAGCTTTAGGCTTTCTAGAAGCCCTCTTGCAGGTGTGTTGAGGCAAGTTGAAGCTAAAATTTGCAGGACACTGGCCCTCCAGGACTGACTTTGAGAACCCCTGCTGTACACAGTTTCCTGTGAGGGTTAGGTTTAGGGGTAGGGTGGGGTTAGGGCAATACAAAATACAGCTTGTACAGTATGAAAAACTATGTAATGTCCCCACAATTCACAAAAGCAAATGTATGCCTGTGCGTTTCTCTGTGTGTTTGTCAGACAGACTGAACAAAACAAAACAAACACAACTGACCCACTTCTCTGGGAAATGTCCTGTTATGTAAGTCACAAGGCTTGTCAGGCTTTAAAAAGAAGAAAAACTGAAAAAAAATGTCCAGCTGACAAATGTAGGTCAATCATCTGATCTGGTCAAACCAGAAGTAACTTCATTAGATCTTACACATGAGACACAGAGGGATGTTTTTTGAGTACAGTAAGTCGGGTGGAGGAAATTAATGCTATTTTATTTGCACAGAAAAATGTATACACATAAGTGATGATACTCTGACGCTTGAGTACATGAAAAGCACACGTCATTATGTGTTCAACCAGCAGATGGCACTGCTTGACACTGAACCACAGAACTGTTTAAAAATAGCATGGGAACCAGAACACATGCAAAGATACAGACAAATCTATTAGTCTAATAGTAGTATTTTATGCATTCTTCAGGGGCAAAGGTTGGGGAATGATTATAAAATGTAATTTTTTTTTATTAAAAAAGGCCATTTTGAACTTTTGTGTATCTTCTGCGTTAAACTAGAGTGCGCATTTACTATGTGCGATATGATGCTTGCATGCTGTGCTTCTGAATCTAACGACAATGCTTCAAATTGCCTGTAGTAAACACGCTCGAGAGAAGACACAGGCTAACAAAGTAATTTTTTCAGTTAATTTAGTGTACAAAAAGTGTTCTTGGAGCTTCGTATGTTTACAGTTGAACCACTAGCTATGTATCCATCCAAAACCGCAAATTAACTTTATGCGCAAAACTGGAATATTGCATAAAAGATGTGCGAATAAATCAGCGTTTCCATCCAACGAGTCAAAGCGAACAAAATCATCACTTCTTGATTATCTGGTGCCAAATATCAACAGTAAAAACAGAATTTACTGCGATGAGAGAAGCTGTGTGAATCTTTTCTTCATTTAATAAATGACTTGCACCTCAGAAGACAATGCTGACACGCCGTGAGACGCGGAGCACAGATGCTCTTGATTTTGGAGGTCATTAATAATATAATAACACTAATACTGAGATGGTAAAGGCGTTTTAGAAAGACCAAAACAACATTTCAGATGTTTTACAGTGTGCTCAGCCTGCTGGTTTATCCATTCACACAAATTTTTATCATCACATGATCTCTTATAACAAAGTCACATGACTTTTTTAATGCGCATACTGGAATTAGTTTTTTTAAGCGCATTTTCTAAATTTATGCGCATCTTGGCGTTTCCATCAACCGTTTTTTATGCGCATATCCAAAATGTGCTTAAAAATAAGTGGATGGAAACATTTTTTTATGCCATGTCAGCAGCAAAGGCTATTTTCATGGCAAATACAATTAAAATCAGGGACGTAGCAACCGGGGAGGATCCCCTCACTTTTAGAGACAGACCATTTAGAAACGAGTGATTAATAATTATATGAACGTAAACTTTTGGATTTCTGACAGCTAGCCCCACCCCCACTTTTAAAATGTCCTCTACACCCCTGATTAAAACAAACACAAACAAATGAATCAGAGTTTCCAAGCTTTCATGAACAGAAGATTCAAAGACTTTTTGAATCAAGCACCTTTGCAATTCATACCCCAGCATATGTAGTGCCATAAAAGTCTATACTGTACTTAACATTTCACTTACACTTAATATTTACATTAAAAACAGAGTAATTTTGATTGTTTTAAAAAATCATGTACAGTATGTATATAATTTTTTTAATTCAATACTGATGATATTCAAATGTGGTTTCTAAAATATAGATAAAATGTGCATTATTTATCAGTGTTATTGTACAGGATTTTAAATAAAATTGTTTAGCTTAAGAATTTCTCTGGGTTCAAAAACCAATCTAAATTCAAATTTAATTCAAGCACTTTCAATGAACTGCGTTTGTTTTAAGTACTTTCCAGGCCTTGAATCCATATCTTTGAAACTCAAGTACAGGGAGTGCAGAATTATTAGGCAAATGAGTATTTTGACCACATCATCCTCTTTATGCATGTTGTCTTACTCCAAGCTGTATAGGCTCGAAAGCCTACTACCAATTAAGCATATTAGGTGATGTACATCTCTGTAATGAGAAAGGGTGTGGTCTTATGACATCAACACCCTATATCAGGTGTGCATAATTATTAGGCAACTTCCTTTCCTTTGGCAAAATGGGTCAAAAGAAGGACTTGACAGGCTCTGAAAAGTCAAAAATAGTGAGATATCTTGCAGAGGGATGCAGCACTCTTAAAATTGCCAAGCTTCTGAAGCGTGATCATCCAACAATCAAGCGTTTCATTCAAAATAGTCAACAGGGTCGCAAGCGTGTGGAAAAACCAAGGCGCAAAATAAACTGCCCATGAACTGAGAAAAGGCAAGCGTGCAGCTGCCAAGATGCCACTTGCCACCAGTTTTGCCATATTTCAGAGCTGCAACATCACTGGAGTGCCCAAAAGCACAAGGTGTGCAATACTCAGAGACATGGCCAAGGTAAGAAAGGCTGAAAAACGACCACCACTGAACAAGACACACAAGCTGAAACGTCAAGACTGGGCCAGGAAATATCTCAAGACTGATTTTTCTAAGGTTTTATGGACTGATGAAATGAGAGTGAGTCTTGATGGGCCCGTGGCTGGATCGGTAAAGGGCAGAGAGCTCCAGTCCGACTCAGACGCCAGCAAGGTGGAGGTGGAGTACTGGTTTGGGCTGGTATCATCAAAGATGAGCTTGTGGGGCCTTTTCGGGTTGAGGATGGAGTCAAGCTCAACTCCCAGTCCTACTGCCAGTTTCTGGAAGACACCTTCAAGCAGTGGTACAGGAAGAAGTCTGCATCCTTCAAGAAAAACATGATTTTCATGCAGGACAAGTACTCCACAGCGTAACTGGCAAGAAAGGGTCTAAAAGAAGAAAAACTAATGACATGGTGTCCTTGTTCACCTGATCTGAACCCCATAGAGAACCTGTGGTCCATCATCAAATGTGAGATTTACAAGGAGGGAAAACAGTACACCTCTCTGAACAGTGTCTGGGAGGCTGTGGTTGCTGCTGCACGCAATGTTGATGGTGAACAGATCAAAACACTGACAGAATCCATGGATGGCAGGCTTTTGAGTTTCCTTGCAAAGAAAGGTGGCTATATTGGTCACTGATTTGTTTTTGTTTTGTTTTTGAATGTCAGAAATGTATATTTGTGAATGTTGAGATGTTATATTGGTTTCACTGGTGAAAATAAATCATTGAAATGGGTATATATTTGTTTTTTGTTAAGTTGCCTAATAATTCTGCACAGTAATAGTCACCTGCACGCACATATATCCTCCTAAAATAGCTCAAACTAAAAACAAACTAAAAACTACTTCCAAAAATATTCAGCTTTGATATTAATGAGTTTTTTGGGTTCATTGAGAACATGGTTGTTGTCCAATAATAAAATTAATCCTCAAAAATTAACTCCCTGTAAATGTTTAAGTACTTTCAAGAAGTGTGGAAACCCTGTGAATACATAAATTAGATAAGATTTTTTATGTTAATACAGATGAAGCACTGAAGTCACATGTTTTGACAATGTTTTTGGTTCCTTCTCTGGACGTCGAGCATCTCGGGACCCTTGCTGTCTATGAAGGAGCTTTTGGATATCATCTCAAATATCTTAATTTGTATTCAGATGAATGAAGGTCTCGGGGGATTGCAATGACATAATGGAGAGTAAATAATAACAGAATATACATTTTTGGGTGAACTAATCCTTTAATATGCAGCATCAACAAAACTGTTGGACATCACTGAAGCTGATGAGATGGACTGTGTGTTACTGCCACTCAAGCAAACACATGAGAACATTAATCACACGTCTGCCGTTTGGTTTTGCTGAGTTCAGACAATCAGCTGGGAGTGTTTGGGTGTGTTTGAACACCACAAACATGTGTCCAAACCATATCTGTGTTCTGTCTTCAACTGTGGACTACAGGGATATAAAACTGCAGTGTAAGATAACATATGGAGTTTGATCATCCTTTTAGAATAAAATATGATGCAAATGGCTACACCTACAAGTTTATATTTAGATTTCACATAAATAAAATATATGCATACATGTTTAAATATATTAGCTATAATTGTATGTTTTGTAATATATAATTATATATATTTTTAACATATACTGTACAGTTAAAGTGAGAATTATTCGCCCTCCTGAATTATCAGCCCCCCGTATCATTTTTTTTCCCACCCAATTTCTATTTAACGGAGAGAAAAACAATTTCAACACATTTCTAAAAATAATGGTTTGTTCTACAATCAAAAAAATACTTCTTAAGAGGGCTAATAATTTTGACCTTAAAATGTTTCAAAAAATAAATACTGCTTTTATTCTAGCCGAAATGAAACAAACAAGACTTTCTCCAGAAGAAAAAAATATTATAGGAAATACTGTGAAAAAAATCCTTGCTCTGTTAAACATTGTTTGGGAAATATTTAAAAAAGAAAAAGAAATTCACATGAGGGCGAACAATTGTGACTTCAACTGTACAGTATATACATATTTGTAATTCCAATGGTTAAATATAAATAAATAATAAATGTGTGTGTGTGTGTGTGTGTGTGTGTGTGTGTGTGTGTGTGTGTGTGTGTGTGTGTGTATATATATATATATATATATATATATATATATATATATATATATATATATATATATATATATATATATATATATATATATATATATATATATATACACACACACACACACAGTATATATACAGTATATACAGTATATATATACAGTATATATATATATATATACAGTATATATATATATATATATATATACACACACACACACACACACACACACACACACACACACACACACACACACAGTATATATACAGTATATATTTACAGTATATACAGTATATATATACAGTATATATATACAGTATATATATATATATATATATATATATATATATATATATATATATCTATATATATATATATATATATATACATACAGTATATATATATATATACATACAGTATATATATACATACAGTATATATATATATATATATATATGCACATCGCTTCCCACATAGACTTTACATATATTTAGCGACACGTTTTCTTTTTACTATTATCATTATCATTCTTCTACACTATTGTGTATTCACCTGATATAACCAAACATCCACAATAGATTATGTAGTGGAAAATCTTCCCTCGTTTACCCGTTTCGTTCTGCGTGCTCGTGAACTGTCAGCACTCCCGCACTGCAGACCCACAGAGACGCGCCTATTTGGCTCTTTAAAAAATTAGTCCAGCTGGGTTTCTAAGGGTGCTTTCACACTTGATTCAATTGTCTGCACTGTACCCAAGTTTGATTGTCCCCCCCTGCCACCTTCTCGGCTGGTTTGTGTTCAGACTGTCTTTTTTCCTTCTGAACCCCGGTACGCTTGCGTCATCGAGCTGCTGTTTTGTGTACAGATGTTGCTAGGTAACAGACACAAAAGCAAAGCGCCAAAATGGAAAGACATCCGCACATCGCGGTCGTTCTGCTTTTACTAAATCTTTTGGTTTTGGACATACAGAAAGCTACTCGCGTCCATCTGCCGCAAAAATATTATAAATGTTCAAAACATAAAGCTGTTTTTGGAGGAGACAAGCAGTGACATTATCACTGTGTTTGCCCTGGCTCAGTCCCGCTTGTCAGCAAGGTACAGCACGTGATACACAGACACACACACACACACACACACACACACACAAATGAATGTTATGAAACCAATAGTTCGCTGTACAGTTGGCGGTTCACTTCCATTATTTGGTACGATTGCATTCATACCAGATGTGAACCAGACCAGAGTTTGCATGAACCGTACCCCAGACCACCTCTTCAGGTGGACTCGGGTACGGTTCATGGGTGTGCACCCAAGTTCAGTAGACACATTCATACTAGCTAAACGTACCATACTCTGACGTCAAATGAACCAAAAGTGTGGAGTATGGACCAAAATTGCTAGTGTGAAAGCACTCTAAGGGCTTACTCACACTATGCTATCCGAACCGTGCCCAGGCCAGTTTCCCGGATCGTTTGAGAAGTGTGAGTGCTCTGAATCGGGCTCAGGCACGGTACACTTGGCCGGCCCTGGCCCGGTTGGAAGAGGTGGGCCAGAGTGCGGTTCACTTGGGCTCAGGCGCGGT
Source organism: Danio kyathit (assembly GCA_903798195.1). Classification (NCBI taxonomy): domain Eukaryota; kingdom Metazoa; phylum Chordata; class Actinopteri; order Cypriniformes; family Danionidae; genus Danio; species Danio kyathit. Next base: position 57,895,263 of record LR812531.1, read on the forward strand.
ACGCTTACAGTGTGAGTGCAAGCGTGCCTAAGCCCGAATCTGAAAGCGAGACGTGACTTTTAAGGGACTGTTTGATATGGATTAATTAATCATTCGTACTGTTCAATGAACGCAAACTGTCGTAAATTATTAAAGACGCAAACCCCTCACTGCACGACAGCTGCACCTTCAGCAAACTTCCTAATTCCTGCAGCACGAGGACTTCATGATGATTGTTTATGAGCGTCAAAAGTGGCTGATCTGTTCGGCGAAATATTAGACTGCATGTCACCACATATCAAACAACTTAAACGATATAACTAAAGAAATATCCACTGTGCTGAGCGAGAGCGCTTACTGAACAGCTTGTCATCGATGACGGAAGCGCGCCCAGGCCCGAATGTAATGTGAGTGCAGGCCGTCAGGGGAGACGGGAGGGGGGACAAGTGTGCTTTGGCCCGATTCAAGGCAACTGTACAAAGTGTGAGTACGGCCTAAATCTCCTAAAATGTCCAGGATTCGGCTTTTGCTCGCCTAAAGCTGTTATTCGTTAACCGTATACGTTTTTGCATTATCTTTTTACTTAAGCCTACTTTCGCTTGGCTTTGCAGCAGACCGCACATGCACAGTCGCGAGAGCGAGAGATACATTCAATGATTCATTCTTTAATCTAAACGACTCAGAAAAACATTATTATATACTCGAAGAGGACGAAATGACTGGTCTGAACTGGCTACAAAATATATACACCATTAGTAATGGTTAACTAACGCATTTGCCTTACATAAATAATCTACACATTTTAATATTGTAATTATGATAATAATTACAGATATTGTCTGTTTTTATTAACTTTTCTGTCCTTTATTTCTCATTTGCTGTATATTTTATTAATTTGATGATGTTAATACATTACATAGGCTATTTTATATACAGTTGAAGTCAGAATTATTAGCCCCCCTGTTTATTTTTTCCCCAATTTCTGTTTAACGAAGGGAAGAATTTTTCAACACATTTCTAAACATAATAGTTTTAATAACTCATTTCTAATAACTGATTTATTTTATCTTTGCCATGATGACAGTAAATAATATTTGACTAGACATTTTTCAAGACACTACAGTACAGCTTAAAGTGACATTTAAAGGCTTAACTAGGTTAATTAGGTTAACTAGGCAGGTTAGGGTAATTAGGCAAGTTATTGTATAACGATGGTTTGTTCTGTAGACTATCAGAAAAATATATATCTTAAAGGGGCTAATAATTTTGACCTAAAAATGTTTTTTTAAAAATTAAAAACTGCTTTTATTCTAGCCGAACTAAAACAAATAAGACTTTCTCCAGAACAAAAAATATTATCAGACATACTGTGAAAATTTCCCTACTCTGTTAAACATCATTTGGAAAATATTTAAAAAAGAAAAAAAAATTCAAAGAGGGGGGCTAATAATTCTGACTTTAACTGTATATATCTAAAATGCTATGGCATTCAAGTTTGCTTTGAACTTGAGAGAGAGAGAAGCAGATGTGACCTGTCAGTGGGTGCACATGGCTTCTGAATAGCATAAGAGTCCTTTTTTTACTTTAACCCATTTAAAAGAAAAAGTGTATAACAGTGTCATAATAAATAAAAATTATCGTTAAAAATTATATTTAAACTAAATATGAAAACATCTTCTCTGTTGATAAAAACATATGATCAAAACATGTCTGACCTGTGTCATAATCATCATCCAGAACGGCTTTACGTTGTAATCTCTGAAGCTTCATCATTATGGACTCGATCTAAAGAGAGAAAATAAAGAGAGAGTTATAGATAGCAGTGATCAAGATTGTTACTGTATGTGGCTCAAGATTATCATTCAATAACTTAAATAATTTAAAATAACACTCCTTTGACTATTTGAGGCATCACAATTGATTCATTTTCTTTTCGGCTTAGTCCCTTTATTAATCAGGGGTCGCCACAGTGGAATGAACCGCCAACTTATCCAGCATATGTTTTACACAGCGGATGCCCTTCCAGCCACAACCCAGCACTGGGAAACACCCATACACTCTCACATTTACACACTTCAGCCAATTTAGCTTATTCAATTCCCCTATAGCGCATGTGTTTGGACTGTGGGGGTAACCGGAGCACCCGGAGGAAACCCACGCCACACGGAGAGAACATGCAAACTCCACACAGAAATGCCAACTGACCCAGCAACCTTCTTGCTGTGAGGTGTAACCACTGAGCCACCGTGTCAGGCTGACGCTGTATGTCTGTAACAACATATAAAACATTCAAAGTATTTTAAATAGCCACTTAAGAGCTAAAATGTCCTGTCCACGTTTGTGGACACTCGCGCCCTAGGAGGATAAGCACACTTTATTTACTTTTTCAGAAAACAACACTTTTGTTTATCCTATTTTAAGCTTGACACATAAAATAATGAAAATATTGTTTCTTTATATTTTTTTTCTTTAGACATTTTTACAATTATACTTTTGTTTGCTAAAAAATCTAAGCTGTCGGTCAGTTTGATCATAGTGTTGTTCTCACCTTGGTGTTTGTGCGATTGTTTTGCAGACAGTCTTGCAGAAAATCCTCACACTTCTTCACCAGGCCGTCCCGACTCTGATCTGAGGACGGTGTGGTGCTTTCATACCCAGACGAAGTAGAGTCTGAAGAGTCAATGGAGTGTGAAGACGTGATTTCAGCGTCCAGAGAGCCAGAATCCGAATCCTGGATGTTTTCTTTTGAATAATTAGACATCATGGAGGACGAGGTCTGCATGTCAAGATCCACCAACCACAGCTCTCGGTCTAAAAGCAGGCCCTTTTGCTGCACCGACTGACCAATCGAACACTGCAAATGTCTTGGAGAAAAAAACTCATGGTCTGATTGGCTAAATGAGACTGTGCTGGTTTCTGATTGGTTCATTGGAACAGTAAATGATTCTGATTGGCTTAAGTGATTTATTAAAGCTGATGGAGGTTTTAAAAAGCCTGAGTTTGATTGGCTTACTGGGGTAATGCTGGTTTCTGATTGGTTCATTGGAATAGTGACGGTCTCTGATTGGTTCGAGTGATTAATTAATGCAGAGGGAGGTTTTAAAAAGTCTGAGTTTGACTGGCTCACTGGGACGGTGCTGTTTTTTGTTTGGTTCATTGGAATAGTTATGGTTTCTGATTGGTTCATTGAAATAATGTTGGTTTCTGATTGGTTAATTGAAACAATGTTGGATTCTGACTGGGTCAAGTGCTTCATTAAATCAGACAGAGGTTTTAAAAATCCTGAGTTTGATTGGCTTACTGGGGCAGTGCTCGTTTCGGATTGGTTGATTGGAACAGTGATGGTTTCTGATTGGCTCAAGTGATTCATTAAAGCAGACAGAGGTTTTAAAAAGCTTGATTTTGATTGGTTTACTAGGACAGTTCTGGTTTCTGATAGGCTCACTGGAAAAGTGCTGGTTTCTAATTGGTTAATTTGAACAATGCTGGTTTCTGACAGGCTCAAGTGATTCATTAAGTCAGACGGAGGTTTTAAAAAGCCTGAATTTGAAGTTTCAGACTTCAGTTGGTCCCGTGACATTGATTCAGATTGTTTGTGTTCAGTTTTGGGTGAATAGCACGTGTTTACATCTAGTAAATCACTAGTGTCTAGCGACTGTTGAATGAAACTGAAACTGGAATTGAAAACATCACATGACTGCATTGGTAAATTGTCCTCCTCATCATGCAAATGGTGGTTTTTTGAAGACTTTGATGAGTTGTCTCTCTCAAAACCCTCTGTCAGCCATTTCTCACTAGGTAATTCTGAAGCACTCTTTGGAGTGTTCTCAACAGCAAACGACTTGGAAATAGGACTTCTGTGATTTTCAGAATCACATGATGTTTCTGCGGTGTCCAGCTGGTTAATCGGCTCTGACCGCATGTATCCGGGCCGTCTGAAGCTCCTCCTGCGGTGGTTTCCAGAAGGGTTCACACCACCTGTTGAGCACAGATTACTGATTAAACTTCTTAGTCTCAATAACCAACTGTGAAAAGTAATTTATAGCTGGATATCCGACATGCAAACTTTCACAATGGCATTTCTGTAAACAAATAATGACCCATGACAGCTGCATTCATGTGATTTAGCAATGAAATCTCTGTGTGATCCGTGCAATACAGCTGTTGAGAAATGAAACCGACTTGCATTTGAGGAAATGCACCGTGAAAACAACTTAGGATATATTTCATCTCTCACTTACTCAAGAAAGCATAAAAACATTTGGGATGATCCATCTCACCCAGGTCATCATCTGTTGGAAATGTTGGCATCAGGAAGGCATTTCAGATCCAATAAAAGAGACATATGATGCCGCTTTTTATAAGATGTAAAATAAGTCTCTGATGTCCCTAAAATGTGTACGTTTCAGCTCAAAATACAACATGAATGTTTTATGACTCTTAGAAACTGATCCTAACTGTGCCGTTTTGGTGACTGTCGCTTTAAAACGTAAATAAGATTATGGTCTTTTTAAAAGAGGATGGAGCTACAAACGCTTTTGTGTCAGCATAGTGGCAGATTCAAAACTCTAATGGTGGATGGCTGCTTCTCACTCAGGGCAGTCTAGGCTAATAAGGGAGATGTTGCGATAGCAGGTGTGTCTGTCTCTCTCTCCGTCTCTCTTACATCTGCAGGCCCCGCCCAGTCACGCAGACGACGTGCCCTGGGATTGGCTGGAGTGACCCAGGGCGTCTTTTAGAAAGGAAAGAACGGGCGTGGGACGGGAGAGCGATTGTTGGTTGGCATTTTGTTTGAAGCTGTTGTTATTCTATATTTCATTCTTGTTGCTTAGTGTATCGTTGATTGTGTTTTTGTTTTGTGTAACTCCTTTGTGGTTTATTCATTCGTGTTTCCCCCTCCTATTATTTCGTTTGGTTTGTTTGTTGACACTGTAAATATTGTATTGTACACGGTAAGAAGCAGTAGGGGTTGGACACCACCTTTTATTTTCTGTAATCATTTTCTCCAGTTTTTTTATATCTAGTTAGGGAGGTAGGGGTAGTTTTTGTATTTTTATTTCTGTTGTTTTTGTTGAGGTTAGTTAGTTTCATTTGGGTGTTTAGTAAGAGTGTACTTTTTTTTTGTTTATTATTTTCCTGTGGTTCCACTCCAAGGTAATAGGCTTCACGTTTTTGGGTGATATAAAAAAAAAAAAAAAAAAAAAATAAAAAAAATAAAGAGATCCGACACCAAAGGGTTATTAAAGCGATTTTTATTTGTCTAGTGGTCTTTTATGTTGCGGCCTTGTCCCTAGACCAGGGTCGTAACAGAGAGCCGGTCACTAATGAATTTCGTTTGGTAAAATTGGTATCTTAATGAGTTATTTGTTGGTCCGTCATCTACAAAATAAAAAAAAATAAAAAAAACATTTGGGGTGAAGAGCTTCAACATGTTATGTTCTCTTTATTATATATTTATTTCTGAAGTGTTACTGAAATGGTTTATGTTTAACTGACATGTTCAGTTCTAGATATAACATATGGATATTATATAATGTAACAGCATCATAGGGAACAAATATATGCTAGTCATTTGCATAGTTTCATAGGAAGTTCAAAATGATCAAGTCTGTAATGCAAAGTTATAGTTGTTTAGAGCAAAGACCTGAGATGAATTGTCGATCCTAATTAAAATGGACATATTTTGGCTTTGTATATAAAGGTTTACTTTATTTGTAATCATATTTATTACACAATATAAACTTTTTAATTAACGGACATGACATGATTTAAAGCTTCATGACATCTTAAATATGTAGTTCATAAATTTAAAAGGCAGTGATGTTATGAAAAAGTGAGTGTAATCATTTATACTACAGACCCTAAATCCTTCTGCAGAATGCTTACTGTTAGCAAAGTATGGATCAAAGTGAGTGAGTCTTTAACCCCTTTTTAGGAAAGCATGAAATGTGGTAGGATAAAAATTACATTTTTACCATTGGCAGTTTGGCACAAACATCATAATTCATAGATAATGTAATTATCTATGTAATTATCCTTGATGTACTTTTAGAGAAAAATGATGTCCATATATGTGGACTCGTGGTCCAAATTTACATAAAACACTTTTTCCCGAATTTTCTTTTATGCATATTTAACATAGATTTTTTTTTTTTTTGAACTTGCTTTGACTTTCAAAATCCTTTCAATTTCCTTAAAATAAAATACAGACCTTAATTAATAAATTTAAATGTTAATTTTGTTATTTTGGTAAAAACTTTATTTTTTCATGATAAGGTAGACATTTTCATGGAATTGACCATATTCACTTTTCAAATGATGCATAAAAATGCCTTTTTAAAGTACTGAACAATTCTTAAGATGTGCAACATTAATTAATATGATTTTTTACATTATGTACACATCCCACTAAAAACTCTTATTTTAAGACATTTTCATGTTTTGAATGCATTGTTCTATAACATGATCAAACATCCCTTTGGGGTGTTTTGAAATTTATGCCAAAATATTGACAATTTAACATCGGTCAATATTCAATTCATGTTTATTTCTTTAGCGCTTTCACAACGTGTCAAAAAAGCTTAACATAGAAGTTCTTGTAAATTAAAACTGTGTCAGTCCAGTTTTCAGAGTTAAAGACCAGTTTTGGGGTTGGGCGATGTCGACCAATTTGGCATCGTACAATGTCTAATGGGAAACATCGCGATGGACGATGGCATCGTCATTGTAGGTGTTGTGGAATTTATTATTTATGAATAATTAATTAATATTTAATTAATCATTTGTAGCCTACCGTTTCAACTACCTGACCCGCAAGGTCTTTGTTTTATTTAGAACCAAATCATAAATAAATAAAGATAAAGTTACACACAAATTACCACCGGTCATTCACTTTTTGGGCAGCTAGCTCTCTGCAACTCTCACATGGTCGCCCACTGAAGCAGGGCTGCGCCCGGTCAGTACCTGGATGGGAGACCACATGGGAAAGCTAGGTTGCTGCCGCAAGTGGTGTTAGTGAGACCAGCAGGGGGCGCCCAACCTGTGATCTGTGTGGGTCCTAATGCACCAGTATAGTGACGGGGACTCTATACTGCTCAGTGAGCGCCGCCTTTCAGATGAGACGTTAAAACAAGGTCTTGACTCACTGTGGTCGTTAAAAATCCCAAGATGTCCTTCGAAAAAGAGTAGGGGTTTAACCCCGACATCCTGGCCAAATCTGCCCACTGGCCTCTGTCTATCATGGCCTTCTAACCATCCCCATACCATAATTGGCTTCATCACTCTGTCTCCTCTCCACCAATCAGCTGGTGTGTGTGTGTGCGGTCTGGCGCAATATGGCTGCTGTCGCGTCATCCAGGTGAATGTTGCACACTGGTGGTGGATGAGGAGATTCCCCCCAATGTGTGTAAAGCGCTTTGAGTGCCCAGAAAGGCGCTATATAAAAGTAAGGAGTTATTATTATTATTATTTTTTTTTTTCTGCAGGAATCTGCATGAATAGGCAGAGTGATCTGTGTCGGTATAATGGCATCAACAAACTAAAAAGGTGCACAACCAACAGGAACCAACCAACAGTATCTGAGGTTTTCCCTAAAATGACTAAGTACAAGCGTGAAAGTGAAAGACTGAAGCAGTGTACTGACGCTGTGACACGTTACCTGATAGATTCAAAAGAGTTGTTAGATAGAGACAAGATGAATTAAATATCACGTTTAACAACTATAGTGAGACGCCATCTAGCGGGACATCCTTGATAAACTGTCTGACGTGCACTGATCTCTGGGGTTTTGTGCTCAAAGCACCCCATACTGACTGCCTGGAGCTCAGATGTGCACATATACTGCTGAAGCGCATGCCAGAGTGTGTGTGTTTGGGGTCACATGATGTGCGTTTTCAGCGGTTTAGTGTGGATGGAGAGCTGTTCAGAAATGCTAGATAAAACACAGCGTGGACATGGATCGTTTTTCATTTTAAACTAAGACGTATTAGTGTAAACAGGGCCTAAGTGCGTGTTTTTCACGAGCGGGTAAAGGGGGCGGGGCGGAGGATCGCGATGCCGGCTCAGCATCGTGATGTCTATCCGCATTGGCGATGGCATCATCTATCGACCCAACCCTATTCAGTTTAGTTCAGTTTAATGTGGTTTAATTTTCACTGTTGAAAGTCCAAACACTGAAGAGCAAATCTATCGATGCACAGCTCCACAAGTCCCAAACCAAGCAAGCCAGTGGCGACAGTGGAGGAACAAACTTCACCAATTGACGAAAGTGAAGGAAAGTAAACCTAGAGAGAAACCAGGCTCAGTTGGGCATGACCATTTCTCCTCTGGCCAAGCTGCAATCTAGGCGCCGGAACAATACTGTACATTTTCCACATCACACTTTTTATATTTTACAAGCATTGTTTTACAATATGATAAAACAGCTCTTATTTTTTTATTATATTTTCATTCCAATTTCAGTTCTTACTAGTTTATGTTTACAGTTTTTATAATATTTTTTTTATAATTTAAGTTTTAGTATTAAGTTAAATGTTTTTATGAAAATGAAAAAAACTTCATTGGCAACCAAATAATATAAAATGTTGCTTTTAATCTTTAATTTTGGTAAAGTTTTTAAAATAATTTTTAATTAGTTTTTTTTTTTTATTATTAAAACAGTCAACTACAAAATATTGAAGACGTAGTTGTATTCAGGTTTATTTCGTAATAAAAATACACTATTTTAAAATAAATACTTAAATGCAAAGAAATAATAAATAATAATACAAAGAATAAAACCTTCAGGAGTATTTAAACATTCATTCATTCATTTTTTTTCTGCTTAGTGCCTTTATTCATCAGGGGTCGCCACAGAGGAATGAACCGCCAACTTATCCAGCATATGTTTTTTACAGCAGATGCCCTTCCATCCGCAACCCAGTACTGGCAAACACCCTGTGCAAACTCCTCACAGAAATGCCAGCTGACCAAGCCGGGACTCAAACCAGTGGCATTCTTGCTGTGAGGCCACAGTGCTAACCACTGAGCCACCCCATATTTAAACAATAAAATAAAAAATAAAAAATATTTAAAGAATAATCCAATACTTCATTAAAAACCATAAACAACATCACAGAAATAAACATTTATCTGGGCGAGTAAAAGTGATAGAGTAGGAGTAAATGAGTTCAAATGCATAAAAAACAAGTCTTCTTGAATTTACAAACCCTAAAGTAGTCAAAGAAGTCTACAAAGCTGGTCAAACATCTACATTTCTAGTCAGAAAATCACACGAGTCTGTTGTACTGAAGAGGACGGATCAGTGGAAAAACTCTCTAATGCACTCTTTGACTGCAGCTGTGATTGGCTCTTCCTTTAAACTCATTTCCCACAATCCCTCACTGCAACGAATCTGTCCAGAGTGAAAACAGCTGCAGTGCCGTTAAACGTGTCTCTCGCGGATCTTTCAAACATAAACACATAAACTAACTCGCATGAGAGAAATAACAACGGGTCTGTTTACAGACTGTGAGAACCAGGAGAACAGACTCGCTACTAGACCATCACTCACACAAAATCGAAGATAGGATTCAAATATTTTGTTAATATAATCACTGACTTTTAGTCTCTCAGAAAAGGTCAACTCATTTGGGTTCATAAAATATAATTTTTTAGTATCACTGACATATTTTTATAGTTTTTATTATCACTTTTTTATTTTCATTTTTAATTTCATCAACTGTTTACTGTTTTTATCATGTTCCTTTCACCTTTATCCATTTAGTTTTTATGGGATTAATGCTTATAGATTTTTTAAGTAATTATTATTAAACGCTTTTTGGGATCATAGAGTGTTATTTTTGTATCACTGACATTATTACTGGTATTATTAACAGTTTGATTGTTTTATTTTTCTATCTTCATTTTTACTTTATCAACATTTTGGTGTTTTTATCACATCCTTTTTACTTCTTCTGATGTCATTTTATTTATTATTGGTTTAAGGATTTTAGTTTTGTAACTGAATTTTAATTGCCTGCAACTATTTGTCAATTGCGTCTTAGAATTGACAAACAGTTTGTGTTTTACAGGCTTTAATGCTACCTTCTCTGTGATGTCATAAACACCTTATTGCTTTTCGGTTCCTCTTATCTGATTGGATATTTTGAACACGTTATGTTTTTCCCATAACCAGTACAGCGAAGAGACGGCAACATCAAATTATAAGGCTAAAAGAAAACGGCTGTTTCTAATGTCTTGGAAGCAGATATTTACGTGGGTACAACATGACAAAAAAAACTGAAGTGATGATGTTTTGCACAGTTTGCTGTCAGTTTGCCAAATCAGCCACCTTTTGGTTAGCAATAAAATACCTGCACATTTTCCACACTGCTCTTTTTGTTTGCATAACACTTTCAATTTTGCTCATTATACATTTTATTACCATTTTTTTAATATTTAAATTAGATTTACAGACGTTATTTTTAACACATTATTTAAAATATGTGGCTAAGAAATAGCTATTAACTTTTTTTTTTAATAGGGCCAGTAAATTTTTTGTTAGGGCAAGCAATCAGACCAGTAGAAAACATCCTTAGCATTGAAAACTGAATAGTATTTATTAATGAACTCTTTGGGGTTTATAAAGTGTTAAATTCACTATCCCTGACATATTATTATTATAGATTTTATTAACAGCTTGATTTTTTGCAATTTTTAATTTATCTAATTTATATTTTTATTAAGTCTTTATTACTTTTTCTGATGTCCATGTAGTTTTTATTGGCTGTTATAGTAATGAATTTTCATCTAAACTAAAGCTAAACTAATTAAAATGTACCAAAATAAATAAATAAACAAATAAATAAGGCGACACGATGGCTCAGTGGTTAGCAGCAAGAAGGTTGCTGGTTCGAGTCCCAGCTGGGTCATTTCTGTGTGGAGTTTGCATGTTCTCCACGTGTTGGCGTGGGTTTCCTCCGGGTGCTCCGGTTTCCCCCACAGTCCAAACACATGTGCTATAGGAGAATTGGGTGAACTAAATTAGCCATTGTGTATAAGTGTGTGTGTGTGTGTGTATGAATGAGTGTGTATGGATGTTTCCCAGTGCTGGGTTGCAGCTGGAAGGACATCCACTGTGTAAAATATATGCTGGTTAAGTTGGCGGTTCATTCCGCTGTGGCGGCCCCTGATGAATAAGGACTAAGCCAGAGGAAAATGAATGAATGAATAAATCAACCAATCAATCCTTGACAACCAAGTGAAATAAAATGGTTTTTAAATATTTTAGGAACAATATATACAATTACATATTTAGTTTATATCACTGATTTTTACTCTCTCAGAAAATCTAAATTTGATTTGTTTTTATTTTTTATTTAAATTTTTATTTTCATCAACATTTTTGTTTGTTTAAATATTTTAAAAGACTTAAATTTAAGAATTCTTATATAAAAGAAGACATTCATTTCTCATAAAGAATGCCTTTTTATCTTCTGACATCTGATCTTTCTTCATAATTCACACAGAGCTAATGAAGAGCAGATGAAGTCACGGCTGAGGAATGTTTTCTAGAGACGATCACAAAGACCCTTTATCAAGCAGTCGACCAGAGCAGGGATTCGCAAACATTTTTATCATTCAAACATTTTTGGCATAAGATATTTACTTGAGTGTTTTTAATAGAAAACTGAACTATTTTTATATCCATGAACATCAATTTTATTTCAAATTTCAATTTCAAACATCGTTAATTTTCAATTTTGATCAACAGTCAACAAATAATATGTGTCATCTTTTTAAAGACACATTTAAAGTTTCATTTTATTTATAGTGCTTTATACAATGCAGATTATTTCAAAGCAAAGTCAAAGTAACCAGTCCTAGGCAAGTTACTTCAAATAAGTCATGATTACATCATTTTAGATTTTATTTAATTAAATATTATTTTAATTACTTTTCTACTTACAATATCTGAAAATGTATTTACTTACTGGACTCAATACTACTTAATAGACAGATACTACTGTCTTAAGACAATACAACTTAAGTCAGGCATGGCCATTATTTATAAGCCTTTAATAACAAAATCAATATTCTTTAGTTAATAAACACAATTACATCATGTGTATGAAGCATTCGAAAGAAATGGCACCATATTTTATGAATAGCACATATTTTCATGAATTAATTTCTGACTAAAATCTGACTTAATTTTGTTCAATAATCTTGAAAAAAAATCACTTAAAAAACAGAAATACTCTAGAAAATAAATTTGTTTGATTAAAAAAAACACAATTACTCTGCTTCTACTAATTAATTTGTACAGAACTGTTGACTTATTGTAATAAAGTAATTTGTAATTAAATTTCCTATTAATTGCACAGATTTTTTACAGCAACAAGTTACTTTGTGACTAATTGCACCCAACACTGAAAGTAGGAAAAGAGGAAAATAACATGCTAATGTGCCAATTTTTAAAAGTAATTTCTTACTCACACAATATGCACAACTTTTTACATTGTAAAACAAATGAGTTATTTTGATGAAAATAAGAGCATGAATGAGAGTGAAACCAGATAGTCTAGATTGTCTTTGCAATACAAAAACTCCAGTCCATCAATGTGAACTACAGCACTCCTATTACAACTACACCTGAAACTCTCCATCTAGCATCTGTCATGAACACTGTAGCTCAGCTTTAGTTCACTGAACCCTGACTGGATAACCAGCAACAGTGATACCACACTATTGAGAATACTCAAGGCCAGCCTCCCCTCAAAAGGGAAGGAAATGGTCACAAACCTTTTTAAAAACACATGCTTGATGATTCCCTAAACAAAAAACATGAACCTCCTTTAAAAAAAGGTAACTTTTTATTATTATTATTATTATTTTCCCTTGTTTACACTGTGAATGTATTGGTTTATGCTACAGAAATCTGTTCACGGTGTATGTATACTAAAACTTTAGCACATTTGTTCTAAAAAGTATTAAAAAAAAGTTTTAAAAAAGACAAAAAATAGAAGTGTAAAGAAGATATTTGCATAGTTTGTTTTACAAGTTCTATGCAAAAACAACTAGTGAAACAACTTTAACTTAATGTGATTGTGGCAGGTGGCACAGTAGTTAGCACTGTTGCCTCACAGCAAGAAGGTCGCTGGTTTAAGTCCCAGTTGGCATTTCTGTGTGGAGTTTGCATGTTCTCCCCATGTTGGCGTGAGTTTCCTCCGGGTGCTCCGGTTTCCCCCACAGTCCAAACACATGCACTATAGGGGAATTGATTAACTAAATTGGCCCTAGTGTATGACTCTGTGTGTGTGTGTGTGAATGTGAAAGTTTATGGGTGTTTCCCAGTGTTGGGCTGTGGCTGGAAGGGCATCTGCGGCTTAAAACATATGCTGGAATAGTTGGCCGTTCATTCCACTGTGGCAACCTCAAAAATAAAGAATAAGCCGAAGGAAATGAATGAATGAATGATTGGGGCAAAGTTAATTCATTTTGATTTCTACTTGGCTTCAGTGTCACTTGAAAACAGAGCACGATATACATATTACATTCTGGGAACCTTTTTTGAAAATGTTATTTCTTAATATTCTTTGAAATTTATAAAGAGTATTTTTAATGTTTTAAAAATGTGAAACTTCAGAAAGCATTGCATTTTACTATTTTGCAAACATTACAAAAATATTACTGTAAGAGTGAGCATTTGTTTTCTGTTGTTGTCAATGGTAGTGCCATGTTTTTGAGCACCTGCACCCGTCGCAAGTCGAAAAATGCAGCGCCCATCAGTGTCACTTTTGAGCTAGCCATCCAATCACAATGGAAGAGGGGCAGGACAACACCACACAACAGTCAACAAATAATCTGCTAAAGAACATCACTGGCTTTTCTAAAGCACAGTAAGGGGCTGATCACACTGAACACGCATTTTGCGTTGAGAGGCGTCTTTTTTGAATGATTTACTAACGCCCGCGAGCATTTTGCACGCTGCTTGTGCACCCTACGCGCCTTGCATTTTAACCACCTGCTGCGCCTCACGTTTTTGCTGTTGCGCGCTCGCAGTTGAACAAAAAGTCAACTCCGAGCAGAAAAAGCGTGTTATGTCAGTCACGTCTTTTCATTCTCCAATCCAATGAAAGCAGAGGTGTGGTTTCCGTTGAGGTGCCTGCAGTGTTTCGTTGTCAAGATAACTTAGATAGACTTTTGAAGATGCAGAAGAGACTAGGAGAGATATTATTAATTTTTTTAATTATATTAATATCAACAGCAACACTCGCACACAATAAGCAGCTGATTCAGTCGTTGCCTAGCAACATAAAAAGGGCACCGCACTTCTTTATTTTCTTGTCAACAAAAAAGGTAGTGATGTGTGCCTCGCATTTTTGGAACGTAAAAGCATGTTCGATGTGATCGGCCCCTAACGCTAGGACACACAAACAGGTTACTTTTCTCTGAGCATTCTGAATTGCAATATTCAGACCCCCTAGTTTTTCACGATTTTTTTTTTGTGATTTTTTGCGATTAAAAAAATTATTTTGTGGTGGTAATTCCCTGAAATTTGCGAACAATTTTGCGATAAAAAAAAATATTTATATATATATATATATATATATATATATATATATATATTACAGGGCTCGAAATTGCGACCGCTTTGGTCGCATATGCGACCTAAATTTTATCTATGCGACCTCAAAATATATTTGGGAGCATTTGTGCGAGTGCATAAAATTGATGTCGTGCGACCAGTTTTCACAGCAAAATGTTCACCACATGCGCGGAATTAGGAGGCATTTACACATTAAGCATCTTTGCACCTAAAAACACCAAACGCAGCGCTCAGGAATGGTTTAAAACAGTTGACATGTCAACTTGCTGCAGTAAACAAAGCCTGCAATGCTTGCCCCGCCTTCAAGCTATTCTTATTGGCCCACTGCACTAGAACAGAACGCGAACGGATTGGTTAATATCAGCTGTCAATCACTCAGTTCAGATATATCGTATCCAGAGCTACAGCCGCTGGATACGAGAGAATGAAAACAACACTGGCAGATTTAGTTTTAGAAACCACCTAAAGTTACAAATAATGGCACATCTGATTAGTGATCATGTGCTGAATGTCAATCCAGCATTTACACTTTTCAAAGAGTGGATAAAAGACTTGCAGTGTTTAAAGTCCGCTATGAAAATGACTAAAGCATTCACCGTAAAGCCGGTGGGACGGAGTTTTAAGGTAACAGTGTTTGCCACTGAATCTACACATTATAAGCACGAGATGTTCTAACGTTATGTAATCCTTCATTTAATCGTCACGATGCTGTCAGTCGTGCGACTGACACCGCGATAACCATCGCTAAAAAGCATGCATTCACCGAGATAAAACTAATATTGCAGCTCATTAAAGACCGTTATTGCTATTAAGATGATGTATGCAAATAATAAGTTACATCTCAATATCATCTGTGCAATATCAGACAGCACCCGTGAGAACAGCACAGTTATTATTGTTAATTCAGTTCATCTCATTCATGTAAAGCAGTGCGTGCAGGGCCGGTGAGCGCATGCAGATTTTTGTTTATTTGTTAGTTTTGATTAGAGTGTTAATATATAATAGAATCTGTTAATATAAAACGTGTAGTAACGGTGCTCATAATTTTTGGTGGGTGCGACTAAATTTAGTTTGGTGCGCCTAAATTTTTTAAGTTAGGAGCACCGGTGCTACCAAGAAAAAAGTTAATTTCGAGCCCTGTATTATTTACCATATTAGGTAGCCTATGTTAGGTGTGCAATCTGACACTGACAATGACACAAATCATAAAAATAAAGCTTCTTTCGTTTTTTGTCAAGACTAAAATAGTAGGGATTAAGCCAAAGAAAGGTAACTCTCATGTATTGTAATGGTTGTGAGGGCGCAGGTGAGACGTTATTTTTCCAGAGACACTAAAATACATCATGCAACATCTATAAAAAGAAATAATTGCAAACTGAAATAAATATAATTTGATTATATGGTTTAGAGTTGGATGTTTTATGAGATTATTTACATTTTTGTGATTATGCGTTTAAATTAAGAATTTTGCAGAATCGCAAAAATTTGCAACTTTTTGTTGATTTTGCGTTGGATTCAGTGATCGCAGAATCGTGAAAAACTAGGGGGACTGAATATTTAAAGGATCCATCAAATTAAAATGACTTTTTTTTTTTAGATAGTATCATGTTAGTTTTAAGGATATCTATAAGCTTATGTGCTCCAAAACAGTGACAAAATTTGTGTTTAGAAGGTATAAACATGCAGCACGTTCGCCTCACAGCAAGAATGTCGTTGGTTCGAGCCTCGGCTGAGTCAGTTGCCATTTCTGTGTGGAGTTTGCATGTTCTCCCCGTGCGTGGGTTTCCTTCGGGTGCTCCGGTTTCCCCCAACAGTCCAAAAATATGTGGTATAGGTGAATTGGGTAAGCTAAGTTGTCCGTAGTGTATGTGTGTAAATGAGTGTGTATGTATGATTCCCAGTGATGGGTTGCCGCCGGAAGGGCATCGGCTGCGTAAAATATATACTGGATAAGTTGGCGGTTCATTTCGCTGTGACGACCTCAGCTTAATAAAGGGACTAAGCCGAAAAGAAAATAAATGAATGAAAGTTATAAACATCCAAAGCTTGCCTAAATGGATCAAGCATTTTTTGCACGTCACCTCATACTTCAGTTTCTTATCAAATCTTAACCAATCAAATGCTCTCTAGTATCTGACGTGCTTCGCCCCCTTCAAGACGCTTCTCATTTGCTATTTATTTGATGCACTTGAGCTCAACCACTCTCACTGGCAGAGCTGTGATAAAAACAAAACGCTATTGGCTACAGTGTGTCTCACCCTCTCTTCATGTTGCAGGTGAGATTTCCTTAAACATCGAATAAAAAAAAATGCACATTTCAAAGCACTTCAGGGGACCTTTAAAAGAAAACTCCATATATGATGCATTAAGAAAGCTTTTGTGTTGTCATTTAGAACATACATTCTATTATCACTTTGACCAAACTTTCTAAATTCTTTACTGTAAGACTTTGAGACAACCTTGCCAAAACGTTAGCCAATCTTCCTTGTTAATGTTGCATTTAATATCCACAACAACAGCATTTAAGGAGTAATTCATGCAAGGAACACAAAGAACATCGAGCAAATCCTCAAAGTGCAAAAAAAACAGCAAGTATGTGCAATAGTAACATGTGTTTGACCAGCAAACATGACTAATTACTGATAAATGCTTTAACCTCAGACAAAAAAAAACAACCAATATTGACAGATATTAAAAAGCATGAGTTTTCTATTGAATTTAGAGAACCGCGTTTACCTTAGTCGATTAGATAGGCCTTTCCAACCGCACTTCTGCTTTACTCAGCCTCCCATTGGCTGCTTGAAAACACTTCTCACACACAATGGCACATCAAGGAGCTCGTGAAGAGGAATCGGGAATGTTTGAGGAGGAGCAGGACAGAGTCTGGAGGAGTTTGTCTTTTTGAGCTGATTCACAGCTCTTATACGCACGTATAGCGTGACTCGTCCAGTGACAGCAGTTTATTTGAGGAAGTGAAAGTTTGACAGAAGCTCTTTTCCTCTCTACTTTTTAAAAAACACATCAGATAAGACAATAGTGAGAGAAAGCTAAGCTCTCTGTGCGCCCACAATACCATATAGTGTTGTTATTGTTTGCTAAATCTACAACCTAAACATTTATGCTCACTGAAAAAAAGCCTGTTCATCATTAGTATAAATATAACTTTAGCGATGCCGATAACTATATTACTGGCATAGAAGTGGATGACAATGTTTTATAAGTAAGCGCTGCAGTTGCACTGATAAAAAATGATTAATTATTTACTAAATGTTTTTTTTAAGGTAAGTGGTTGTAAACGATTTATATGGGCTGAATTTAAACAAACAAATTAAGTTGAACATTACTACATTTAATTTGTTTGAATTCAGGCCACTTTAAATTGTTTGCACCCACTTACTGTACCTTAAATTATTTTTTGTAAATCCAATAAATCATTATTTTTAGTGTAGTCTGATACTCTTTAAAAAGCAGGATGACTTCCGATTGGCTGTCCACGTTGTTATTGTTCATGAGCTGGACAAGAAAAGAAAACTTTTTGCAGTGATCAAGTTATGATCTATAGATGTATGAGAATTATGTTTTTAATTCATCATTATAGTCCTTTGTGTGAATGGGCCTTAGAAAGTTAAATGAAAACTTGAAATGTTGCTTCACAACTAAATAAAATATTTGAAAATTCACTAATTCATTTATTTTCCTTCGGCTTAGTCTCTTTATTCATCAGGGGTCACCACAGCGAAATGAAGAACCAACTATTCCAGCATATGTTTTACGTGGCGGATGCCCTTCCAGCTGTAACCCAGTACTGGGAAATGCCCATACACTCTCACATGCACACTCATATACTATTGCCAATTTAGTTTATTCAATTTACCTATATAGCGCATGTGTTTGGACTGTGGGGGGAAACTGGAGCACCCAGAGGAAATCCACGCCAACACGGAGAGAACATGCAAACTCCATACAGAAATGCCAACTGACTCAGCCGGGACTCGAACCAGTGACCTTATTGCTAAAGTACTAAAACTAAAACATAAAAAAACTAAATCTAAATTTAAAATAAAACGCTATTTATACATTTTTTTTTTACTAAAAAGTTATATAAAATCACAAACACCATGTACCTAATTTGCAAAAAAAAAAAAAAAAAAAAAAAAAAAAACTAAACTTGATACTGAAAATAAAAAGTAACTAAAACTGCATTGATTTTAAAAAAATATTTTCTAAAATAATGGCCAATTATGGGTTTAAATGCTTAAATGCAATCAACAGATCAAACAATACGGATTGACCAAGCAATAACTAGTACGACACAATAAAAGACCAAACAATACGGTAGAAAAAGAGAATGATAGAATGGAAAATACAATCATTGAACGATAGAACGATAGATAGAACGATAGAACGATAGATAGACAGACAGACAGACAGACAGACAGACAGACAGACAGACAGACAGACAGACAGACAGAATTATTGATAAATAGAATGATAGATAGATAGAACGATATATAGATAGACAGACAGACAGACAGACACAGACAGAACGAACGAATGATAGATAGATAAATAGATCGATAGATAGAATTATTGATAAATAGAACGATGGATGGATGGATGGATGGATGGATGGATGGATGGATGGATGGATGGATGGATGGATGGATGGATGGATGGATGGATGGATGGATGGATGGATGGATGGATGGATGGATGGATGGATGGATGGATGGATAGACAGACAGACTTGGGACTAGGTATAGGGACTTGCACATGGGGGTATTTGACAAACAAAAGAAACTCTCCCTTCTGCATTTAAATTTAGCAGCTGCAGTTCTGGCAAATCAACACACTTCCTGTTCACTCACAGAGACACAAACCAGCTGAATCTGACCTCACACACTCACACTAAACTCTGTGGTCTAAGGAAACTATTTGAACAAAAACAGCTTTAAATAATAACATCTAATGATGGAGAAGTATGACGATTTACTAAAATAATTAATCAAAACAACATTGTAACAAGAATAACTTTACACAAACACACACAAAGGGTTTAGGAAAGGTTTTTTTTTTTTTGAAAAATGCATCCAAATGTCATTATTAACTCAACCTCATTTCCTTCCACATGTTTTCGGACATAAATGATGGCAGACAGTAGTGAATTTACTGTACAAATTATTAATAATATATATTTTTTTACATTTGCTGCATAGAAAAGCAGATTAAACTAATGTTAAATACCTAATTTTCTCTGGAAATGTTTGGAAGTTTTTGAATGCACTTTTCTAAAAAACTCATTCATAGCTGTAAACTTGACATTCCATGAAAGATAAACAACATCACTAACATCCTCAAATTGGTCTACATCATGACTTAAGAACAGAACAGAGACTTCCTGACAGATTTACGACACAGATGCATGCATCTAAGCTTCTTCTGACCCTAATCTCTACCATGTCAATTAACAGCATGCCAACTGCTCATTACAGCACCAATAAACACTCCTGAAGTTGTATTTTAAGTGTTTCACCACAGATTGAACACTGCAAGGCTAAAAGTATAAGTCTGGAATCTCCATGTTTGCTCACATCTTGATCTTGTATTCTGCGATTGTGTTCACAAGAGTTTCACGTTTCTCCCAATATTATGATGTCTGAACTCTAGATCTGAATAGCAAAGAGAGATGTTATGATTGGAAAGCTATTTTCTGACATTGCAGCAACTAGTGAAATCGGTCCAAACTTTTGATGGATGTCTTAAAATAATTCAACCACCAGCTGCTCCGTCCTCATGTATCCTGACACTGTTTGCTGAGCTTTGATGTGGGATGAGATTGTGGTTAAAGGAATAAAGGAAAAGACTGCGCTCTCAAAAGATTACCATGCACATTAGAAATACCAAAACATGAAGCCTGGCGATAGGTGTATTATATTTTGATGTACAGCACATATGACGCTTCAGGAATTACCATGGTACATGTCAAAAGAAACAATTATGATGGGCAAAAATATAGTAACATCATCATGGGCAGGGATGGGCAGTATTTATGATACATGTATATAAAATACATATTTTACATACATATTAGTATTTTGTCATTTGTATTTGATAGGGATGAAGGAAATGTCTAAATATTTTGTATCAAAATACTTTAGCGTCTTGTATTTTAAAAATATTTTGTAAGAAATCTACACCGAGACATCATATAAATTAGGGATGCTCCGATCGATCGGCCAGAGATCGGTATCGGCCGATAATCACATTTCATGACTCGATCGGTACTCGCCAATCTGGCCGATCTCATGAACCGATCACAGGTGTCTGTTTACGAGTTTATATGCAGAGGAACCAGACATGCTAGTTGGAGAGCAAAATATTGGAATGGTCTAGCATGTGTTTAGACCTTTTTACATATATAAGAACTGAGAGTTCTGTGTTTTTGACAATATTGCAAGTTCATTAAAACCTGGCTGAAATACAATTAAAAACGTAAAAAAAAAATGTTTTAATTGAATATTTCATAATATACCTTTTTGTAATATACTTACTGCAATAAACAAATATATATTTATAGATGTGCATTTTAACATCTTATGCATCAAATATGTACTTTTTCTTGATTGAGACATGTCGAATTCTTCTTCCATCATTTGCAATGTTTCCAAATTGCTTTGTTAGTTGTTTTTCTTACCATTTTTTTGTATCTGTTTTATCTATTATTTTCTGTAAAGTTGCTTCTGACCATGACATGTCCACACTAAATGGTTATAAGAGACATGTTTGAGGGATTATATGCAACATTCTTCATTTATTCTCTGAGGTGTAAGGCAAGATCTCCACTTAATTATCATACTTAGGGGGGAAATGTGCTTCATGTATTATAAAGCTTGAAGCATAAGAATCGGTACTCAGTATTGGCCGATCACCATCACAAAGAATCGGTACTTGGTATCGGCTGCAAAAATCCTGATCGGAGCATCCCTAATATAAATGCATCCTCTGATTGGTGCTGATTTGGATGTTATTGACTGATCCATTTAAATATTGAAAAAAATCTCAGGAGAAAGAGTATACTGTACAAATAATAGTAGTTTTGGATGGATTGCTGACACCAAATGTTTGCCGTTAAAACAAACAATATAAAAATAAGTGAAGTCCTACGGTGGCGATTCCTACAGTACTTCATTGGCTTGTTTTAAATGCCAGTAGTTGATCAGTAGGTCCCCTGTATAGTTAATGAAGAGGAAAGATGTAACAACATATGAAACACAAATATTTGATATTCAAAAACTAATACAGTTTTTCATTGAGTATTGAAGAGTTCAATACAGTTAAAAAAAAAAAGATTTCTAAAAAATTCTGTGAACAAAACATTAATTAACTCTATTTAACACCCTTTTAAAATATTAGGAGGTTGAATAATCATTGTACAGAGATTATGGCAATTTTACTGGCTGCATTTGCTATCAAACATTGATTACTTCAAAGTGTTTTGGGTTGACTTCTCCAATTTCATTAAAAAATCTTATTTCCAAACTTTTGTATTTCCCCAAAAATTGTATTCTTTGGTTACTCTCTGAATGTAGATTCTTCTCACTGCAAATTTATTGTTAATTTATTGCTTTTTTGGCAAAATTTTACATCCATAAATGTAAATTTTCAAAGAAACACCCTTACTTTTTTATTTTCAGAAAGGACTTTGATTTATATGTGAACTCTTTAAAAGACTCTAACAATTACATTGCATGTAAAACTCTCTCTTGGTGTAAATCATTTAAACTTGTCTAATTTGCTGGAATTTTATTTATGTAACCCTCTTTGTCTTCTTGTTCATATTGTATCTTTGTAATGTTCTTTCTTGCATTAATAAAAAAAAAAAAAAAAAAACATTGATTACTTCACCAACTCAGTTTAATGGGGAAGGGATTGATCGAATAGGTCTAATTGATGAAAGATTTGCAAATAAATGTCATTGCTCCTTTCTAAATGTATTTGGTAGTATTTTTAAAATACAAAATACAGTATTTTATTTTGATACACGTTGTGAGTGCTGTATTTTGTAGTTTATTTTGATACACCGAAAATTAAGGTATTTGGTATTTTGTTTTAAAATATATTTTAACAACCCCAACCCTGATCATGGGATGATGATATACAACATGTGTATGAATGACTACTATATACATCTATTTTTTTTTTAATATCGTGCTAAATTGTCTATAAATAGTGTATGGTTGCATTAAATCATGTAAAATGTTATAATTAGTAGTTTTATAACTAACTGTGTATATTTTTGTGCATATAAATATACACATGACTATACATATTTAAATATTAGTTTATATTTTTATATATACAAATATTTATAATACAAATTATATATAAATATATATGTGAATATATACATTTTTTATATTTTTGCATTTTATGCATATATATTCACATGTAATATAGTATCTACATAGTATATACACACAGTATAATACAACTAATAGATGAATGGTTATCATATATAAAGTTAATGAAAAAATAACCGTTGAAACTTATTCCACTCAAAACTTGCTAGTATTGCTAGCAAATTGCTAGTAAAATCAACGTACAAAGAAACGTCGTGTAAAAACGGATGCAAAACAACTGAAGTGAAAACGTAATCTTTGTTTTCAACTTCGATAAACCATTTGTACACAATATCACGCTATTTTCTTGTATATTTAGGAATAACAATCGTAGTTTTGTCTTACCTGTCCTCACAGCACACCGGTGACACGGAGAGTCGGTGTCAGTTTTAAGCGTTTTTGAGGTGTTTTCCACCCTGATCATTCCTGCGAACATCATGGTGGTTTAACACGGGTAAATCCCCGCTTTTACTTAGTTATTTACTTAGTTTTTTACTTTAGCTCAACTCCAAACGCGACGCGCGTCATCCTCCGCTGGGCTGCGCGTGCGCTTTTTGCGCGTGCACCGGACGCCGTTCACTTTCCAACAGAAATCTGAATTATAACTTTACGCTTTCCATCCGATATTCCTCAAGTTGTCATTTATACAACCTAATCGATCCTTCACTAAAATCCTCGCACAAAAATCCCCGATGCGACTTTTAAAGGCGGTTTCCTGTGAGAGATAAACTCCGTCAAGGAATCTTGAAGAAAGTTCGCCGTTTCTCCGTCTGTTTAGGATCTCTTGAGTGCTTTCTTCATGTTATTTTTAATATCCAAAGATAAAGAGAAGCCAAAGCAGACGGTTGTCAAGCAGCAGTCGAGAGGCGGAGCAGAGGCGCACTTTGTCCCGTTATGTGGACGGTTGTGGAGAAGGAGATT
The DNA here is from genome assembly GCA_903798195.1 of Danio kyathit. NCBI lineage: Eukaryota > Metazoa > Chordata > Actinopteri > Cypriniformes > Danionidae > Danio > Danio kyathit. The sequence goes on from LR812531.1 coordinate 57,919,152, forward strand.
CGGTCGGTGACGTCTGCTGGAATTTGACTCCTTTGATTCACTGATTCTTGATTCACTCGAGCTGAACTCATGTCAACCTAAAATATCTGATGGACGAACTTCACTTTTGGAGACATTTTATCATGTCACTATAAACTGCCAAACAGAGGAGAAATAATTGTAAAGAAAATGCAAAACAAAGCATTTTAGAAAACAGAAACGTCATTAGGTTTGAGGTTTGTGTAAATGATGTCTGAAATAGCTATGCATGCACAAATGTGTAAAATCAGCAAAACAAACAAAACAGATCATTTAAATAAACGGAACAAAAATGATGAAAAGATCAATGATGATTTGTATCAGTGGAAAATTATTGCAGTGTTTAAAATCCCTATAGCTTATAAGCTAATGTACACCCTGACAAAAGTCTTGTCGTTGATCCCAGTTGTAAGAGCAACAAATAATAACTGGACTTCTAGTTGATTATTTGTAAAAGTGTCAGAAGGTGGATTTTTCAGATGAATCATCTGTTGAACTGCATTCCAATCATCACAAATACTGCAGAAGACCTACTGGAACCCACATGGAGCCAAGATTTTCACAGAATTCAGTCAAGTTTGGTGAAGAAGAAATCATGGTTTGGGGTTACGTTCAGTATGGGGGCGTGCAAGCAGGGCCGGCGCGTTCATAGAGGCGACCTAGGCGGCCGCCTAGGGCGGCATAATTGTGAGGGCGGCAAACACGCCCCGCCGCCCAACCCAACGTGCTGACTTTTACTGTACATTCACACCGAAAGCGGCGTCAAAGTAGCCGGAAGTCATTTATTTTCAATGGGAGCCGTTGGCGATAAGCGGCGAGGAGCAGCGCTGTGCGTCTTCGCCGGTGTGGGGTGTCGAGGAGAGTTGAAATCAAGTCAACTTTATGGTAATGAGCTGTGACGCGGTTCGGCGGTAAGCAATCAGAATGTAAAAGTCCTTGAGAGGAGTCAGAGAACACAGTCACTGTGAACTTTGGTTCCGACCACAGTTGTTCCCAAGGGTTTTAATATTACGGTCGCCGGATTTCCAATTGTTTGCAATGTTTTTCTTACAGTAACATACATTAAAAAAGTACTGGCGAGTTACTCATGTGCATCCATGTTACATATTTTTTTCTTTAAAAAAGCGGGAATTTCATGCGACAATACAAAACAGTATTGCTGCTTCAGAATATTTCAGACATATGGACACATTGGATAATTAAGTGGAGCAAAGTCACACCACATGCAACTAGATCTACCGTAAGTAAATGAATTTGATAAGAAGTGTGCAACATCTTCATGCTAGAAAACATGTTTTATGCGGGAGTGTAACTGATTTGCTGATATGCTGCAACGGCTCCTTTAAATACGAGATCAATGTAGCGAATTTTGACGCTCTCGCCGCCGGAGCTGAAGTCAGAGACAGCGTCGTCGCCAGGGCGGCCAGAGCGACCTTTGACGCTCTCCCTACTTTCAGTGTGAACGTACAGTTATCTGCAACATCAACACAATCCACCCACCCCCCCACCCCACACACACACTTTATGAACTGGTCAGTTTCGTTTTCACTTTCGGGTTGAGGGCGGCATGATAGTCCTTTGCCTAGAGCGGCAGTTCAGCTTGCTCCGGCCCTGCGTGCGAGAGATCTGCATAGTGGATGGCAACATTAACAGCCTGAGGTATCAAGACATTTGTGCTGCCCATTACATTGGATTGGCCAGCCCAGTCACCAGACATGAAGATTATTAAGCATGTCTAGGGTAAGATGGAGGAGGCAATGAAGATGAACCCAAATAATCTTGATGAACTCTGGGAGTCCTGCAAGAACGCTTTCTTTGCCATTCCAGATGACTTTATTAATAAGTGATTTGAGTCATTCAGAGATGTATGATGCAGTCCTCCAAGCTCATGATGGAGTCAGACACAATATTCATTCTGTTTCCACTGCAGCATGACTTTATATTCTATACTGGACAATATTTCTGTTCAGTGATGAGACTTTTGTCTAAGTAAAGTCAGACCTTACTGTCCTAATGAAATCATTCAAAATCAAGACATGATCATATTTAATTGTGGTCAAATAAGCGAAAAAAGAATAAATATATTCACTTTAATAACCCAGCAAATAATCCAGCTGGTGTTTTCTTTCTAGCCATTTCAATGCATAATCTAAAATATACAGCTGAAGACAAAATGATTAGCTCCTGTGAAAATTTATATTTTTTTCAAATATTTTCCAAGAGATGTTTAACAGAGGTGATGCGGTGACGCAGTAGGTAGTGCTGTCGCCTCACAGCAAGAAGGTCGCTGGTTTGAGCCTCGGCTGGGTCAGTTGGCGTTTCTGTGTGGAGTTTGCATGTTCTCCCCGTGTTAGCGTGGGTTTCCTCCGGGTGCTTGGGTTTCCCCCACAAGTCCAAACACATGTGGTACAGGTGAATTGGTTAGGCTAAATTGTCTGTAGTGTATGAGTGTGAATGAGAGTGTTTGGATGTTTCCCAGTGATGGGGTGCAGCTGGAATGGCATCGGCTGCGTAAAACATATGGTTGGCGGTTCATTCCGCTGTGGCAACCCCAGATTAATAAAGGGACTAAGCCAAAAAGAAAATGAATGAATGAATGTTTTATTTCCTCTTATATTTTCATTTTGAAGAAAGTCATTTCTCTTGGGAAAAAGAAAATTACAGGAGGGCTGATCATTTTGCTATCAACTGTTCCATGTCTATAAGTCTCTTTAATTATAAACTGTAAATAGCAGTTCAACATATTGTGTAATATGAATAAATATAAATGTAAGCATGTCATTTACATAGGAGATGGTAATAATATAAACAAATCACCCAATAGTGTTCAACAACAGGGTATATTATACTACAATACACCACAGTTTACTGTAGTAAAAACTAGAGTATTTATCAGTTCATCAATTCACTCTAGTTAATATTACAGTAAACAAAGAGTTGCTAATAGATACAGTATAATGGATTAAAAAACACTGTAAAAAAAAACACTACAGTATTTACTATAAATTATTACTACGATATACACTCACCGGCCACTTTATTAGGTACACCGTACTAGTACTGAGTTGGACCCCCTTTTGCTTTCAGAACTGCCTTAATCCTTCGTGTCATAGATTCAACAAGGTACTGGAAATATTCCTCAGAGATTTTGCTCCATATTGACATGCTAGCATCACACAGTTGCTGCAGATTTGTCTGCTGCACATTCATAATGCCAATCTCCCGTTCCACCACATCCCAAAGGTGCTCTATTGGATTGAGATCTGGTGACTGCTTTCATATTTTCATTTTGGAGAAAGTCATTTCTTTTGGAAAAAAAATTTCAGGAGGGCTGAAAATTTTGCTATCAGCTGTTCCATGTCTATGAGTCTCTTTAATTCTAAACTGTAAATAGCAGTTCAACATATTGTGTAATAATAGTAAATGTATGCATGTCATTTACACTCAGTCATCGTGGAGAATTATAATAAGGCATCAGATGTGTTTGTGGTGTAATCTATGCTGGAGCACGAACACACAGAGCTCCTGTTGTGTGTGTGCGTTTCTCTGTGTTTGTCTCTCTCAGTGAATGAACAGAACAGCTCTTTGTGTCCAGCTCTACAGTCAATACAGAGTCTGATCTGATGCCTGTGTTGGTCTCATAATGCTTTAATTGAGCTAAACTGCTCAGAGCGTCAGAATCACAGTCTCCTACTGAAGCAGACTAATCGAATTAACATCTGAGCTCCTGACTTTTAGACCCAGTAAACCACTTCCACATGATTAAATACTACAGTAATTTATAGTAAGTACTACAGTGTTTTTGAACCATTTTGTAAAGCACTTGACTGTAGTAAAACACTGTAGTAAAAACTAAATTATACTACAGTGTTTATCAGTTCATCAATTCACTATACTACTGTATGCTGTAATTAACAGAGTTGCTACTACATACTATTTATGGTTATAAAACACCATGTGTTTGTAAAACTATAACAATATAGTGTTTATTATACATTATTACTATGGTATTTTTTTATGTGGGCTGAAACCAGCAAACAAGGCTTCTTTCTAATGTCAGTGTGAAGATCGGACACACTAAACACACATGCAGAAACATATACACAGCATACAACACAAAATAGACTGTTTAACAGATTTAATAATAATTCATTCATTTTCTTTTCGGCTTAGTCCCTTTATTAATCTGGGGTCGCCACAGCGGAATGAACCGCCAACTTATCCAGCACGTTTTTATGCAGCGGATGCCCTTCCAGTCGCAACCCATCCCTGGGAAACTCCAGAGAATCCACACACACCCATTCACACTAATACACTACGGCCAATTTAGCCTACCCAATTCACCTACTGTATACCGCATGTGTTTGGACTGTGGGGGAAACCGGAGCACCCGGAGGAAACCCACGCGAATGCAGGGAGAACATGCAAACTCCACACAGAAACGCCAACTGACCCAGCCGAGGCTCGAACCAGCGACCTTCTTGCTGTGAGGCGACAGCACTACCTACTGCGCCACTGCGTCGCCTTTAATAATAATTGTTAAATAATAATAATTGTTAATAGTTTTGCAAAAAGATAAACAGTATAGACTATGAGCAGTGACCAAATGCTTCCCACATGAAAGAATACTACAGACATTCATGTATAGCGCATAATTAACTATAGTAAACTGATAAACTGCAATAAATGTTGTAGTATACTTTATTTTTACTACAGTACACTCTGGTGTAGTATAATCCCACATTAAAATACTATAATAATGTATAGTAAATACTACATTTTTAACCAAACTACAGTAGGCGACTCAGTGGTGCAGTAGATAATGCTCTCGCCTCACAGCAAGAAGGTCGCTGGTTCGAGCCTCGGCTGGGTCATTTGCCGTTTCTGTGTGGAGTTTGCATGTTCTCCCTGCGTTTGCGTGGGTTTCCTCCGGGTGCTTCAGTTTCCCCCAGAGTCCAAAGACATGCAGTACAGGTGAATTGGGTAGGCTAAATTGTCCGTAGTGTATGAGTGTGAGTGAGTGTGTGTGGATGTTTCCCAGAGATGGGTTGCAGCTGGAAGGGCATCCGCTGCATAAAAAAGTGCTGGATAAGTTGGCGGTTCATTCCGCTGTGGCGACCCCGGATTAATAAAGGGAGTAAGCCGAAAAGAAAATGAATGAATGAATGATAGTAAAGTACTTAAATGAATCTGTAATATCAACAAATGACCCAATACTGTACTTTTCTACGACTATGGACTATATTATACTACAATACACTCTCAGAAATAAAGGTACGCGAGCTGTCACTGGGGTGGTACCTTTTCAAAAGGTACAAATTTGTACTTAAAGGGTCCATATTGGCACCTCAAAAGTATATATTAGTACCTAAAAATTTTAAGAGGAACACTTTTGTACATTTTAGGTACTAGTATGTACCCTTAAGGTATTGATTTAGACCTTTTAGGTACAAATCTGTACCTTTTGAAAAGGTACCACCCCAGTGACAGCTCGCGTACCCTTATTTCTGAGAGTGTACACAATACTGTGGTATAAAACTGAAGTACTACAATATTAGTTTATCAGTTCACTAATACTACAGTATATGCTGAAGCATTCATTAAGAAAGTGTATATTATATAGTATTATACACTTTACTATAGTATAGTTAAAAATACTATGGTGTCTACAATAAATCAGATGCCAGCATCTGTCGCGATAACGTACATATGTATTGTGGTGCAGTGCAGTTACTAGAGATGGCCACTGTGTGTCAGCATGTTACGTGCAAAGTCACAACTTAAATGGACATTTATGAAAGAAAAGAAGAGAATCGAGCACAAGATGATTTACATCCATCATTTTTATAACGAACTGAATTTTTTTCAATCTGGCTATTTGTCATTAAAACTTAACTGTTTTTGTTACATATTTATAATAGATGTAACTGAAATAAGACCAATGTAAATGACGTTAAGATCCAATCAGAAACTATGAAGCAAGCCGTTTTAAAATATTCAAGGTATTCAGTTGGATGTAGTTGCAGCCTGAAACTAAAGTTTTAAAAGATTTTACAGGCAAGCAAATATTGCTAATATTTTATAGGTAAATAAGCAAATATTTGAATCTAATTTAATATAGATTATTTTTCTGTGAATAAATAGCAATTTATTACAGTTTTTCTCAGTGGCTTTGGTGCATTTCTCACAACACTATTTACATTTGCACAACAGTTAATGCATTTCTCAAAACAATCAGTCATTTGTGCACATCATAGTAGCAGTTTCTCATTCCTTCCAACAAATTGCAAATGCTTTTGGACATGCATCAATTGCTTTCATACAACTCTCTGCTGTTTTATAACATTATTATTTGCTTATGTCATGTCAGTCAAAATGAACTAAACTTGTGAATGCTGAATAGTCACTCCATACAAAACTAATAGTCCTCATTTAATTACATACACAAATGTTCAACTAGTTGTCAAAATCTGTCAAGCTAATTTTATAAAAAAAAAAATGTAAATCTTTTTTTCCTGAAAATGTCTTCTAAATTGAACAATTTGATGAATGATTTACAGACCTGTGTATGTTGTAGGTTCAGTTCCAATATGTTCTGCAGTATTGTTTACAGTTGTGCGCAGCTCTACACAAAGGGAGTTTGTGTTTGTTGTAAATAAGGGTGTGTTTATTCTTTTGCACAATGCTGTGAATAAATTAGAATTGCAAAGAGCAAATGCAGTAAACATGTGAAACATGCATATTCAGTGTCTTGTTCTCAGATACCTCACTAAATGCAGTGATGTCTAACTTTACTGTAGTTTTCAACTGGCTGTGCAAATAGTATATAGTGCTGTCTTGAACATTTTCAGGAAGTGTCACCAAAATCTGACTCTTTTGCATTGGAAAAAATGTTCAGAGTAAAGTGTCATAATGAAAACATGACTAAGCCATTTGACTATCTTGTTCATAAACAATGGTGTCGGGACTTTTCATCTTGAAGACACTGACACTTTCATTGACATCAATACTTGCTTTTGAGGAATGAGCTCTCCATTTCGAGCAAGTGGCAGGTTATCCACTAGGTTTTGCAGTTTGTACTAATTGTTTTGTCTGTTGTGCAATTGTAAATAATGTTGTGAGAAATGTACCAAAGCCACTGAGAAAAACTGTAATAAATATGCATGGTTTTCTAATTATAATGTAATACATTTCATTGCAAATCATTTAATAGTCCCTGATAAAAATAAACCATGTACGCTAAAATGGGTTATTTCAAACAAAATGTGAGTAAATTTTGAACAAACCCAAAAAGTCAGTTAAATATGGCCTATAAAATTAATAAAAACAATTAACCCAGTGTGATTAGTCCATATTTGACCCATTTTTGGGTTGAAATTACGCATATTTTTGTGTGGGTTTACTACATACAGAACCAAAAAACATGGTTTTTGTATTATAACAATTGCAACCACAGATTCACCATTTTAAGAAACTAATCATGGGTTATCCATGATATTTGTAGTAAAACTTTAGGATATTACCTCATTTTGTCTCCCCCGTGTGGTTTCTTTCTGTTGAACACAAAAGAAGATATTTTGAAAAATGCTGGCTGCACCCATTGACCTCCATAGTAGGAATAAAAATGCTGTGGAAGTCAATGGGTGCAGTATTCTTTAAAATATCTGCTTTTGTGTTCAACAGAAGAAACTTAATCAGATTCAGCAAATGATGACGGATGTTCATCTTTAAAAACTAAAGAACACAACAACAGAAGATCACAGAAGAATAAAACAGATGGTTTATATGAACAATTAATAAGTGATCCATTATAAAATGATCCTCCAGATGTGATGTTCAGCTGCATCAAAAGACAGACACAGGTTTGTACCAAAAACAACTTTTATTGACCGCTTGACTGAAAAACCAAGTTAAACAGTTCTAACATCCAGGAAAGAGAGAGTGTTCAGCCAAACATGAACATTTATTCACTATTTACTCTCCCTTAAGTGGTTATAAACCTTAATGTGTTTTTTTTAGTGATGTCAAACTAATAATCGCATCCACAATAAATGTTCATATTTAAAAACGTGTGCATGCTATATTTTTGTGCATATAAATACACACATGACTGTTAATAATAAAATATTTGTTTATATTTTTATATATTTATTATACAAATTATATATAAATATATATGTGAATATATTTATATAGTATATTTTTGCATTTTATGCATGTATGTATGCATGTATATATATATATATACATATACACACACACACACACATAATTTAGTATATATGTAATATATACACATAACTATATTATGTAAATGCAAACTTTTATCTTGGATGTGAATAATCTCGATTAATTGTTTGACAGCACTAGTTTATTTATTCTGTAGAACACAAAAGAAGACATTTTGAAGAAAGCTGAAAACCACTGACCAATAGTAGGGAAAAAATACTAAAGTAAATGGTTACAGCTTTCCAACATTTTTAAAAACATCTTATTTGGTGAAGAAAGAAACTCAAACAAGTAAAGGGTGAGAAAATGAAGACAGAATTTACATTTCTGGCTGAACTATTTCTTTAAACATTTTGCAAACTGCACGTAAAATGGCAGCTCGAAATCGAGGAACAAAGCAACAACATGCAAGCGTTTAATCAAATACAGAAGCAGGAGTCCTGAAACACTCCCACAATAAAATAAAGTTAATAGTTCACCTAAAAATGGAAATTTACTCACTATTTACTCTCTCATATGGTTATAAATCTTATTGTGTTTATATTAATGCTGTCAAACGATTAATCGCATCCAAAATAAAAGAGTGCATAATGTTTATATTTCAGTGCATTTAAATTCACACGACTATATATAATAATATATTTTTATATATACAAATATTTATATATAATACAAATTATATATAAATATATATGTGAATATATTTATTTTGTATATTTTTACATTATACACACACACACACACACACACACATACATATATATATATATATATATATGAAGTCAGAATTATTAGCCCCCCCCTTTGAATTTTTTTTCTTTTTTAAATATTTCCCAAATTATGTTTAACAGAGCAAGGAAATTTGCACAGTATGTCTGATAATATTTTTTCTTCTGGAGAAAGTCTTATTTGTTTTATTTCGGCTAGAATAAAAGCAGTTTTTTAATTTTATACACCATTTTAAGGACAAAATTATTAGCCCCTTATTAGCCACACACACACACACACACACACACACACACACACACACACACACACACACACACACACACATATATATATACGTTTTATCTTGGATGCGATTAATCCCGATTAGTTTATTAGACTAGTTTATTTATTTTGTGCAGATAATACAAAATAATTTAATAGAAAATAATTTGAAGAAAGCTGAAAACCACTCACTGAAAAAAATTCTATGCAAGACAATGGTTACAGGTTTTTTTTTTTTTTTCAAACAAACATTTTTCAAAATATCTTCTTTGGTGAAGAAAGAAACAAACAAGTAAAGAGTGAATAAATGAAAAATTTACATTTCTAGCTGAACTATCCCTTTAAACATTTTGCAAACAGCATGAAAAATAGCAGCTCGAAATCGAGGAATGAAGCAACAACATGCAAGCGTTGAATCAAATACAGAAGCAGGAGTCCTGAAACACTCCCACAATAACAAAGTTAATAGTTCACCTAAAAATGGAAATTTACTCACTATTTACTCTCCCTCAAGTGGTTATAATCCTTAATATGTTTATTTTAGTGCTTTCAAATGATTAATCGCAAAAGTTCATATTTGCAGGGCACGTGTGCGTACTATATTTTTGTGCATATAAATATACACATGACTATATTGAATAAAATACTTCTTTATATATATATATTTCTTTTGTATATTTTTGCATTTTATGCATATATACACACACGTAACAGTATAAACGTAATATATACACACAAATATATTATGTAAATGCAAACTTTTAGCTTGGATGCGAATAATCGTTTGACAGCACAAGAGGATATTTTGAAGCTGAAACCCGCCGATTTCAATAGTAGGGAAAAAATAATATGCAAGTCAATGGTTACAGCTTTCCAACATTTTTCAAGATATCTTCTTGGGTGAAGAAAGAAACTCAAACAAGTAAAGGGTGAATAATGACAGAATTTAATTTTCTGGCTGAACTATCTTGCAAACCGCATGAAAAATGGCAGCTCAAATACAGAAACAGCAGTCCTGAAACACTCCCACAATAATATAAAGTTAATAGTTCACCTAAAAATGAAAATTTACTCACCTTCATGTGGTTATAAATCTTAAAGCAGTTCTTTTAGTGCTGTCAAACAATTAATCCAAAATAAAAGTTCATATTTACAAAACATGTGCGTACTGTGTATATTTTTGTGTATATGAATCATATGCATGACTGTATTGAATAAAATATTTGTTACAAAATATATGTAAAAACAATTTAAATATAATTTTTATGCATATTTATTTATATATATATATATATATATATATATATATATATATATATATATATATATATATATATATATATATATATATATATATATATATATATACGCATAATACAGTATACACAATATATGCACATGAATAAATTATGTAAACGCAAACTTTTATCTTGGATGCAATTAATCGCTTAACAGGACAAGTTTATTTATTCTGTTGAACACAAAAGAAGATAACCACTGACTGAAAAAATACTATGCAAGACAATGGTTACAGCTTTCCAACATTTTTTAAACTATCTTCTTTGGTGCTCAACAGAAACAGAAAGAAACTTAAACAAGTAAAGAGTGAATAAATGATTTTCATTTTGGCTGAACTATCGCTTTAAATTGAGCAAACTGCATGAAAATGGCAGCTCGAAATCGAGGAACGAAGCAACAACATGCAAGCATTGAATCAAATACAGAAGCAGGAGTCTGGAAACACTCCCACAATAAAATGGTTTCTAACATTTTTCAAAATATCTTCATTGGTGCTCAACCGAAACAGAAAGGGTGAATAAATGATGACAGAATTTTCATTTCTGGCTGAACTATCCCTTTAAACATCTTGCAAACTGCATGAAAAATGGCACGAAAGAACAACATGCAAGCATTGAATCAAATACAGAAACAGGAGTCCTGAAACACTCCCGCAATACAATAAACACCTCCATCTCTCAAGCCATGGCGTCGTCAGGATCGATGTGCGCCGCCCTGCTGGAGAAGACGTCTGCCAGCATGTGTTTGGGGATCTCAGATCCACGGACACGCAGGGTGTAGCAGGCGTCCTCCACCTTCCCCAGGCTCTGGCGGAGCGTGTGCAGCTTCTTGGACACTTCATAGGGCCCCGTGTTGCCGATTAAAGAGAAGCCGTCGTGAATTTGGCGCAGGAATCCGCTGAGCTGGAATGGTGTGTCCATGTCTCCGTTCCCCACGCTGCTGATGCACATGCGCATCAGTTCACCCGTCAGGTCTGCTATGCCCAGCAGGTAATCCGTCGGGGTGATCTGAAAGGTCAGGACGCATGGACTGGAAAACGTCCCCTCACCTACAGCCTACAGCGCAGAGACCAGGAGACAAACACACATTTACTCTTGTGTGCTGTTGGGGATGTTTTCATCCACTCAGGGGGGATTTTGAGTCTTAATTTGGCCACAACTTTCTCTGTGTTTCAGGAAGTGGTGTGATTTTTGCTGACAAAATCTTAGTTTGATGCATATTTTAAAAGTTTTCAACAATACACTCCTGGCAAATTGACTACACTTTCGTTATGATGATGGCTGTTTTTGCCCCATTGACATGATTATATGCTGTCATGGCTTTGCAATCAAAAAATGTGATTATAATGGAAGTCAATGGGAAATCAACATAACCAAAGGGGTGTCAATTTGAACAATACACCTAGTTAAGCCTAGTTCCCACTACATGCCTTTAAACAACGGCAGATCACTGTGCCGTACAGACTACATGACTTGATTTTGTGTCTTTAAATCGCTGTGGTGTTCACACTACGTAAATCATCCACAAGAGGGCATCTCACACACACAAACAACAAGCGGCAACCTCCAATACGGACGTAACTAAAACTGCAATTTATCGAATCGCCTTGGGGGGCTGGCTCCAGGAAGTCCAAGTGTTGCATTGGTAAATTGGCCATTTTTACAGCTGATAAAAACATGTTTACAGCCTGGTACAAATGATGGCTTTGATGCACATAGCTATGATTACCCTTCATGACAACTGTGAGGGGGGTGAATTTTTTTAGAACTCATCCGTTTCGTTTTTTATGAAGTTATATTAAGTCTGCATAACTAAGGGCGTGGCCACTTGAGTGACAGCTAGGTCTAGCTGCTCGCTGTCTCGTCACCTCAGCTGATTCCGGCTGTTTAGCCGCTGAGCTCGGCATATACATCGTATTTTTGTTTTGTTTAATGTTTCTTTACACAGTCAATTCGTCAACTCGTCCCAAACGAGTCGTAGGTAATGAAGTATTAAGCGTTCTCCCAAAGTAAAAAGTCTGTCTAAGCCAGGTCTAAGCAAAATGCCGATAATCCAGCATGCGTCTGTAGCTCTGCTCACTCTCCGCCTCTTTGCACTTGTTTGGTATTCCGCGTTTGGTGCGATGACGCAAGAATAAAATGGCGACGGTTGGCCACGCCTACTTGTAGCTTCATTTGCAGTGTTCAGAAACCTATGGGTGACGTCACGGATACTACGTCCATATCTTTTACAGTCTATGACAGGGGTGTCAAAGTCAATTCCTGGAGGGCCGGAGCCCTGCAGAGTTTAGTTCCAGCCCTGCTTCAACACACCTATCTGTAGGTATCAAACAAGCCTAAAGCACTCAATTAGTTTGATCAGGTGTTTAATTGGGGTTGGAACTAAACTGTGCAGAGCTCCGGCCCTTCAGGAACTGGCTTTGACGCATGTGGTCTATGACAAACACACAAACTACATGATCTGACAACAACACTTTCACCCAACAGCTCTGTCCTGCCCCCAAACTACAGCCAATAAAATGTTGAGGGTGGAGCCGTCAGAAAGAGCTGAACACTATTGGCTGATGTGTGATGATGACATCACTGAAACACAACATTTGAAATCTCTCTGAAAGCATTAAAGGGGGCTTTTGAAAGCATCGTCTATCATCTGATCTATCAGCAGATCGATAGCTCATATAAAGCAGGGGAAATACGTTTTGAACAATTTTCCCTCAGAATAATATTTCTAAAGAAGCTGTTGACTTGGAATTGAACCAGATTTTGGTAAAAACCCAAACAATACAAACATAAAAATAAAACAAACAAAAAAATCTGAAAATGAGTTCTGTGTAATAACAATGAATTGACAGAAGGAGAAAGCACTGAACTACTGAAACGTATTTAATACTTTATATAAAAGACTGTTTTTGTTGCTGCAGCTTAAAGACGCCTCTCACCTTTAATATTCATTTACAATGATTAATATTCATTTACACTGAGGAAGGCCAGAGTGTTGCTGAAGAACTACTGAGAGATTTCAGCTGCTGTCGGGGCTTTTGCTGCCGAACTACACCTCACTTTCTTCATGTGTTCAATTTGTAAACTATTTAGTTTAGTTTTCTTTGCATATATTACTAACTTTGCAGTTGATTACGCTGAACATGCTATTTGCATTGAGAGTAGGGCTGGGCGATTTTTTCAATTAATCGAATTTACGTTTGAAGACGATTAAATTTTTTATAAAATCGAGGTATCGCGATTTTTTAAAATAAAAATATTAAAGCAGCTTTTCCACTATCATGCCAAACTATCGTGCTGAATTGTGCTGATAGATTCTGTGTGTTGACGTCGCGGCTCTGTTGATGAGCTACAACAGCTGGCTCAGCGCAAGCGCGCTAGCCCATTGTCGCAAGGTGCGTGCGCAGTCAGCGGAGGCGCGCGATGCGGCGCCAGGCGAAAGTATAAATCCAGCTTAACACTCAGGGCCGGCGCGTCCATAGAGGACCTAGGCAGAATAATGACCGAGAACCCCCCGGTTCTCACTTTTATCCGCGACACCCACCCCCTCCCGGTCCTCTTTCATCCGCAAACCGGTAAGTTTCTATTTCACTTTCGGGTTGAGGGCGTTCGCCTAGAGCGCCAGTTCAGCTTGCTCCGGCTCTGATTACACTATATACATTACACAAAATAATAAAATAGGCTACAAGTTTTATTCGAGGCTAGAGCTTAATTAATTTGATTGACATATAGGCAATGAGACCTTTACTTCGCCTGACTGAGCGTGAGTTTTTTGCATGCTGCGCTGTATTCGGTAGCACAGATCGCTCTGATCTGGGTGAGAACTTTACCAGCGACTACATGCACAGCTGAAAGCCTTTTTTTCCTGCTGCGCATCGAATCTACAACAACATAAATCCATGGAACACGAACTTGCAGACTCTTTGAACAACGAGGAAATAATTGCACCTAATTCAAAGGTTTTGTATTTTTTACCTGCGCACCACCTGAAGGACGGTTACGGCGTGCTGTGAATGTCGGCTGTCACCGCAGAAAGTCAAATCTTTCTCTAATTTGGACTTTTGCTTGAAAGCTTTACGGAGTGGCACAGTAGCTGTCCAAGGTACTGTAGCTATGAATTAAATCATAACCCATATGTGCACCAATAAACAAGTAAAATTAAAGAATAAATAAAATAAATATGGATTCTTAAATGTCGGTATTGTTTTTACTCCAAAAAAATATCAATACGTTTTGACAAATGTTTTATAAAAATAAATTGAGCAATTTCCAACATTTCAGCTATAGGCTGTTATACAATTCTGTTAAATGTAAGATAGACATTTAAATATAGATAGATATGTAACAGGTTTCTGTGGGGTTTTTTGTTGTTCACAGTGATCTTTAATATATACTGGGTGGTGTAGCTACGCACAAATATTTTCTAAAACGTCAAGCAGGAATTTGTCTATAGGAATGTAATAGGCTACACCTTGTTGACCAATTTATGTATGTATGGCCATTAAAAATACATGTTCCTTAACCAGATGGTTTTTCAAGTTACTTATAAAGAGATTGTTACTTCAGTCATGTTGTTGTAATGTTTTAAGTTGACTATAGTTACACAGTAAAAAAAAAAAAAAAAAAAAAAAAAAAAAATCGAAATCGAAATCGTGAATCGTGAATCGCGCATAACTGAGAAGGATAAACATTTTATTCAATAAGAAAAGATGCGCATAAACTACAATGGAAACACTTTTACCGCACAAATTCCAGTGTGCGCATTAAAAAAGGTCATGTGATTTTGTTATAAGAGATCATGTGATGATGAAAATTTGTGTGAATGGACAAACCAGCAGGCTGAGCACATTATAAACCATCTGAAATGTTGCTTTGGTCATTCTAAAACGCCTTACCATCCCAGTATTAGTGTTATTATATTATTAATGACCTCCAGAATCAAGAACGTCTGTGCTCCGCGCAAGTCATTTATTAGGTGAAGAAAAGATTGACGCAGCTTCTCCTACTGCTGTAAATTCAGTTTTTTACTAGTGATATTTGGTGCTAGTTAATCAGGAAGTGACGATTCTGTTCGCTTTGACTCGTTGGATGGAAATGTTGCTTTATTTGCACGATTTTTATGCGATAATCCAGTTTTTGCGCATAAAGTTCATTCGCATTTTTGGATGGAAACATAGCTAGTGTTTTTGTTGTTATGAGACTTTCAAAGATGGAGGAGAGTCTAGTGGTTGCTGTTTTGAGTTAACCAGAGTTGTATTGACTTCACAAATGGTGAGTATTACAATATTATACATTTTTACCTTTGAAAATGTAAAACGTATGCGTCTATTTTTTGACTTTACACTTTGGTGGTGATATTATTATTACAAGAACGCATAAAATTAATAGATGAATAGACTAACTGACAAATGTCTAGTCACCTATCCAGGTTTTTTATTAGCAACAGATAACAACTTAACTTCTAGTTGATCATTTGGTATCAGAAGTGGCTTATATGAAAGGCAAAGGCCTCTAGATGACGCTTATTTGACCACAATAAAATATGATCATGTCTTGATTTTGAATGATTTCATTAGGACAGTAAGGTCTGACTTTGCTTAGACAAAAGTCTCGTCACTGAACAGAAATAATGTCCAGTATAGAATATAAAGTCATGCTGCAGTGGAAACAGAATGAATATTGTGTCTGACTCCATCATGAGCTTGGAGGACTGCATCCATACATCTCTGCAATGACTCAAATCACTTATTAATAAAGTCATCTGGAATGGCAAAGAAAGCGTTCTTGCAGGACTCCCAGAGTTCATCATGAGTCTTTGGATTCATCTTCAATGCCTCCTCCTTCATCTTACCCCAGACATGCTCAATAATGTTCATGTCTAGTGACTGGGCTGGCCAATCCTGAAGCACCTTGACCTTCTTTGCTTTCAGGAGCTTTGATGTGGAGGCTGAAGTATGAGAAGGAGCGCTATCCTGCGGAAGAATTTGCCCTCTCCTGTTGTTTGTAATGTAATGGGCAGCACAAATGTCTTGATACCTCAGGCTGTTGATGTTGATCATCCACTCTGCAGATCTCTCGCACGCCCCCATACTGAATATAACCCCAAACCATCATTTCTCCTTCACCAAACTTGACTGATTTCTGTGAGAATCTTGGGTCCATGTGGGTTCCAGTAGGTCTTCTGCAGTATTTGTGATGATTGGGATGCAGTTCAACAGATGATCAATTGGAAAAATCCACCTTCTGCCACTTTTCCAAATGATCAACTAGAAGTCAAGTTATTATTTGTTGCTCTTACAACTGAGATCAACGACAAGACTTTTGTCAGGTAGTGTAGAAAAGAAGTGCATATCCACTGTCAAAAACAGCATTGATGACTAATTAAAAAATGATTAATATAAGAATTAAAATTTAACAAATAAAATATTCAGTATATTTATATTAAATTATATTATCAAACACTGCTACAGATAACCGTTTATACATAAGCAAAACAGAAATGCACACAGAAAACAATAGCCACAGGTTTTCCCTCGAACCAGACTAAAGCATCTAAAAATATCTTATTTACAGAGACGTGCACAGCAGGCAGACATCACTCAGTCTAAAAATAGCAGAAGATGGAGCGATTGTCAGCATCTGATAACCGTGGTGAAAGTGCTCTGCAGGACGTAGCCCGTCTGTTTCAGCAGAGGACGACATGTTCATGTTGAGACAGAAGGATAAATGTTTAGTTTGGATTTAATATCATACCTTATTATTGTCTCTGATGAAGACCAGACGAGCGTTGATCTCCTCCAGGCTGATGAGAGAGCGATGTCTGATGAAATGATGGAAGGAAACTGCCTCCACATACTCCTGAATGCCTGAAAACACAACAACAAACTACAGGTCATTCATATCATCACTATAATATAGAGTTGAAGTCAATGTTATTGGCCCTCCTGTGAAATTTTCATTTAAATGTTTCCCAAAGAATGTTTAACAGACCATTTTCACAGTATTCCAGGTGTCCTTGTTGAATTAAAGTAGTAACTTCTTTTTTCCCCATAATTCCACAATAATAAACTGATAGGTTGTTAAACAATTGAAATTATCTGAATCTTTTTAGGCAGTCTGACTCTTTACTAAGATTGACTACATCATCATTAGGCTGTATAATTAAAAACTTTATTACTTATTAAATGAATTCTCACTTTCCTGATGCTTCACAGATATATAGCCAGCACTTAACACAATGATACAAACAAATACATACAAAAAAGTCATAAACAAAACAAAACTACATGAAATAAAATTTAAAAAATAAATAAATTAAAAAATAATAAAAAATAAAATAAATTTAAATTGTATTAATTAAATTAAACTAAAATAATTTAATAAAAATTAAAAATAATATAAACTTAATAAAAATAAAATAAAATAAAAATAAAATGAATAAAAAAAAATACAATAAAAATACAATAAAATAAATAAAAATTAAATTAAATAATTAAAAAAAATAATAAATAAACAACAAATTAAAATTAAATTAAAAATAAAAGAAAATAACTAAAGAAAAGAAAAAATAAAATAAAAATATAAATAAAAAATATAAAAATGGATTAAAAAATAATAAAAAATAAAATAAAATAAAAAAATGACAAAATTTAATTTAATACAATTTAAAATTAAATTAAAAATGAAATAAATTATAAGAATATTTTATATAATATATATAAAATAATAAAAATACAAATAATAATAATAATAAAATATTAAAAAAATAAAAAATAAAAATCTAATAAAACAAATATAATATTATATATATATATATATATATATATATATATATATATATATATATATATATATATATATAAATTAAATAACAACAACAATCATAAAATCAACTAAATTTATTACATGACTGTATTGCTTAAGGCACAAAGTAAATTTGTAACAATTAGTAAAACATCTACTTGGCCTTAAACAAATCCACTCAGAATAATAATTCAAGAGGTGTACAATAATGTCTCCTACTACTTTATGTGCATCCTCAACACTTGCAGTTCATAATAAGATACAAGACTTCACCAGAAAATGTCCACAATTTCAACACATACTAACAACGCCACGCAGATAATTTCTGCTCTTTTTGAACAATAAGGAAAACTATTAATGAGGAATAGATATTACACTAAGCTTTTTATATGCTTTCCAAAAAATATGCTTAATGCACTTGAATCAGTTTGTGCTTCTTTCCTAAATAAGATGCAGTTTTGTGTGATTTGGCGTGATTTGGTCTTGTATAAACATCAATAATGACAGGATGGAAAACTCTGTGATTAAGCTTTACTTTTGGACCGCTAATTAACATCAAAGACTCTTATCTGTCGCTCTGCTCACAGTGTGATCATATTAAACACACAGGAGTGTCGCTTTCCATGCCGAACCGCATGAACTCTGTGTGAATCAGTGAATGTGAAAGAGTTCCCACAATAGCAGCTTTTCTCAGGCCGACAGGAAAACTGATAACCCTTATCAGGCTGGAGATGGAGACTCCTACTGCTGGACATTTCTTTGGAGGTTAATTTGACAGAAAAGTCACCTTACTGGATGTAAACATGTAATGTAAAGGTACATTTATTACAAAACTGATAGATAAATCCAATAATTCCTTTTAAATCTGACACTCAAACAATGTTAATGTATTTGTTTCTGGGTATTCTGTTTGTTTTTATATATATATAGATATATATATATATCTATATATATATATATATATATATATATATATATATATATATATATATATATATATATATATATATATATATATATCTATATATATATATATCTATATATATAATATATATATATATATATATATATATATATATATATATATATATATATCTACAACAGTTCTGTCTGGTTCTCGAATCTGATTGACTGATAGCCGTGTGATATTCTGCAATATCAGCACTCATACAGCCTCTTCACCCTTGTTTATTACTCCACCCACATAGAGTGACAGCAGATCAATAAAATCACTACAGTTTAACAAATATTGCAGCTGTTGGACAATATAATGTACTTTTGAGGCTTTTTAGGCCAGAATATAGTTGTTTAGATTGCAACTATGCAGTTTATTTATAAGAACAGTGCCTATTTTAAATATTTATAATTTCGGAAATACAGCGCGTCGGTGGCCATCAGCCTGACATACTGAGAAGAGCAAAGACAGTTGACGTTTCGCCACAAGATGGCGACAGCGACCGCATAATAAGTCCTTAGGGGAGAAAAACGAAAATTTCAGCTGATCAAATCATTACAGAACAGGTAAGTGACATTCTAAGTCGATCTCTCTCTGTTGTATGTTGTAGTGCTGTATTTATACCATAGTAATCTGCTAGTGTTTGCATTGCTTTTTTGGGGTTAATTATTGTGATCTCCCGATTGCAACAGAGAAATACTGGGAGATATCTGTAGACTGATGGCATTTCATGCTGTTCAGCCTTAAAATGTGAGCAAAATCAGCCATTTTGTCATCACTTTAGACATTCCGCTAGAGAATCATTCAAACACTAGCTCTAAAGTGATGTTAGTGAATGAGCAGCGGTTTCTGCTGTTCTGACGTCAGCTGCAGATGTGAATGAATGGTGGAAGAAAGTACTTCCTCTTACAAAAGGGTTTTTGAGACTGTCCATGTTTGATTTTCTTTTATATATACACGATTATGCCATTGAACTGTTGTATAAAGACAATATCACACTGGTATCAGTGCGTTATGGCTGTATATCGTCACTGGTGGGACACTAAGGCACTTAGCCTGCGGCCTCAATCCAACACGCGCCTCCCACCAGCGCCGATATACAGCCATATCACACTGCTACATGTACATATATGAGATATAGACAAACACCTATATATGAAAAACCAGAAACACAGCAAAACTACTAAAACTAAATAAAAATACCCCAAATATTAGACTGTAACTACAAAAGTATAATGGTGCCTCTATGCTTAAATAAAAAAAATAAATGGTATAGTGAATAATACATACACTGTAAAAATGGCCGCGATTTCAACGGTAAAAAAACTGTAAAAACTGCTACAGTAAAAATCTGTAACCTGGTTAACGGTATGTTTCCTTAATATACACAGTGAATAACCGTAAATTGTCTTCCCCAGAATTCCCTGCATGGCACATCACTTTTTATGCTTTTTGTTGACATTACTACGGATCTTTTTAGTTGTTTCCCCATCAGTAATGTACATTAGTGATTTATGTTACATCTAATGTTGATAAACAATGTTTATTTCATGACTTTAATTTTATGCGTGTTGCCATACTGGTGTTTAGTAGCTGTGTGAATGACACTGAGCACCTTCTTTACACTGATTATATTTTCTGATTGTGGGAAAAGTTGTTTGTGATGAGCATTGGTTCGTTATGTATGAACTTTCTCATCACCATCTGCATATGGCTGTGTTATCATGTCTATCTGTGTAACAAAAGATGTGTAGATGTTGCTAATTTAAAATGCAGACGTATTACCTTTATAAATTAATAACTTACGGTAGTTTACTGTAAAAATTAGAAATTAGTTTTAAGGTTTGTACCGTATTTTTTACGGTTAAATACTGGCAACCACAGCTGCTGTTTTTTTACCATAAATTTTACGGATTTATTTTTTACAGTGTATACATATACATAATACATATTTTGAAAGATAAATGTTTTTTCACACTTGCATTTTATATCAGTGCAAGTTTGTGTATTGAAGCAACATGCAGATTCATTAAAGCTGATATAATTTATCTAATACAATTGTTATTTAATTAATTTATAATAATCAACAAATAAATACACAAAAAAACATTTTTTTAGATATTAAATCCTAAATGAACTGAAATGTTTAGTGGTACAAAAAACAAATGAAGAGCAAATATGCATTTGAGGCACTATATAAATAAATAAATGAATAAATACTACTACTACTACTACTAATAATAATAAATAATAATAATAATAATAATAATAAAAATACTATTATTACATTATTATTATTATTATTATTCAATCATTCATTTTCTTTTCGGCTTGGTCCATTTAGTAATCCGGGGTCACTACAGCAGAATGAACCGCCATGATGCCCTTCCAGCTGCAACCCATCACTGGGAAACATCCATACACTCTCATTCACACACATACACTACGGCCAATTTTAGCTTACCCAATTCACCTATACCACATGTGTTTGGACTGTGGGGAAAACCGGAGCACCCGAAGGAAACCCACGCCTACACGGGAGAATATGCAAACTCCACACACAAACTCCAACTGACCCAGCCGGGGCTCGAATCAGCAACCTTCTGACTGTGAGGCGATATTGCTACCCACTGCGCCACCGTGCTGCCCATTATTATTATTATTTATTATTTTTTATATTATTAAATATCATTATCATCAACATGATCCCCATTGCCACAAACTGGTACATAAAAAAGAAACTAACCAAAATTCTAATTCAACATCGCAACATCGGTTTACTTCACCTATTATTCTAGTCGGTGCATTAATTTCATTCACCAGTGATTATGATATGCTTATGACATGTAACTGCTCTTATTTCAGAAAAAAGCGCATCCTAACAGAGCTTTAAAAAAAACTTCAATTATAATCAAGCAGGTAATTGCATAATAACCCCCCTGATTACATAAAGTCAGCTAAAATTAACCATATTGCATCGTATATATTTTATTTAATGCCATCATCAGCATCTTAGGCTATTTTTATTGCAAAACAATGAAGAAAATACAAGTATAATAATAACTCAACAGAAATCTGCAAACACAACAATAAAAAAGTTATATTACATTATTTTGAACATTAATATACTGTATGTTCAAAATTGCAACACTCATAGGCAAATTAACTCCTTTTATTTAGCTTAATTCGTCAACTGTTATGCACTACACTGTTCATCTTCTACTGCATGATGTTTGGTTTGCTTGATGCAATTAGTGCCAAATTTAGCCCTTAATGGCCTTTAATGTGAAAACAAACCCATTAGATGCACTGAGAGGCTTTATCAACCCAATAAAGCTCTGGCAATAAAGGAAAAATAGAAAGGATCTGACCTCGGTCACGTCTTGAGAAAGACCCCGATGACTATAATCTGAAAATGATAAGATAAATTTGCTCGGTCCACCCTGCCTTATCCACACTTCCCTCAGAAGTCTGCAGACTTTGTGTCTCTTTTATGAAAGATGTGAATAATAATGGCTGGAAAAGCAAAGTGACGCTGCTTGGAAACATTCTTGGAGACATGAGTGATGCAGAAGGCCTGTCACAATAAGTCATTTCAGAGGTTTTTTTTTTTGACATTTTGTCACAAAATTATTATACAATAATTGATTCTACAACAGCAGCACACAGTCAAAACACTGACTTTGCTGCTTGTTCAAACTACTTATTTAAAAGAAGCTGAAACAACACAATTCTTGAGATTTTTTTGGGACAACTTAATTGTTTTATATTCAATCTACTTACACTCACCGGCCACTTTATTAGGTACACCTTACTATTTCTGGGTTGGACCCCTTTTGCCTTTTAAAACTGCCTTAATCCTTTATGGCATAGATTCAATAAGGCACTGGAAATATTCCTCAGAGATTTTGCTCCATATTGACATGATAGCATCACACAGTTGCTGCAGATTTGTCGGCTGCACATCCATGATGCCAATCTCCCGTTCCACCACATCCCAAAGGTGCTCTATTGGATTGAGCTCTGGTGACTGTGGAGGCCATTTGAGTACAGTGAACTCATAGTCATGTTCAAGAAACCAGTCTGAGATGATTCACTCTTTATGGCATGGTACGTTATCCTGGTGGAAGTAGCCATCAGAAGATGGGTACACTGTGGTCATAAAGGGATGGACATGGTCAGCAACAATACTCAGGTAGGCTGTGGTGTTGACAAGATGCTCAATTGGTACTAATGGACCCAAAGTGTGCCAAGAAAATATCCCCCACACCATTACACCACCATAACCAGCCTGAAGCAATGATACAGGGCAGGATGGATCCATGCTGTCATGGTTTTGATGCCAAATTCTGACCCGACCATTCGAATGTGGCAGCAGAAATCGAGACTCATCAGACCAGGCACATTGTCCAGTTTTGGTGAGCCTGTGTGAATTGTAGCCTCAGTTTCCTGTTCTTAGCTGACAGGAGTGGCACCCGGTGTGGTCTTCTTCTGCTGTAGCCCATCCGCCTCAAGGTTGGACGTGTTGTGTGTTCAGAGATGCTCTTCTGCAGACCTCGGTTGTAACGAGTGCTTATTTGAGTTACTGTTGCCTTTCTATCTGCTGGAACCAGTCTGGCCATTCTCCTCTGACCTCTGGCAGCAACAAGGCATTTGCGCCCACAGATCTGCCGCTCACTGGATATTTTCTCTTTTTCAGACCATTCTCTGTAAACCCTAGAGATGGTTGTGCGTGAAAATCCCAGTAGATGAGCAGTTTCTGAAATACTCAGACCAGCCCGTCTGGCACCAACAACCATGCCACGTTCAAAGTCACTTAAATCACCTTTCTTTCCCATTCTGATGCTCGGTTTGATCTGCAGCAGATCGTCTTGACCATGTCTACATGCCTAAATGTTGCTGCCATGTGATTGGCTGATTAGAAATTAGTATCAACGAGCAGTTGGACAGGTGTACCTAATAAAGTGGCCGGTGAGTGTATATAGAGAATGTTATACCTACATTATATCTTACAGTGGAAATTTAATTGTCTGCTGACCACTGAAAATGTGTGTGTGTGTGTCCATACCTGGAGTAAACGCTCTATGAAACTGATGTAAATCTTCTCCTCTCAGTTCCTCTGCGATCTGTCCGATTTTCTGCCTCACACCATCCAGCTTCACCTCTGCCTCATTCAGGATCTCCTCCACATCTGGAACACTGAGCAAATGCACATAAACAAAGTCTCTTTAAGGCAAGTCATTTCACTCGGCGGCCATCTTTGAAACACGTCTCGGGCAGTATGCTCGGGCATTCTGTCTGAATGGAGAAACATCAAATTCTCCAAAACTGCTTGCCAAGCTTACCATTGAATTTCATAATAGGAATCACCAATAAAATTCTGTCTATTTAGTTTCATTTCTAAACGTCCAAATCACACAAAATCTGCAGAAACTCACGTCTGGTTCGAGCCCTTCCCCCAAAGTATTGCCAGCCTAAATGATCGTTGATTGGCTCCTGTACTAGAAGGCAGGCTTTATTCGCCAAATAGCGATCGCTGATTGGCTCCTGTACTAGTAGGCAGGGCTTTATTCACCATACTGACCTTTACACTTTACCCCATTCAAAAAGATACGAGTGACATGTCTTGTGTATTCTATAGTCTTTGACATAAATGACCATTTAGAGAATCTTGCTATGCCCCTTATTTACAATCTGTAATATTATGTCTATTTAAATGACAATGAGTTGTTACCCCGCCCTTTTCTATAAGTAGGGGGAGCCTTTACATTCTGCGTCTCAGACACTCAAGACAAAAATATCTGTTTGGTTTGATCATGTTAGTTGCATTCAGGTAACACTGCAGTTCATCATCACTATAAAAGTTAATTATCTGGATGCATTTTAAAACCTCCATTAAAAATTCATGACACTTTTCAGTGTTGTTGCTTTAAAGCTCTGGAACTCTCTCCCACACTCGGTTTCATCAGTAATATTTTGAAGCTTAAGTCTCTTCTCAAAACTTTCCATATGTTATAATCATTAAGTTCTGTAGTTGGGTCTGTTTATTTTTTGCTATTTGTTCCCTTGGTCCCATACCTCTTTATGATTTTGTTTTCTTGTTCTCCTTCTGTTAATGTGAAGCATCCTTGAGCACTAGAAACGCACTATATAAAATAAACATATTATAATTATTACTACTTTCAGAAGAGATCTGAATCATGAGGTATACACTGTATTCAAACAGGGTTAATTCTTACATTTCTTATAAAATCTAACACAATAATCTAATGAACATCCATCAAATAAAATTTCTCTTTCATTCATTTTCCTTTGGCTTAGTCCCTTTATTCATCAGGGGTCGCCACAGCGGAATGAACTGCCAACTATTCCAGCATATGTTTTACACAGCGGACGCCCTTCCACCTGCAACCCAGTACTGCAAAACACACACACTCATACACTACGGCCAATTTAGTTTATTGATCATTGATCACTTGATCATTATTTTCTGCAAAATTTTATTTTCTACCTTTAATAATCTGTCTTTGAAAACTAAACATTCAAGAAAAAAAAAAAAAAAAAAAAAAAAAAAAAATTATATATATATATATATATATATATATATATATATATATATATATATATATATATATATATATATATATATATATACACACACACAGGGAGTGCAGAATTATTAGGCAAGTTGTATTTTTGAGGATTAATTTTATTATTGAACTACAACCATGTTCTCAATGAACCCAAAAAACTCATTAATATCAAAGCTGAATATTTGTGGAAGTAGTTTTTAGTTTGTTTTTAATTTGAGCTATTTTAGGAGGATATCTGTGTGTGCAGGTGACTATTACTGTGCAGAATTATTAGGCAACTTAACAAAAAACAAATATATACCCATTTCAATGATTTATTTTCACCAGTGAAACCAATATAACATCTCAACATTCACAAATATACATTTCTGACATTCAAAAACAAAACAAAAACAAATCAGTGACCAATATAGCCACCTTTCTTTGCAAGGACACTCAAAAGCCTGCCATCCATGGATTCTGTCAGTGTTTTGATCTGTTCACCATCAACATTGCGTGCAGCAGCAACCACAGCCTCCCAGACACTGTTCAGAGAGGTGTACTGTTTTCCCTCCTTGTAAATCTCCCATTTGATGATGGACCACAGGTTCTCAATGGGGTTCAGCTCAGGTGAACAAGGAGGCCATGTCATTAGTTTTTCTTCTTTTAGACCCTTTCTTGCCAGCCACGCTGTGGAGTACTTGGACGCGTGTGATGGAGCATTGTCCTGCATGAAAATCATGTTTTTCTTGAAGGATGCAGACTTCTTCCTGTACCACTGCATGAAGGTGTCTTCCAGAAACTGGCAGTAGGACTGGGAGTTGAGCTTGACTCCATCCTCAACCCGAAAAGGCCCCACAAGCTCATCTTTGATGATACCAGCCCAAACCAGTACTCCACCTCCACCTTGCTGGCGTCTGAGTCGGACTGGAGCTCTCTGCCCTTTACCGATCCAGCCACGGGCCCATCAAGACTCACTCTCATTTCATCAGTCCATAAAACCTTAGAAAAATCAGTCTTGGGATATTTCTTGGCCCAGTCTTGACGTTTCAGCTTGTGTGTCTTGTTCAGTGGTGGTCGTTTTTCAGTCTTTCTTACCTTGGCCATGTCTCTGAGTATTGCACACCTTGTGCTTTTGGGCACTCCAGTGATGTTGCAGCTCTGAAATATGGCAAAACTGGTGGCAAGTTGTCTTGGCAGCTGCACGCTTGACTTTTCTCAGTTCATGGGCAGTTTATTTTGCACCTTGGTTTTTCCACACGCTTCTTGCGACCCTGTTGACTATTTTGAATGAAACGCTTGATTGTTCGATGATCACGCTTCAGAAGTTTGGCAATTTTAAGAGTGCTGCATCCCTCTGCAAGATATCTCACTATTTTTGACTTTTCGGAGCCTGTCAAGTCCTTCTTTTGACCCATTTTGCCAAAGGAATAGAACTTGCCTAATAATTATGCACACCTGATATAGGGTGTTGATGTCATTAGACCACACCCCTTTTCATTACAGAGATGCACATCACCTAATATGCTTAATTGGCAGTATGCTTTCGAGCCTATGCAGCTTGGAGTAAGACAACATGCTTAAAGAGGATGATGTGGTCAAAATACTCATTTGCCTAATAATTCTGCACTCCCTGTATATATATATATATAGTAATTATAGGTGGGCATAGATTAATTTTTTTAATCTAGATTAATCTCACTGTAATCTTGGAGTTAATCTAGATTAAAATGGTTAATTTGAATTCTGAATTCAGAATATGTGTGCTACCCAAATAATGACTAAAAGAAAGTCTTTGACAACGGGTTTCTCAAGCCAGGTGGCGCATTAGACCAGGGGCTCATCTCCTGTTTCCAAAATGCATCACAAACTGCTTGAAAAACTGTTCTACTATGATAATTGGTGATGAAAATAAATGATGTTCAATAAGAATAAATACTTGTGGTTACTAACTGTTTATTCAGTTACAGATGAATGTTGAACTGTAGGCCTACATAAGCTCCAAACAGCGATTTTTGATGACCTTAATGCGACTAAAGTCATAACTGAACTAAACAGAAATGGAATTAAGACATGTGGAGTATGCAGATATTAGTGGCATTATTGAAGTAAACACAGCAATCAAACTATTACCGTCATGTAGGACTTTTCGCCATATTTTCCGACAAGATCCACACACGCGGCTGTACGTACGCGTGCGCGCGCACACACACACACACACACACACACACACACACACACACACACACACACACACACACCGTGAAATGCAGAAGTTTTTTGCTTTCCATTTGGCATACGTTATTAAATTCCATAACACTCTCACCAGTCCTTACTCCTTATTTGCATCTAATCAAACTGTTGTCACGGGGGCATGAATGAAACATTCATGAGTGAATGTGAAACTGCCGAACTGCAGTTAAAGTCACCCAAAATGACAGGAAACTCTTACATAAAAGCACTTCACGTAAACACCTTAATTATATTATTGTCTATTAAGGCAAATAACTAGACTACAGATGTCCCTGTAAGCGTAGTCAGTAGTGTCTTCGAATTTAGTGAAAGATTCAGAAGGGCATCCTGCTGATTTGATTCAGAAGGGCTCTTTTTTGTCAGACGGCTCACTGGTCAGGTATACATCCGCGCTAAAATATCAAGGTGAAAGTCATCATAGCTTGCGTAGAATAGACCCAGCTCCCAACCCAACTTTGAGAATAGATTAACGGCGATATTTTTTTTTATTGCGCGACAAGAGTCTCACGTTAACGCCGATCACTGCGTTTCGTTTCCTTGTACTTGTACATGTGTAATGACAATAAAGTTGAATCTAATCTAAAAAAAAATAACGGCCCAACACTAATAGTAACATAATTATTCTAACAAATTCACTGCGACTACAACAAAACAAAAAATGTGTGCATTAGGTGCAACATTTATGATTTATATGAGGAAATTGGAGAAAAATAGTTTTTAATAGAACTTGTAAGCAATTACAGGCAAATGTCAACCTTGCCATGAAAAAAAAAAAGTTCTCGGCAAAATATCGAAACCGTTTCTAAGTTTTTTGTGTAAGCAAATATTTTACAGTGTTTTAAAATACTCAAAAACATCTCTGGTAATGTTTTCGAACAAGTATTTTTGATTTACCAAAATCACACAAGTGCCAATTTCACATCTGTCACATCCATAATGAAGCTTGTTCCTCATAAATGCAAAAAAATGTCAAATAAAATAAAATCAATTGTTTACGTTCTATAGTGAGCCAACTCTTATTTTTTTGATTAGCGTTGTTTCTTTTGGGTTGTTTAATTAACAGAATTTCTACAAAGTATGTTGTGTACAGTAAACTTGCTAACTTTTTTCATCACATCCATAACACATGTTTATATTCCACATTTAAAATATAAAAAATGTTTACAGGTTGACATTTTTCTGATCCCTGCACTCTGTGGTGAGTAGTTTTGGAAAATATAAACAGATGTTTCCATATAATGTTAACACACACTTTCTATGTGAATATATGCTGTTAAGTTTTACTGCAAATGTCACAATGATAACGCTGGAATTGCTCATATCCAACAGAATTAAACAACAATCATCATTAAACTGAACTCTATGCAATAACTAATATAGAATAAATGCCAATGTTATAATTTTATTTCAATGGCTGTGTATTATTACCTATATTTATCCATCTAACTATACTATATACAGTTACTATTCTATATATTCCATCAATTCATTTATGTTTCAATCTATCATTTACAACAACAACATATGTGGACACACTTTCCTTACCATATTTTACTACATTTTAAATATAGCATGTACAGTGATATCTCTCACCTGGCCACTCTGTGCAGCAGAAATATGGTGCGTTTGCTCTCAATAGTGACATCTCGACTGATTTTCACCAAACGCTCATATTTATCATATCTGGTGTCAAGCTCCTGCTGGAAAACTGTCAAAGGGTGCAATTTATGATTAGTAATGTACATACTACAATCGGAATCTGAACCATACTACAGTAAAGCACTTAAATTAACCTGTTGTGGCGATTATAGAGTTGCTTTGGTAATTCAATGAACAAATGACCCAATACTATAGTTTATACAACCATAGGGTATATTACACTACAACACACAACAGTTTTTTGAGTTTTTAGGGAGACAACTTAATTGTTTTATGTCCAATCCACTTAGATTTGTAAAAACGAATAGGTTGATTTAATTCCTTCATGTTGCTCCAACACAAATCAATTATGTGGAACCCAGCATTTTTTACAGTGCAGTTTACTATAGTAAAAACTAAAGTATACTACAGTAATTATTATTGTTTCAATGTAGTTAATACTGGAGTAAGCTGTAGCATTCATTAACAAAGTGTTGTGATTACTATGATATATATATATATATATATCTACGATTACTATGTATATCGTACACTCACCGGCCACTTTATTAGGTACACCTGTCCAACTGCTCGTTTACGCAAATTTCTAATCAGCCAATCACAGGGCAGCAACTCAATGCATTTAGGCATGTAGACATGGTCAATATGATCTGCTGCAGTTCAAACTGAGCATCAGAAAGGTGATTTAAGTGACTTTAAATGTGGCATGGTTGTTGGTGCCAGACGGGCTGATCTGAGTATTTCAGAAACTGCTGATCTACTGGGATTTTCATGCAAAACCATCTCTAGGGTTTACAGAGAATGGTCTGAAAAAGAGGAAATATCCAGTGAGCGGCAGTTCTGTGGGTGCAAATGCCTTGTTGATGTCAGAGGAGAATGACCAGACTGGTTCCAGCTGATAGAAAGGCAACAGTAACTCAAATAAGCACTCGTTACAACCGAGGTCTGCAGAAGAGCATCTCTGAACACACAACACGTCCAACCTTGAGGCGGATGGGCTACAGCAGCAGAAGATCACACCGGGTGCCACTCCTGTCAGCTAAGAACAGAAAACTGAGGCTACAATTCACACAGACTCACCAAAACTGGACAATAGAAGATTGGAGAAACGTTGCCTGGTCTGATGAGTCTCAATTTCTGCTACACATTCGGATGGTCGGGTCAGAATGTGGCGTCAACACCATGAAAGCATGGATACATCCTGCCTTGTATCAATGGTTCAGGCTGGTGGTGGTGTAATGGTGTGGGGCATATTTTCTTGACCATGTCCATCCCTTTATGACCACCGTGTACCCATCTTCTGATGGCTACTTCCAGCAGGATAACGCACCATGTCATAAAGCGTGAATCATCTCAGACTGGTTTCATGAACATGACAATGAGTTCACTGTACTCAAATGGCCTCCACAGTCACCAGACATCTATCCAATAAAGCACCTTTGGGATGTGGTGGAATGGGAGATTGGCATTATGGATGTGCAGCCGACAAATCTGCAGCAACTGTGTGATGCTATCATGTCAATACAGAGCAAAATCTCTGAGGAATATTTCCAGTACCTTGTTGAATCTATGACACGAAGGATTAGGCAGTTTTGAAGACAAAAGTGGGTCCAACCCGGTACTACGTAGTACGGTGTACCTAATAAAGTGGCCGGTGAGTGTACATACACACTTTACCATAGTATAATTAAAAAACTGTATAGTATTTAGTTGCTAAAAATACATTTAAGGGAAAGTTGGTTTTATATGAACACATTCAGACTTTCTCCCTGATAATATAATATCAGAATTGTATTCTTTGCTAATTCTATATAGTGAAATCTGTGCAGCCAATGACTATCAAAATACAACATTGTTCACAGTCAATTAAATAGTGATATTGTTATTGAAGCCAAATTTACATGTGATTTCAGACCCATATATGGAGCATGTCACAAGTTATCACTGAACAAATGTGCGAATATAAAACCAATGACAAAACCAATGACCTCAATGTAAATCGCTGTAGTATTTTTTATGTGGGATTTCATCAGTGTCTCACCTTTGAATGCAGATATGACAGCTGAATTAGGGTTCACACAATCCTCTGATCTCTGACCTGCTTCTGTCCTCCGTTTTCGGCCATATCCTTCCTCTGGACGGAGATATAGTTAGATATGAATATATTTAAAGCACATTTACATAGTATTGTTTACAGAACAGCATCACAATCAATGAGCAAAGATGCTAGTATTGTATGAGGATTTCAACAATTATCATTTTAACCACATGCGTAATGTAAAAATGCTGTTTACCTTCACGTTTACTCATCTCTGTGATTTTTCACTGTAGAGGTTTGTTTATGAACGAAATTAAAACTGCTTTTAGTTTAGCAGCTGCTTGTGACTTTAATGTGTGTTAATCCAGCTGGATGCCTCTATCGTGGGACTTCGTTTGAGTATTTATGATGAATTACTTACTCACAAATTAAACCTAGACCTCAGGCGTTTTATAAATGTGTCCTCGGCGTCGTGTATTTATTGTTAAAGATGTGATTTGCCTGTAATTCGGAGTAATTTGAACGCTGGCGAGTAAACGGACTTCTATTATTTACAGGGGACCTGCGCGTCTTAAATGCGTCGACCGCTAGTTATTATGGGTAATGTAGTTTTAGATTCTTACGTTAGACATTTCAGTTTAGTTCTGCAGTAAATGTGGTGATGTTAAACAAATTTATATTCTTATATTTCGTTTAAATAATATATAAAATTATTTTTTCATAACCTATTTTATAAATAGCTTACTAAAATTGTCTGAAGTAATTTTCTTCTAAACGTCTTGTCTTCACTACAAAACACATCTATACTAAGAATCATTCATTCATTCATTTTCTTTTCGGCTTAGTCCCTTTATTCATCAGGGGTCGCCACAGTGGAATGAACTGCCAACATATCCAGCATATGTTTTTCACAGCGGATGCCCTTCCAGATGCAACCCATGCCTGGGAAACACCCATACACACCCAATCACACACATACACTACGAATAATTTAGCTTACCCAGTTCACCTATAGCGCATGTGTTTGGACTGTGGGGGAAACCGGAGCACCCAGAGGAAACCCACGCCAACATGGGGAGAACATGCAAACTCCACACAGAAATGCCAACTGGCCCAGCCGAGGCTCGAACCAGCGACCTTCTGGATGTGAGGCAACAGCGCTACCCACTGCGCCACCAGAGAAAATGTCATCATGTGAATCCATTCCTTAAAAAGACCTAAGGATTATACATGATTTTATCGAATAAACAAGAAAATGAATAATATTTAGAATTTTAAATAAATCAATATGAGACACCCAATAAAAGTTATAATGTGGAACCAATACTTTGGTTAAAAACAGATAGTCAAATATGACTGCACTGCCTAAACAAATAAATAATATTTATTGCTTAATATAATCTGAATATAATAATAATACAAAAAATAAATAATATGGCAACATGGTGGCTCAGTGGTTAGCACCATCACCTCACAGCAAGAAGGTCGCTGGTTCGAGTCTCGACTGGATCAGTTGACATTTCTGTGTGGAGTTTGCATGTTTCTCCCCGTGTTGGCGTGGGTTTCCTCCGGGTGCTCCGGTTTCCCCCACAGTCCAAACACATGCGGTACAGGTGAATTGAATAAACTAAATTGGCCGTAGTGTATGAGTGTGTATGGGTGTTTATCAGTACTGGCTTGAAGCTGGAAGGGCATCTGCTGTGTATAACATTTGCTGGAATAGTTGGCGGTTCATTCCGCTGTGGCGACCCCTGATAAATAAAGGGCCGATTCCATATAATTTTCCTCAGATTTGTGTGATTCCATATTTTTTTCCTCTGCTTGATCTGCAAAAACAGTTGTAATTGACTACAGTGTTCTTCTTTTTAAAGTGTTTCATACAGCCAGAAGGTTGGATTGTTTAATGAAAATTGTTTTGTGACATGTATGTGTTTGTTTGTTTTTTTACACAATTAAACAATTGAATGAACATCTTCTAAGAATAGTGATTCCATACTAATAAGTTAAAGAAATCTAAGAATCAAATAGGATCCTACTAAAACAAACAAACATACAAACTCATTAAAAAACAGTAATACTAATTAATTATTTTATTGATTAATCGGTGTCAAGATGTTGATTGTGCTTTAAATATGGTTCAATCATGCACAAATCATGGTATAATTAAATTATTGCATATTTATAAGTTACCTAAATGTTTTACACACACACAAACACACATGTTTGTTTTTGTGAAAAGTGGGTACATTACATAGGTTTCCATTCATTTTACACAGATCAAACCGTATATTATATTGCCCTCACCCCACCCTACCCCTAAACCCAACCATCACAGGAGACAGTGTACAGCTTTACTCCCTGAAGAAACTCATCCTGTGTGATTTAGAAGCTTTTTGAGAAGTGAGGACGTCACAAATGTCCTCATATTTCACCTCCTTTTTGTAAAACCTGTGTCATACCCATGTCATTATACAGATTTGTGTCCTGATATGTCACAAAAACACGTACACGCACACACACACACACACACACACACACACACACACACAGCAAAACACACAGTCCTGCACACAGACACAGCAGCAAAACATACAGTCCTGCGCACACACACACACAGACACCCCACCCCCCCCCCCCCCCCCCCCCCCCCCCCCCCCCCACGCACACACAAACACACACAAAACACCACAGGCATGCACAAAGACACTCACACCGGCATGCACACTCTCTCTCTCTCGCTGCCTCTGCTTTGATTGCGCAGTACATTACAGTATATCAGATTACAGTTCCTCCTCATGAACTTTGGCCTGAAGAGTTGATGCCAACTGTGTACGTGCCGCCCCGTGCCTCCTCACTGCCTGAATGAGTGCCAGCGTGCTCCTACAGGGGGCAGTGGGCCACAAAGCACATCATCAGCAAAACACACTATTTATTGCAACCCCACTCTATCTTTGCATGCTTGGCAGCTTGGATGAATAAAGTGATTTTGTGTGTGTGTGTGTGTGTGTGTGTGCAGATATTTAGTCATTTAGATGCCATAGAAACACACATTTGATGACCCTAGCACTAAGATTTTAAAAGCATGCTTATATTCATTCATTCAATTTATTTTCGGCTTAGTCAGTTTATTATTCCGGGGTCACCACAGCGGAATGAACCGCCAACTTATCCAGCACATCTTTCACGCAGCGGATGCCCTTCCAGCTGCAACCCATCTCTGGGAAACATCCATACACACTTATTCACACTACGGACAATTTAGTCTACCTAACTCACCTGTACCGTATGTCTTTGGGGGAAACCGGAGCACCTGGAGAAAACCCACGCAAATGCAGGGAGAACATGCAAACTCCACACAGAAACATCAACTGACGCAGCAGAGGCTTGAACCAGCGACCTTCTTGCCATGAGGCGACAGCACTACCTACTGCGACACTGCGTCGTCAGCATGCTTATATTTTAATGGATAAACTTATAAAAGAGGCTGGTTTATATTGTTCAAAAATAATATGACGCATATATGATTTATATTTATTTAGTTTAATCTTTCTTAGCTATTTTGTTGTTATTGTTTTTGATGTTTTCCTTAACACTTCCAAGGGTTCATGGAAAGCCCCTGATTTAGACCAAGCCCCTTTTCTAGAACTGAATATATTTAGTAGCTATTTATAAGATGTTTTAGATCAGCCTACAGTTATTACTCCAAAAACTAAACCTCCTTTTTTACATGCATGCCAGTGTGTCAGTTCACCGTTTATATTAATGAAGTTGCAGTGCACGGAAAATCAATAGATTTTCTTTGTTTTATTGCGTTTAAGATTCTTTATTCTTATAAAGGTTATGATTCTTTTAATAACTCTTAAGCTTCACTTGGGGGCATAATGGTGGCGCAGTGGGTAGCATGTTCGCCTCACAGCAAGAAGGTCGCTGGTTTAAGCCTCGGCTGGGTCAGTTGGCGTTTCTGTGTGGAGTTTGCATGTTCTCCCCGTGTTGACGTGGGTTTCCTCCGGGTGCTTCGGTTTCCCCCACAAGTCCAAACACATGCGCTATAGGGGAATTGGGTAGGCTAAATTGTCTGTAGTGTATGTGTGTGAATAAGAGTGTATGGATGTTTCCCAGTGATGGGTTGCAGCTGGAAGGGCATCCGCTGCGTAAAACATGTGCTGGATAAGTTGGCGGTTCATTCCGCTGTGGCGACCCCAGATTAATAAAGGGACTAAGCCGAAAAGAAAATGAATGAATGAAGCTTCACTTGGGTGTAATAAGATTAATAATTAATGCCTAAAAACAATGTTATTATTATTTATTTTTATTGAGTTTAGATTATCCTACTAATAAAACCAATTTTATAATAATAAAGTAATTTTATACAGAAATAATAAATACCAATAAGGTAAATAGGTTTTTTAAAGAAACATTGGCCACTTTATTAGGTACACCTTACACCTAATCCTTCGTGTCATAGATTCAACAAGGTACTGGAAATATTCCTCAAAGATTTTGCTCCATATTGACATGAGAGCATCACGCAGTTTCTGCAGATTTGTTGGCTGCACATCCATGATGCCAATCTCCCGTTCCACCACATCCCAAAGGTGCTCTATTGGATTGAGACTGCTTCCAGCTGATAGAAAGGCAACAGTAACTCAAATTACCACTCGTTACAACCGAGATCTGCAGAAGAGCGTCTCTAAATGCACAACACGTCCAACCTTGAGGCAGATGGGCTACAGCAGCAGAAGACCACACCGGGTGCCACTCCTGTCAGCTAAGAACAGAAACTGAAGCTACAATTCACACAGGCTCACCAAAATTGGACAATAGGAGATTGGAGAAACGTTGCCTGGTCTGATGAGTCTCCATTTCTGCTGCCACATTTGGATGGTCGGGTCAGAATTTGGTGTCAACAACATGAAAGCATGGATCCATCCCGCCTTGTATCAACGGTTCAGGCTGGTGGTGGTGGTGTAATGGTGTGGGGGATATTTTCTTGGCACACTTTGGGTCCATTAGTACCAATTGAGCATCGTGTCAATGCCACAGCCTACCTAAGTCTTGTTGCTGACCATGTCCATCCCTTTATGACCACCTTTATGGACCAAAATCTCTGAGGAATATTTCCAATACCTAATCTATGCCACGAAGGATTAAGGCAGTTCTGAAGGCAAAAGGGGGTCCAACCCCATAAAGTGTACCTAATAATGTGTGTGTGTGTGTGTGTGTGTGTGTATGTGTGTATATATATATATATATATATATATATATATATATATATATATATATATATATATATATATATATATATATATATATATATATACACTTTTGTACCTTTAGGGTACTCTATGAGATAAACTATTTTAACTTTTTAGGTATTAATATATAGGCATATGTCATTTAAAGTTATCTTGTCATTTTAATCACAGCTAACAAAACCAACTGAATCCGATTCACTAACCCCCCGCCGAGCAGAACTAAAATCTTCAGCTTTAGCCTTAGCACTCCAAATCCTTACCAATTAGACCTCTTAGTACTACTAACAAAGGTATTAACATTTTTTAAGATCCTTGAGTGTGACAGATGTTTCTCAAAACACACATGAACTCATTTCCTTCTTCTCCCACCTTCAGTAGTGTGTGAAATGTGAATGAAACGAGGCGGGGCGTATTTGTCATGTCAGAATCTGTAACCACGCCCTCCCTCAGTGACGTCAAGATTTGGTTTTTACTGGCGACGTGCAGAACGCAGAGCGAGCAACACAACCACGCGCTTGAGGAGGAGCGCGCAGCGGGATGGAGCGCACGCGCGGCACGGTCTCGATCCCGACCCCTGTGGTTTATTTAACGGGAATATCTTACCGTGATGACACGGACGCGGTTGTTCGTTCCTATATGTTAATGCTGACGCGCTGTGCGTGAAAGTTACCCGGTGGAAGGACCGGATTTAAAGGGCCAGTGACATGGAGAAGTGCCCGACAGATCTGGATCCAGACCGGGATAAACAGTACTGCGAGCTGTGTGGGAAGATGGAAAACCTGCTAAAATGCGGTAGGTGCAGGATCTCGTTTTACTGCAGCAAAGAGCATCAAAAGGAGCACTGGAAAAAGCACAAACTCACCTGCAGAGAGGCTGACAAACTCAACACTGTGCCCCAAACCCAACAGCAGCACCCCAAAACTGCCCATCCAGAGAAAAACAACCTGATCTGCAGCTCAGAAGCTGATCTAAAAACCAAACCCCACACACAGAAGCTGGCCACCGATTATATAATCCCATGTATGAATAAGCATGGCATCTGTGTGGTGGACAACTTTCTGGGGGAGGACATGGGACTGTCCATTTTAGAGGATGTGAAGGCTCTTCATCAGACGGGTAAATTCACTGACGGTCAGCTGGTCAGTCAGAAAAGTGACTCTTCGAAGGACATACGGGGGGATAAAATCACATGGATTGAGGGGAAGGAGAATGGATGCGAGAAAATCTGCTTCTTGATGAGCCGCATGGATGACCTGGTCAGGAATTGCAATGGCAAACTGGGAAACTACATAATTAATGGCAGGACTAAAGTAAGTATCTGTCAGTCAACTGTGTGAATGCTGTATTTTAGGTTTATGGCGATATCAAATTTGCATGTTTTAATGAACTGCTGAAGCTTTTCATCAGGGTATACAGTATTATCACAATAGGTGAATAAAAATAGGTAATTAACAGGTATAATAACAAAAAAAAAAACTTAGTGTATTGGTTTATTAAATGTTCAGAGTAAACAAATGTTTAAACCTAATTAAGGTTAATTGAAAAAAATGAATGTTAAAATGTTAGTTAACATATTAAAATCGGAAATTGCCAGATTCATTACTGTTACTAAGTTAATATTAAATAATTTTTCTCAGCAATCTTCAGAATATCTTGTTTTGTGTTCAACAGATGAAAGAAACTCATAAAAGTTTACAACCACTTGAGTGTGAAAAAAAGATGAGGACAGTTTTATTTTGAGGTGAACTGTCTATTTAATTGCATATTTAAAATACAAAAGATGAGTAACTGCATTCAAAATACAATTAACTCCAAAAAACTACACTATAAAATACTGTAAAACTTTACAGTAACTTACTGCCAATTTTGGTTGCCAGTTTGGTTGCAAAATACATTTACGGTAACTTACTGACATTTTGGTTGCCAGTTTGGTTGCAAAATTAATTTACGGTAACTTACTGACAATTTTGTTTGCCAGTTTGGTTGCAAAATACATTTACAGTAACTTACTGACAATTTTGGTTGCCAGTTTGGTTGCAAAATACATTTACGGTAACTTATTGACAATTTTGGTTGCAAGTTTGGTTGCAAAATACATTTATGGTAACTTATTGACAATTTTGTTTGCCAGTTTGGTTGCAAAATACATTTACGGTAACTTATTGACAATTATGGTTGCCAGTTTGGTTGCAAAATACATTTACGGTAACTTACTGACAATTTTGGTTGCCAGTTTGGTTGCAAAATACATTTACGGTAACTTACTGACAATTTTGGTTGCCAGTTTGGTTGCAAAATTAATTTACGGTAACTTACTGACAATTTTGGTTGCCAGTTTGGTTGCAAAATACATTTACAGTAACTTACTGACAATTTTGGTTGCCAGTTTGGTTGCAAAATACATTTACAGTAACTTATTGACAATTTTGGTTGCCAGTTTGGTTGCAAAATACATTTACAGTAATTTACTGACAATTTTGGTTGCCAGTTTGGTTGCAAAATACATTTACAGTAATTTACTGACAATTTTGGTTGCCAGTTTGGTTGCAAAATAAATTTACAGTAACTTACTGACAATTTTGGTTCCCAGTTTGGTTGCCAAATACATTTACAGTAACTTACTGACAGTTTTGGTTACCAGTTTGGTTGCAAAATACATTTACAGTAACTTACTGACAATTTTGATTGCCAGTTTAGTTGCAGAATACATTTACAGTAATTGACTGACAATTTTGGTTGCCAGTTTGGTTGCAAAATACATTTACGGTAACTTACTGACAATTTTGGTTGCCAGTTTGGTTGCAAAATACATTTACGGTAACTTATTGACAATTTTGGTTGCCAGTTTGGTTGCAAAATACATTTACGGTAACTTACTGACTATTTTGGTTGCCAGTTTGGTTGCAAAATACATTTACGGTAACTTACTGACAATTTTGGTTGCCAGTTTGGTTGCAAAATACATTTACGGTAACTTATTGACAAGTTTGGTTGCCAGTTTGGTTGCAAAATACATTTACAGTAACTTATTGACAATTTTGTTGCCAGTTTGGTTGCAAAATACATTTACTGTAACTTACTGACAATTTTGGTTGCCAGTTTAGTTGCAAAATACATTTACAGTAATTGACTGACAATTTTGGTTGCCAGTTTGGTTGCAAAATACATTTACGGTAACTTACTGACAATTTTGGTTGCCAGTTTGGTTGCAAAATACATTTACGGTAACTTACTGACAATTTTGGTTGCCAGTTTAGTTGCAAAATACATTTACAGTAATTGACTGACAATTTTGGTTGCCAGTTTAGTTGCAAAATACATTTACAGTAATTGACTGACAATTTTGGTTGCCAGTTTGGTTGCAAAATACATTTACGGTAACTTATTGACAATTTTGGTTGCCAGTTTGGTTTCAAAATACATTTACGGTAACTTTACGGTAAATTTTTAAAATGTAATTAATTTATTGAGAATCTGGCTCACAGACATTCTGGTGCATCAAATTACTTTTACAACAGGGATTTTGAAAAGTCTGGAAGGGCATCCGCAGTATAAAACATCCGCCAGAGTAATTGGTGGTTCATTTCGCTGTGGTAACGCCAGATAAATCAGGGATCAAGAGGAAGGATAGTGAGCAAGTGATTTTTTTGGTGGCGGAGTAGGTAGTGCTGTCGCCTCACAGCAAGAAGGTCGCTGGTTCGAGCCTCGGCTGGGTCAGTTGGCATTTCTGTGTGGAGTTTGCATGTTCTTTCACCGCGTTCGCGTGGGTTACTTCCGGGTGCTCCGGTTTCCCCCACAAGTCCAAAGACATGCGCTTTAAGTGAGTTGGGTAGGCTAAATTGTCCGTAGTGTATGTGTGTGAATGAGAGTGTATGGGTGTTCCCCAGTAATGGGTTGCAGCTGGAAGGGCATCCGCTGCGTAAAACATATGCTGAATAAGTTGGCGGTTCATTCGCTGTGGCGACCCCAGATTAATAAAGGGACTAAGCCGAAAAGAAAATTAATAAATACATTTTAGGCGGGACAGTGGCTCAGTGGTTAGCACTGTGGCCTCACAGTAAGAAGGTCGCTGGTTCGAGTCACAGCTGGGCCAGTTGGCATTTCTGTGTGGAGTTTACATGTTCTCCCCGTGTTGGCGTGGGTTTCCTCCGGGTGCTCCGGTTTCCCCCACAGTCCAAACACATGCGCTATAGGGGAATTAAATAAACTAAATTAGCCGTAGTGTATGAGTGTGTGTGTGTGTGTGAATGTGAGAGTGTATGGGTGTTTCCCAGTACTGAGTTGCGGCTGGAGGGGCATCTGCTGCATAAAACATATGCTGGAATAGTTGGCGGTTCGTTCCACTGTGGTCACCCCTGCTAAATAAGGCAATTAGTCAAAGGAAAATGAATGAATAAATTAAAATGTTCTATTAAAATAAAAAAAAAGTCACCTGCTACACATCTTGTATGCTCTAAGGGCGAGTAAAACTGAGGGTGAGCAAATGAGCTGCATTTTTGGATGAACTGTCCCTTTAAGGCCACATTAGCATTGGCGTATGTGTGTTTTTTGTGCATCTAAGCCTCTTTTGGGCCTCAGCATGACTGTGGCCTTGCGTGTGAACTCTGATCTGCAGCTCAGAATCTTTTCACTGTCCTTCAGTGAATCACACACACTCCACTGGCCCTCAGACACACATTTGAGGATTACAAATGATCATGCAAATTACCATGGTAGGGGAGCAGTGGGATACAGTTGAAGTAAGAATTGTTTGTCCTCCAGTAAATTTTGTTTTCTTTTTCAACTATTTCTCAAATGATTCAGGAATTTTTCACAGTATTTCCTACAATATTTTTTCTTCTGGAGATAGTCTTATTGGTTTTATTTCAGCTAGAATAAGCAGTTTTTTATTTTATTAAAGCCATTTTAATATTCAAATGTCAATATTATTATCCCCCTTAAGCAATATTTATTGATTGTCTACAGAACAAACCACAGCAGTCTGCTGAATATCTTGTTTTGTGTTCAACAGAAGAAAGAAACTCATAAAAGTTTACAACCACTTGAGTGTGAATAAATGATGAGGACAATTTCATTTTAAGTGAACTGTCCCTTTAATTGCATATTTAAAATACAAAATATGAGTAACTGCATTTAAAATACAATTAAAACAAAAAACTACACTGTTAAGAAATACTGCGATATTGTCAATAC
Organism: Danio kyathit; assembly: GCA_903798195.1. NCBI lineage: Eukaryota > Metazoa > Chordata > Actinopteri > Cypriniformes > Danionidae > Danio > Danio kyathit. The sequence continues at coordinate 57,961,415 of LR812531.1, forward strand.
AATATTGTTTGGTTGGCAGTTTGGCTGCAAAATAAACTTACATTAACTTAGTGTTAATTTTGGCTGCCAGTAAGTCTGTAAATTTACAAGCACAATGTAAATGAATAATTACAGTTTACTCTAAAATTTACAGTAACTTACTGACAATTTTGGTTGCCAGTTTGGTTGCAAAATAAATGTACAGTAACTTACTGACAATTTTGGTTGCAAAGTAATTTACAGTAACTTACTGAAAATTTTGGTTGCAAAATAAACTTACAGCAACTTACTGACAATTTTGGTTGCCATTTTGGTTGCAAAATAAATTTACAGTAACTTACTGGCAATTTTGGTTGCAAAGTGATTTACAGTAACTTACTGAAAATTTTGGTAGACAGTTTGGTTGCAAAATAAACTTACAGCAACTTACTGGCAATTTTGGTTGGCAGTTTGGCTGCAATATAAATTTACAGTAACTTACTGGCAATTTTGGTAGACAGTTTGGTTGCAAAATAAACTTACAGCAACTTACTGGCAATTTTGGTTGGCAGTTTGGCTGCAAGATAAATTCACAGTAACTTACTGTCAATTTTGGTTGCAAAGTAATTCACAGTAACTTACTGGCAATTTTGGTTGCCAGTTTGGTTGCAAATTAAATTTACAGTAACTTACTGACAATTTTGGTTGCAAAGTAATTTACAGTAACTTACTGAAAATTTTGGTTGCCAGTTTGGTTGCAAAATAAACTTACAGCAACTTACTGGCAATTTTGGTTGCCAGTTTGGTTGCAAATTAAATTTACAGCAACTTACTGACAATTTTGGTTGCAAAGTAATTTACAGTAACTTACTGAAAATTTTGGTAGACAGTTTGGTTGCAAAATAAACTTACAGCAACTTACTGGCAATTTTGGTTGCCAGTTTGGTTGCAAAATAAATGTACAGTAACTTACTGACAATTTTGGTTGCAAAGTGATTTACAGTAACTTACTGAAAATTTTGGTAGACAGTTTGGTTGCAAAATAAACTTACAGCAACTTACTGGCAATTTTGGTTGGCAGTTTGGCTGCAAGATAAATTCACAGTAACTTACTGTCAATTTTGGTTGCAAAGTAATTTACAGTAACGAACTGACAATTTTAGTTGCCAGTTTGGCTGCAAGATAAATTCACAATAACTTACTGTCAAATTTTGGTTGCAAAATAAATTTACAGTAACCTAGTGGTAATTTTGGTTGCCAGTTTGGTTGCAAAATAAATTTACAGTAACTTACTGACAATTTTGGTTGCCAATTTGATTGCAAAATAAATTTACAGTAACTTATTATTGATTTTGGTAGCAAAATACATTTACAGTATCTTACTGATAAGTTTGCTTGCCAATTTGATTACAAAATACATTTACAGTAATTTACAGACAATTGGTTGCCAGTAAGACTGTAAATTTACAAGCACGATGTAAATTAATAATTACAGTTTACTGTACAATTTACAGTAACTTACTGACAATTATGGTTGCCAGTTTGGCTGCAAAATAAATTTACAATTACTTACTGGCAATTTTGGTTGCCAGTAAGACTGTAAAATTATTTACAAGCACGATGTAAAATTATTTACAACCCAAATTGCCAGTAAGACTGTAAATTTACAAGCACAATGTAAATGAATACAGTACAATAAAATTTACAGTAACTTACTGACCACTTTGATTGCCTGTTAGACTGTACATTTACAAGCATACTGTAAAATAATGATTACAATTATAATGTAAAATGCATCAGAATTCAAATTATTTAGTACATTGTGCTTGTAAATTTACAGTCTTACTGGCAACCAAAATTGTCAGTAAGTTACTGTAAATTTTACAGTTTTTTTACAGTGTATTTTATCAAAGTGATTGTTATCATTTACAGATGAAGACGACATTATTTAATTTTATTAAATTGTAATTTTTTTTTCCAATATCTAACAGAATATGTAACAGAGCAAGGACATTTTTCATAGTATTTCATATTTTGCTTCTGGGGAGGTCTTATTTATTGTAGTTTGTTTTTATTGGTAATACATTTATAATAGTTTTGCAATATTAAAGACACACTGCCAAGGTTATGCAGTTGACTACTGTAAACCTAAAATAAATAGGGTAACACTTTAGTTTAATTGTCTAATTTAGTTGAGTTGGCTTATTACCTGCCTATTATTAAGAAATAAACTGTTTATTAGCACTTATAAAGTATGATTTTATTTTACATCTCTATTACTACCAATACCTAAACCCAAATATAGCTTACCAACTTTTAATAAGCAACTAATTAGTAGTTTATTGAGCTAAAGCTCTTAGTTAATGGTTTGTAAATAACGTCAATTACATTAAAATAAAGTGGCACCATAATTGAGAACTTTTATTTCAGCTAGATGTCAAGATATGTTTATTTTCTTCTCTCATTTTTGTTTAGTTTGCAAGAAGATAACCTAAAATATACTAAATTAAAGCCTTTCAGTTCATATAGATATAAAGAGAACAAAAATAATTAATAAAAACACAAAAAAATAAGACTGAATTGTGGTTAAGCGCTGTTTAATAGAAAATATGTGCAGTAAATGAGATTAGAAAACGCTGTGATTACAGAGCTTTGACAGATTTATTTTAATGTCTTTAACTCAGAAATATTTGCCAAGTTAAATCTTTAAACTGGCCGCAGATTTGACTTGCTTGATTAAATCCAAGTTAAATCAACAGAACTCCAAGACCCTCCTTAAAACACACTTTAATAGAGCACTTAATATGAGGATTGCTGAGAACTAATAACTAATAACAAAATAACTAAACGACTAATAACAAAACATTGCTGAGAACTAATAACTGCAACACAGGCTCATTCTGAAAATGTAGCCCTATATACATTTCTGAAGAGCGCAAATTATGTAGCCAGAATTACGTACGGCTGCATTTCGTCTTTAAAATTAACGATACGGGACGGTATGATGCATTTCTTCACGCTACCAGCTGACCGCTTACCCTCGTATGGACGGCTTTCCCGCTGTTACAAGTTTGTCTGGTAACTCGCTATGTACGTCGACGGACTTGAGACGCAGCGAGGAGCTGACCACGACGACGGTGTTCAAATCCGAAAAAAAAAAAAACAGTTTCAGAAAGCAGGGAAGCCAAAAAATAAAATAAACAAGTAAATAACAGGGTGAGAATGGGGTAAAATCTGAAAACGTGCTAAAGATCAGGCGAGGGCTTTTCTTTTTCTGGATTGCTTTTGAAAACTGTAGGTTGGGTTTAGGGAAGTGGGTGGGCGCTGGTCAATCTGTGCTTTTGAAAACACTATTGGTTGGGTTCCCTCCGGTTTTTCCCGGTATTCTCCCACATTTTACAGTTCTATCCCTCTAGATTAGATTAGATCAGATTAGATTCAACTTTATTGTCATTACACATGTACAAGTACAAGGAAACGAAATGAAGTTTAGGTCTAACCAGGAGTGCAATAGCAGCAAGTGCAGGATACAGGTATAAGTTATAAAGTGCAGTTATAGAAAAACTATGGTGATCTTTACAGATGGATGTACTATGAACATTATATACAGGTTGTATTAGCTCTATCATCCCGTAAAGATATTTTCCTGTATTTTCAATCTTTCTGTGAAAGGTGGCAATAATATACGCAACCAGGGCTTTACATTAACACCCGCCAACCTGCCAAATGCAGGTAGATTTCAGCTCTGGCGGGTTAGACAAACACCTCCAGTAGCCACTTTGGCTGGTTGGAAATCATTTTTAAACTGTAGTTTTCTTTAAAGCAGGGTTTGACAATAAGCATGGCCCAATACTCGTGCAAATGTGATCTTAGAATCGAGAAGCAACACGACAAAAATAACAATTCGCGCGAGCAATAGAAAGCAGGTAAATACCGAACGAGAGGATGATCACTCGCGCGCACAGGTGATGTGATGCGCTCGGCTTTTTAAAAGCCTGTTTACTTGCGCGAAGCAACCGTGCCTAGAGGAAGCGCAACTGGTGCGATCGGTTCCCTTTGAAATAGACTGGACAAAGAGCAATGATCGTGCACACACAGTAATCCTGCTGCTTTTAAGAGCTCGAGATTAAAAAAATACACATTCTTTTGTAAGCAGCAGCGGTCACTGCTTTCATTTTAATTATTCTTTGAACAGATTATTAACAGGCCTATATTAACCGTGTGCGCGTGATCATCCTTTCATTATCAAACACAGTATGTTTCACCTGCTTTCTTTTGCTTACAGTTATTTTTCTTAATATGGTTTTATTATATTTTTTTACAATAACACTGCTTTAATGGGAGGTTACTCCCGTTTATGTGCAGTTAACTGCTGATCTGGGACTTTTAGCCAGGACAGATTACTGTGCATATTGTAGATACATGACAATAATTCTTTTTTTAAATGTAATGTTTTTTTTAAAGAAAAGTTTTGCTGAATTAAAAAGTGCACCTATACAGCTATATATTCCTTGTTTTGACATTAAAAAATTGTGGCTAAGAAATTTTATTTGGTGTGGTCAGAGATAAATTTGGTAAATCCTTAATTTTAAGCCCTGAAAAGTCATGTGAAATGAAAACTGATTGCATTGCGACACAACCCATTTGCTCATGCACACTGAGCAAGCTAATACACAATACACACAAGAAGTTAAATGAATGAGTAGACATGTGGACATAACACAACATCTAAATCAAGTCATTTTAGCATGTCAAATCAAATTTATGCATATTAAATATATTTTCCCAACAAGAAAAGTGTGGCTAGTGAAAATGGAGAGTGGCTAGTAATGTTGGAAATCTACTAGCCCCAGTGGCTGGTGAGCAAAAAACTTAATGTCAAACCCTGTACGCAACCCATACCGCCGAACCACCAGGGGACGCTCCTTGCTCCTAAATATGAGTCTGTTCTATGCTTTCGTTTTATTTAGGCATGAAAACACTAAATAAATATAAAAACAGAGCGATTCCCTTCCTTTTCATTGCAGGCGCAGTCGCCCCTCCTATACAATCCCCAAAACAGTCAGTTCATGTAGCATGACTGTCCTGACACCTGTTATTTAATGTATATCAAACGAAAATTCTAAATAAACGAGAGATTCATTCGCTGCTCTTTAATCAAAATGTTTCAATTATACAGTGAAGAAAAGGTTAATGAGATTTGAAAACTTAGCAGGGGGGGGAGGGGGTTATGGTGGCAATATCCCTTATTTTCACATCCCAACAGATATGGTTTAGGGAAGGAGGAGGGTGGGTCAGTCAGTCAGTCGGTCAGTCAGTCGATCGGTCAGTCAGTCAGTCAGTCAGTCAGTCAGTCGATCGGTCAGTCAGTCAGTCAGTCAGTCGGTCAATCAGTCAGTCATTCAGTCAGTCGATCGGTCAGTCAGTCAGTTGATCGGTCAGTCAGTTATTCAGTCAGTCATTCAGTCAGTCAGTCAGTTGATCAGTCAGTCAGTAATTCAGTCATTCAGTCGGTCAGTCAGTCAGTTGATCGGTTAGTCAGTCATTCAGTCTGTCAGTCAGTCAGTTGATCGGTCAGTCAGTAATTCAGTCAGTCAGTTAGTCAATCTGTCAGTCATTCAGTCGGTCGATCAGTCAGTCAATCGGTCAGTCAATCGGTCATTCAGTCGATCGGTCAGTCAGTCAGTCATTCAGTCGATTGGTCAGTCAGTCAGTTATTCAGTCAGTTGGTCACTCAGTCGGTCAGTCAGTCAGTCAGTCGATCAGTCAGTCAGTTATTCAGTCAGTCAGTCAGTCGTTCAGTCTGTCAGTCAGTCAGTTAAACAGTCAGTCAGTCAGTCATTCAGTCAGTCAGTCAGTTGATCAGTCAGTCAGTCAGTCGATCAGTCAGTCAGTTATTCAGTCAGTCAGTCAGTCAGTCAGTCGGTCAGTCAGTCAGTTGATCAGTTAGTCAGTCAGTCAGTCAGTCAGTCAGTCAGTCAGTCAGTTGATCAGTCAGTCAGTTATTCAGTCAGTCAGTCGGTCAGTCAGTCAGTTGATCAGTCAGTCAGTCAGTCAGTCAGTCAGTCGGTCAGTCAGTTGATCAGTCAGTCATTCAGTCATTCAGTCTGTCAGTCAGTCAGTTAAACAGTCAGTCAGTCAGTCATTCAGTCAGTCAGTCAGTCAGTCAGTCATTCAGTCAGTCAGTCAGTCAGTCAGTCAGTCAGTCAGTCAGTCAGTCAGTCAGTCAGTCAGTCATTCAGTTGATCAGTCAGTCAGTCAGTCATTCAGTCTGTCAGTCAGTCAGTCATTCGGTCAGTCAGTTAGTCAATCGGTCAGTCAATCAGTCATTCAGTCGGTCGATCAGTCAGTCAGTCGGTCGATCGGTCGGTCGGTCAGTCAGTCAGTCAGACAGTCGATCGGTCAGTCAATCAGTCATTCAGTAGGTTGGTCAGTCAGTCAGCTAGTCAGTCAGTCGATCGGTCAGTCATTCAGTCGGTCAGTCAGTCAGTCAGTCAGCCAGTCAGTCAGTCGATCGGTCAGTCATTCAGTCGTTCAGTCAGTCAGTCAGTCAGTCAGTCAGTCAGTCAGTCGGTCAGTCAGTCAGTCAGTCAGTCAGTCAGTCGGTCAGTCAGTCAGTCAGTCAGTCAGTCAGTCGCTCAGTCAGTCAGTCAGTCAGTCGGTCAGTCAGTCGTTCAGTCAGTCAGTCAGTCAGTCAGTCAGTCAGTCGGTCAGTCAGTCAGTCAGTCAGTCAGTCAGTCAGTCAGTCAGTCGGTCAGTCAGTCAGTCAGTCAGTCAGTCAGTCAGTCAGTCAGTTGGTCAGTCAGTTAGTCGATCGGTCAGTCAATCAGCCATTCAGTCGTCAATCAGTCAATGAGTTATTCAACAGCGGCCTCTGGTGGGTTTGCGCGAGAACAGCAGACAGGAATGGCAGTCGGGAGAGAATTTTGAGATCTGAAAAAGCGTACACAGCGGCCTCTGGTAGATTTGTGAAAACAAAAACTGCCAAAAAAAAAATGTACCTCCTGGGACATATTTGGCGCTCTCCAGAAATGTATATAGCGGTACATTTTCAGAATGAGCCTGGGTTGAATAACTAATAACTAAATAACTAAACAACTAATAACTATTAACAATATATTGCTGAGAACTAATAACTTGCAGGGTTGGGACTTTTAAATTGTATTTCAGTACAGATTACAAAATATATTCTTTAAAAAGTAATTTCTGAAATATTTTGCCAGATTACTTATTAAAAACTTTACATCCTTAAAATAGTGAAGTTTTGTGTGTGCATGTGTGTGTGTCTTAAAAATAGCATATACACAATTTTTAAAATACATAAATATATAAAAATTTCTACTTTTGCATTTTATTTTTGATATCAGTTTTCCAATATACAGTATTTCTGTATATTTCTATGACTGCTTTACATTGATTTGTTTGTCTTGTAAAAAAAATGTAAAAAAAAAAAATGTTTAATGTTTATTACAATTTTAAACAACTGCTTTCTTATATGTAGTTTCAAATGAAATATTACTCCAGTCGTTTTTGCTTACCATAAGCATTACCAGTCGTTATTATTATTATCATAAAAATAATAATATTAATAATACCAGTAATAATGAATATTAGAGGGATTTCTGAAGGATCATGTGACTGGAGTAATGAAGCTGAAATTTCATCTTTAAAATCACTGGAATAAATGATTAAAAAAATGATGAGCTAGTTTTGAACAGTTATTTTATAGTGCAATAATATTTTATCATTTATACTGTATTTTTGATTAAATAAATGTAGCCTTGGTGAACAGGAGAAGCTTATTTTAAAACATTTAACAATCAGACTAACACCAAACTTTTGACCGGTAGTGTATACAGTATATACAGTTGAAGTCTGAATTATTCGCCCCCCTGTTTATTTTTTCTCCAATTTCTGTTTAACAGAGAGCAGATTTTTTCAACACATTTCTAATCATAATAGTTTTAATAACTCATCTCTAATAACTGATTTATTTTATCTTTGTCATGATGACAGTAAATAATATTTGACTAGATATTTTTTAAGACACTTCTATACAGCTTAAAGTGACATTTAAAGGCTTAACTAGGTTAATTAGGTTAACTAGGCAGGTTATGGTAATTAGGCAAGTTATTGCATAACGATGGTAAAGGGGCTAATAATATTGACCTTAAAATGGTTTAAAAAAAAATTAAAACTGCTTTTATTTTAACCAAAATAAAACAAATAAGACTTTCTCCAGAAGAAAGAATATTATCAGACATACTGTTAAAATTTCCTTGCTCTGTTCAACATCATTTGGGAAAAATTTAAAAAAGAAAGAAAATTCAAAGGGGGGCTAATAATTCTAATTATTAATGCTAATAATAAAGTTAACATTTTTAAATATGTAAAAAAATATGTTTTTATTTAAAATATGTTTTTGTTTTAATTTTGTTATTAATGTTAATACAGTTAAGTTCTTTTTGCATGTTTGTTATTTCAGTAAATTAAGACATTAACTAGCCTAGATTAAAATGAGCAGGAGCATGTCAAATGATTTTAGAATTTTAATGTTCAATGTTTTATTTTCAAGCAACAATTATGGTTTTATTGTCAACTATAATAGCTTTGATGATTATTGTTAAAAATTATCAAAAAGCCTTTAAGTCCAGCTTTTTAACTTGCGTGTATGTGTGTGAGTGTGTGTGTGTGTACGTGTTTTTGTGACATACTGTATCAGGACTCAGATCTGTATAATGACATAGGTATGACACAGGCATTACAAAAAGCAGGTGAAATATGAGGACATTGGTGACGTCCCCACTTCTCAAAAGCTTATAAATCACACAGGATGAGTTTTTTCAGGGAGTAAAGCTGTACACTGTCTCCTGTAATGGTTGGGTTTAGGGGTAGGGTGGGGTGAGGGCAATATAATATACGGTTTGATCTGTATAAAATGAATGGAAGCCTATGTAATGTACCCACTTTTCACAAAAACAAACGTGTGTGTGTGTGTGTGTGTGTGTGTGTGTGTGTGTGTACGTGTTTTTGTGACATATCAGGACACAAATCTGTATAATGACATGGGTATGACACAGGTATTACAAAAAGCAGGTGAAATATGAGGACATTGGTGACGTCCTCACTTCTCAAAAAGCTTCTAAATCACACAGGATGAGTTTGTTCAGGGAGTAAAGCTGTACACTGTCTCCTGTGATGGTTGGGTTTAGGGGTAGGGTGGGGTGAGGGCAATATAATATACGGTTTGATCTGTATAAAATGAATGGAAGCCTATGTAATGTACCCACTTTTCACAAAAACAAACGTGTGTGTGTGTGTGTGTGTGTGTGTGGTATGCAGCATGACAATAGCCTCTCTGTGCACTTCAGAGTTTGTGTGTGTGAATCTGTGCAAACAATGCATACAGAGAAAGTCCTGCTTTTACTGACTTTTGACCTAATTTGCTGGTTTTGAAAGAGGAAGTCTTGCAGATTTGGCTGTACAAGGCTTTTTTCTACATTGAGACTTTTCATAAAAAAAGGTAAAAAGGAGTCCTTAATCTTTTCTCACTTTTAATGTAAATCATTATCATAATCAAATGTGTAACCCTTTTTTCAAAACAAACAATTATTCTTTTAATCTCACTGTAGTTTTTTATTTATTTATTTATTGGAAAATTTACTCTCATAATAGATTTGGCTCAATTTAAAGATGCATAAAATTAAAATGTATAGTTTTTAGTAAGTGAACACACTTTTGCTAATGCTTTAAGGACCATAAAATATATCATTTAATATTTATTTGTTGATTTATTAATTGCAGAGATCTAATCATTTAAAAATGTTACGTTTGGTGTTCAAGTAATTTGGGAAAAACATAAAGGGCCCCATCATACATCCGGCGCAATGTGGCGCAAGGCGCAACGCAATTGTTGTTTGCTAGTTTCAGCTGGACGCAAGAGTCATTTTGACGTTTTGCACCACGCTGTTTAAATAGCAAATGCATTTGCGCTCATATGTGCGCACATAGGCGTTCTGGTTTTTTAGAGTGTATGTAAACTTCTGGTTTCAACTGAATATGCTGGATAAGTTGGCGGTTCATTCCGCTGTGGCGACCCCAGATTAATAAAGGGACTAAGCCGAAAAGAAAATGAATGAATGAATGCAATGAATCTATTGAAAATTTTTAATTTTACATTTTGTTTATAATTTTAATTTGATGTTAGTAATATTGTTTTGTTTGTGGGGAAATTATTTCAGAAATATGGGTTTTGAGCGGTCATCATAAGTTGAAAATCCTAAAAAATTGAATTAAAATCTATTTATTCCAATGGGGTCAATATTGGTTATAGGTTAAATATACATGTCCCACAATAACACATTAATAAAACTAGCCTGGCATAAGCCTGGCTCTGCACACAACTATGGATTAATTAACATTAAAATATGATTAATAAATGCAGTACAGGATCGTTCATACTTCATTTTCATTCATTTTCTTTTCGGCTTAGTCCTTTTATTAATTACGGATCACCACAGCAGAATGAACCGCCAACTTATCCAGCATATGTTTTACGCAGCGGATGCCCTTCCAGCTGCAACCCATCACTGAGAAACACCCATACACACTCATTCACACACACTCACACTACGGACAATTTTTAGCTTACCTAATTCACCTATACCACATGTCTTTGGACTTGTGGGGGAAACCGGAGCACCCGGAGGAAACCCACGCGAACACGGGGAGAACATGCAAACTCCACACAGAAATGCCAACTGACTCAGCCGAGGCTCGAACCAGTGACCTTCTTGCTGTGAGGCGACAGCACTACCCACCGCGTCACCCCATACTTAATTCACATTAGTAAATACATACGGAATATTACTGGGACCAAAATAAACTACAATTAAAACACAATTTAAAACAAACAAACATAGAAATGTTAAGCGAATGTTTTGTAATGTCAGATGATGAAACATAATATGGTCAAATAAACCTAAAATGCATCTTCTAAGGCTATTTGAGGCCAAGTGTGTCAGTTTAATTATTAGTTGATCAATATTAGATTTATTCAGTGTTCAGTCGGGGAAGGTTAGCAGAGTTTGTTTCATATCACAGTCATAAACAAACAATGTCGTGAGGCAAAATCTGCTCCGCTTCTCTTATCAAACAATCAAACTAAATATTATTGCTTCAACAGGAGTTGTTTTGGAGGACGCTGAAGGCTCTGATTGTCTTTAAAATGGTTTATCGGCAAAGCTGATTTCCTTTTTATTTTGTCTGGCTGGATATTTGTTAGGTGATGCGGTAGCGCAGTAGGTAGTGCTGTAGCCTCACAGCAAGAAGGTCGCTGGTTCGAGCCTTGGGTGGGTCAGTTGGTATTTCTGTGTGGAGTTTGCATGTTCTCCCCTTGGAGTAAAATCCCTGATAAATAAGAGACTAAGCCAAAAGAAAATGAATAAATAATATAATATAATATAAATTGTATGGGTGTTTTTCAGTGCTGGGTTGCAGCTGGAAGAGCATCTGCTGTGTAAAACATATGCTGGATAAGTTGGTGGTTCATTCCCCTGTGGCGACTCCTGATTAATAAAGGGACTAAGCCGAAAAGAAAATTAATGAATGTATAAGTGTGTGTGAATGAGTGTGTATGGGTGTTTTCCAGTACTGGGTTGCAGCTGGAAGGGCATCCACTGCCCAAAACATATGCTGGAATAGTTGGCGGTTCATTCCCCTGTGGCAATCCCTGATAAATAAAGGAACTAAGCCAAAGGAAAATGAATAAATGAATGTTTACTCAGAGTTTACCTACACCGTAAACAATATCTGTATTTTGTGATTCACAAGTGTCTTCTGTTTATTTACGGTTGTGAATTGCATTATGGGATGTTGATCTCTGCTCTGTTGACTTTTAATGTTGAAAATTCAACTCTACAGTTTAACAAAGTGACTTTCATTGACATTTTAGTAGTTTGATTTAATGTGTAATAAATAATATGTGGAGAATTGAGTCTGTAAAATAACAGAAAATGTGCTGCCAGGTGTGAAATACAACTCAAACCCAGACAATATATCACTTTAAACCAGTAAAAATGGTCATAAAAGTAACTTTTTTTACACCTTTCAAGGTTAAAAGTTGTTGGAAGAAAGATCAAGATCCCATAATGCGATACAAAAGCATAAGAAGCAAGAAATAAATATGAATCAATCCGGAAAGCTGCTAATTTAGGGATATTTTTAACAGTGATATACAGCTGCACACATTCTCCCTTCAAAGTTAGTGTTTTATAGATCACAACTTTAACATGGGAAGTGGCGTACGCACATTTCCGTCCCTGTTTTTGTGTGTACGCTACATTTATAAACTTTGCTGTAAGTAATGAGGGATTGTGCTGTTGGGGTTTTTCTGGTCTGGAGGGCAGGAACTCACAGACGGCAGACGCAGGAATGTAAACAGAAAAAGCCTGTTAATGAAGCCGTACGGGAATGCGGAAGAGTGACACGCGAGCATCAACACCCACATAAACACAGTAAGGGGCGTACAGTATCTCACAGGCACATCTACTGCCAAACATTCAGACAGTACTTGAAGTCAAAATTATTAGCCATCCTACACTAAAAAGCAATGAGTTGACTTTACCTAAAGAACTCCTATTATGGGTTTTTGACAATGACCTTCTAGTGTGTAACACAGCTCTAAGTGAAGTGAAATATCCAGCTAAAGCTTAAATCTGAAAGTGGACAGTGTTTAAAACTATTGATTCATCTATAAAACAGGCGACTCATAGTGGTTCGAATGAATCGTCTTGATAACGAGTCTTTAGCTGTTTTGGCGTGACGTGGATACGAAACATAAGCCCCGCCCAAAATTTTAACCTGCGGCCCCGCCCACTAACACAGCAGCTAAGAGAGGAAGATAAACAGATCCTGAAGTCATGAGTCATGAAGACGCTGTGCTCAGCTGGATATTATTGGAAGTTTGAGGGAAAGTTCGTGTTATATTCTCTACCCAAAGATGAAGCTGTGAAGAGTCAGTGGTTGAGGTTTATTTTTGCAAAAAAGGAAGGATCAGAAAAGTCTACTGATGTATGAGACTTTGACAGAGCTCCACAGGAACTATCAATACACAGCTCATGGATTATTCCTCCATTTTGTAATGAGAGTTGGTGATCGTTGGGCAAAGCACAGTACAGCCCTGAGAACATATAACACTTATACATATTGTGACTAAAACCACGCTAAAAACGTGACGCGTGTCGCTTTCTTTGCGGATTTAAACGTGTTTGTGAGCTTGCAATCCTGTAGTTTGTCATTGCTGTGGCTACCGTCAGCTGTTCTTACACACGTGCGGCGGTCAAGGTTCAGAATAGTTCAGCTTTTGCCGCTGTGTGGATTAATACTGAATGTGTGTTATTGTTAATAACAGCAAGATGCTGGTGTTTAACTGAACTGCTTTAATGTACTCATGCACACACAAAAAATGCGGGAGACTGGGGGAAAGTGAGGACCGGGAGGGAGGGGGTGGGTGTCGCGGATGAAAGTATAGAACCGGGGGAGTTCGCGGACGTCGCCCTCACTATTCTATGGACGCGCCGGCCCTGATAACACTGATGAGAACCGGGTACTGTGTTCTGTGGTGTCAGTAACTAATGTGAAGTTGTTTTTTTTAATGTACATTCTTATGTATTCTATTTTTGAATGTTTCTGTTAAGGACTTTTATTTTTGTGTTGTGTCCTCTGAGGGGGAGGGTAATGTGTGTGTGTGTGTGTGTGTCTGTGTCTGTGTGTGTGAAAAAAGAGCAGGTAGAGCAGTGTTGCCAGATTGGGCGGTTTTCCGCTCAATTGGACTGTTTTTAACACGATTGTGCGGGTATAAACACTAACCGTGTTTTCCAGTTGAGTGGGCGGTTGTTTTTTTTTGCATTTTGACGGGTTTTGGATAGTTTTTGGGCTGCAATCAGTCAGCTACATCTGGCAACACTGAGGTAGAGTGTGACGGGCCATAGATATATACACTAGATATCACATAGGGACCCTGAGCATGCGTCAATAGCGCCGCCACATTGGTACAGTGCTCCTAGGACAAAAGTCATTCAACCGCACTAGTCAAGACAGTGTGCCAATGTGAAGATGCTGGGCTTTAGCGCTGTGTACGGGTGTAGTAACGAGCAAACAAAGAAAACAAAGCACAAAGTCATCACATTTCATAGGTAAGATTTCGTTTTTTATGTTTTTGTATGTTACGAACTTTTGTGCTTAACAAGTAATGTTATTGATGATAATACAGTCACTTACTGCCCGGATCATAAGGCAAAGTAGCATCAACTCGCACTAAATTCTTCGCTTATGCTAGTTTTGTTGAATAAAATAAGCAAACAATGTTATGAAATATGACAAGAAGACCCTGCGCTGCCAGAAACTTGTATTATTGTCGGCTAAGTGAATGAGTCGTTCATAACGGAGATTCATTCTCAAACGAATCGCTCCCTCTGTCAGAATGAGAAGTGAAAGTAGGAGAGGGGGTGTTAGATCAAAATTAGATCAAATTAAACAGGGAAGGAGGATAATGCATTTCCATGCACACAAACACACACTCTTTGTCAGGAATGACCGTGCGGTCACATTTATCAATGTAGAAAAAAAGTGATGTATAATTATAATATTTCGTAAATAAAAAAATATTTGCATACGGACCACCGGGGGAAACTCCCGATCATAGATATATGTGTATATGTGTATTTCTCTGGCTTTGGATGGCCCCAGTCCTCCACTTCACCATGGTCCTGCATTCATTTCAAAGGAGCGCTACCCTGTACTAAAATGTACCCTGTACTCTATTGACGCATTCCATCTAATAGACAACAGTAGGGTAGGCGACATCTAATGTATATATCTATGGTGACGGGCTAGGAGACTCGTGTCGATCTCCTTCCCAGTTCTTGGAGTTTTTGCTCAATAAAATAGTTAGTCGTCAGTATTTTCAAGTCCATCGTCTGTATTTACATTCACCCACTGCTGAAATCCACGCCTTACACTAATATGAAGCGTGTATGCACTCTGACTACTTCTATACTGTTGATAAGCTGTGCTGGGCATTTCACTCTGTCTCGCGCTGAATGCTGTCGACCAATCGCAACAGGCTGTCATCGGTCCAATCAGCGCAGATTAGCTTCGCGCTAAGGAGGGCTTTGGGAACAAATGAATCACTAAACGATTCATATGGGAGTCGCTGGGATAATTAGGTAAAAATAAATGCAGATTATAAGACCATGAATTGCATGCATATTAGACTGTTGTTGGAGACCCTTACAACCAAAATATGACCCTATTTAATGTATAATAGGGGCTCTTTAAATAAAGAGAGTAAACTGGTTGCCTTATAATTATTAAGTAAACAAACTATGTGCATAATTATAAAAAGTTAAAGGGTTTACTCTATCATTCATTTTCCTTCACCTTAGTCTCTATTTCATGGGTCGCCAAGAATTCCAGCATATGTTTTATGCACCGGATGGCCTCCCATCTGCAACCTAGTACTGGGAAACACCCATACACTCTCATTCATACACACACTCCTACACTACTTCATCATTCATTCATTTTCTTTTCGGCTTAGTCCCTTTATTAATCAGGGGTCGCCACAGCGGAATGAACCGCCAACTTATCTAGCACATGTTTTACGCAGCGGATGCCCTTCCAGCTGCAACCCAGTACTGGGAAACATCCATACACTCTCATTCACACACACATTCATACACAACGGCCAATTTAGTTTCTTCAATTCACCTGTACCGCATGTCTTTGGACTGCGGGGGAACCCGGAGCACCCGGAGGAAACCCACGCCAACGCGGCGAGAACATGCAAACTCCACACAGAAACGCCAACTGACCTCGGGACTCGAACCAGCGACCTTCTTGCTGTGAGCCGAACAAATAACAAGTAATTTTCACTTCAGCTGTATATGAAATGTCCAGAAGAAGCTTAACCTGGGAAACTAAAGTAAAAGGCTTTCTATAGCTGCATGCATAGAACGGGAAATAGCTCATTTCAAGAGTTCACGCTTAGCTCATGATTTATACATAGCTTGTTTGACGTGCTGTCCCGGGAGAGAGCCCTGAGCTCAAGGGATCCTCGGGCCCAGGGCTCCCCCCTTTCACATGGCGAGGGGAAATTAAGCTCAGGTCGATCTCAAAATCCCCCACTGCTGAGGCTAAGGTGAACTTCTTGAGAGTGAGAAATTAGAAAAAAGATTTAGGCTTATTTTATCTATAATATAGAGCATATTTGGACGGTGGGAGGAAACCGGGGAACCCGGGGGAAACCCACGCGGACATGGGGAGAATATGCAAACTCCCTACAGAAATACCCAGATGGCCCAGAAAAGACCCGACGCCATTGGTATTCTTGCTGTAAGGCAACAGTGCTAGTCACTGGGCCACCGTGCCGCCCATTCTGGATAAAGGTGGAAGAAGGGAAGGAGGGGGGTTTCTTCCAGACGAAGATAGTTGTAGAAAGGAAATGAGGATATACATAGTGACTTGGGATCCTTTGATTGGAAGATCCTGATTAGGTATTGTGGGCCAGCTGGGTCAATCATGAGCACGTGCTCCTCTCGAAATTAGTTTAAAATTAAACTTCACGTAAATGAATGAATGCATGAACATGAAATATTGATTTGAGCTGAAGTATAACCTATAAATATTTGAAGGGGAATGCTGATTTTGACCAATCAGAATCAAGTATTCCTGCCGAGTAACATCTGTCTTTAAGTGAGTTTAGAAAAAAATCCTATTTAGATTTTTTAGAGTCACCTAACATTACATGAACATGACTTTTTGAAGTAAAAGTAGATTCATATTTTTTTGGGGTTCATTCATTCATTAATTTTCCTTCAGCTTAGTTCAATTCAATTCATCTTTATTTGTATAGCGCTTATACAATGTAGATTGTGTCAAAGCAGCTTCACATGGAAGATTATAGTGAATTGAACAGAGTCAGTTCAGTTTTCAGAGATTAAGTTCAGTTCAGTTTAGCTCAGTTCAGTGTGGGTTAATAATCACTACTGAGAGTCCAAACACTGAATAGCTTAGTCCCTTATTTATCAGGGGTCACCACAGCAGAATGAACCGCCAACTATTCCAGCATATGTTTTACACAGCGGATGCCCATCCAGCCACAACCCAGTACTGGGAAACACCCATACACACTCATTCACACACATACCAATTTAGCTTATTCAAGTCACCTATAGACTATTTCAATGTGATGACATCATTGGCCCATGAACATTTTCTGCTTGTTGTCACTTTTTCATATCTGTAACAAGAGGCGAGTCAATCATATTTTGATGTTATAACAGCTATCGTAACAGTATTTATCAATATGTGGAACTTTTTGGACTCTCAGAAGCAATGGAAATTTAAAATGTAAAAACAGGAAATACGTCAGGACCATTGTTATTATTGTGTACATCCCTCAAAATGGTCTATAGCGCATGTGTTTGGAGTGTGGGGGAAACCGGAGCACCCGGAGGAAACCCACGCCAACACGGGGAGAACATGCAAACTCCACACAGAAATGACAACTGAAGCAGCCGGGACTCGAACCAGCGACCTTCTTGCTGTGAAGCCACAGTGCTAACCACTGAGCCACCATATCGCCGTATTGCAACGCATTTTTAAATCAAAGACTTTCTAAGTGTTTCATTTAATCAACAAATTCAGAGTTGAATACATTTCGCTCAGTGAGTTTCATGATTAAAATATATATACAGTATATATATTAAAAATATACATTTTTACACAACTAAATACGCATATTTTTAGGGTGAACTTAATCAGGCAGCATATTAACATTTAGTTCAGAACTAACACAGTTCGGGACACACGTGACCTGCGGATTAATAACTTTTTTTGAACTTGTAGGTTAATCCAACATTTATAACCATTGCAGAGAGATCGCCTCCTGCGTCATTCAAATCACGTGTATGAAAGCATTTTGGCTTCCCTCTAAAATATAATGATGACGGAAAAAGTTGTTGTGGTACCTACCTAAATGCCTGGTAACACTTTATTTTGATGGTCCATTTGAGTATCAGTAGACTGTCTGCTTAATATCTGCTGATGCTGCTCCTTCAACAGACATTTAACTGACTATAAGAAACTTCACAAGTACATGTCAACTTACACCAACCCTAACCCCAACCTAACAGTCTACTTATAATCTAATGAGAATTAGTTGGCATGTAGATGCAATGTATATTAAATTCAACAAACAAACCGTCAAAATAAAGTGTGACCAAATGCTTTCTTAGGTTATTAGTTAAAGGCGTTTTCTGTCACTGTGTGTTTAGCCTTCAATAATGCATTCAGTGTAAAGCTGTTCGAAGCGCTGCATTCAAATCTGTGTTTGATCGAGAGAGATTCAGTTTTTACACTTTTTCAGTTTGTTACAAACAATTAAATAACACTCCATTAAACAGTGATTTTAATCTTTACTATAAACATCAGTGTTTATATCTGAACTATAAACTGTTCTCCCAGCACTTTATGTGACCCAAAGCTCATGACCGAAAGGGATAAGGGGCTTAGCCCCAAAGAAGTACCCACCCCCCACCACCCACCCCAAGAAAAAGAAGTTCTAATTCACCCCGCTAAAATGCCCCCATTTTCAAAAGGTGATCTACTCTAATCTTAATAATAGGATTATAAATGGTTTAATAATAAATAAAGGGTTTTGAGTTGACAGTCTTTTAACAATAAATTGTGAAGCTTTGTGACTTGTAACACCAAAAAGGAAAAAACATTGATAAATTAACCCACTTCTCATTTACTAGTCTGTTATGAGCCATACCTCCTGAGCCTCCGATCTCCTCCTGAATTGCAGTTTCTGTTTGTTTTTTGAAAATGTAATTTTCTGCATGTCTTCAAATCTGAAAATATGATTTATTTTAGTGTGAGTTGTTATCCAGTGTGATACAAAGCTACAAACATGCTCATTTGGACAGAGTGAGAGTACTGGAATTTCTCAATTCAATACCTTGCAAAATATTGCTATTCAATAGGCTATTATTTTTGATATAATAACAACTGTATCAAAAATAGTACAAAAAATAAAAATAAAGATCTATATGCTAGAAATATGTTTACTTCAGATTTCTTTAGAGGGAGATTTGTTTTCAGTTTCCCTCAAAATAGGGTGATGTGGGCATTGTGGCACTTTAAATGCATGTGATGCCTGTTTCATTCATACTTGAGCAGAAATTCCACATATGCCTCACAACAAAAGTAGTTGAACGTTTCAGGAAATCCCTAATATGGATGAAGGCATCCAGCTATTGCTGTAGTTGAATGAAAATAAGATCTTAATAAACATAAAAGGCTTTAACTGATCATTTACACGACTGCGACAATAAATGGTTTACATGTGTTCTTGCAGACATCTTAGGTATTTTCATAAGAAAGTCGATTTATAATTCGATGCTAACTGACATGTTACAGTAGAATATAGCTATAAAATAATATGCTAGATGCATGAACTCGCTGTGATTTAACTATTACAGAAACAGATATGACTGGCTATATCATATCTAGATAAATATGTCTAGATATCTATATCATATCTTTTTATGACTAATTTGCATTTATTTACATTGAAATGATGCACATTTTATTGATTACAGTTATTTTATTTCACCAAAACTACACACATTTTATACTGTGAAAACAAATATTAAGCTTCATCAGTAGTTAGAACTCTTCAGTTTCGCGAAACAGTTGTATTATTATTACCTCATCAGCTTCAGCTTCTCAAAATAATGAATGAAGGATGACAGTGCAGTGGCGGGATGTTTTTAACACCATGTGACAACAGTGCCACTCCCACCTGCCGGTAGAAACAGGTACTGCTGAACAGCTGACTATTTAATTACCCGACACAAATGCTGCGTTAAGTGGAGCGCACGTGATATTTGTGTTAATTTTAAATACTTGGATAACAAAATAAATTTTATACAACCTATTTTTATTTTAAGTGCAACCTATTCCAAAAGATCAGGGGCTTTTGACAATACATCAGGGGCTTAAGCCCCCAAAGCCTCCCCCTCGCAACGCCACTGGGTGAGAGTAGGAACGTAGATTGCCAATCCGCCTGTCAATCTCACGTTCCATCCTTCCCTCACTCCTGAACAAAACCCCAAGATACTTAAACTCCTCCACCTGGGGTAGGGAATTTCCTCCAACCTGGAGATGGCAAACCACCTTTTTCCAGTGGAGCACCATCATACTTGTATCATCTACGGCTTTATTCAAGTGAATCCATACTCAAGTCTGTTTTACACATAAGTTGAATTTGTTGATTAAGTTACAATTGTAGTCAAAACTAGATATTAAAGTTTGAGGACAAACTTTATGGTGGCCTGAGAAAGCCTGTTAGAAGTAGTATCAAGTTGGCTAAAAGAATGTTTAATATGCCTGCAGTCAGCAATGCAACCACTGTAAAGAGTGAAACAAGCCAGTCTAGCATGAGTTAGCATGTTGTTAGCATGTTTCTAGCATGAATTAGCATGTTGTTAGCATGATTCTAGCATGAATTAGCATGTTGTTAGCATGTTTCTAGCTTGAATTAGCATGATATTAGAATGATTCTAACATCAATTAGCATGATATTAGCATGATTCTAGCATGAATTAGCATATAACATACATGATTCTAGCATGAATTAGCATGATATTAGCATAATTCTAGCATGAATTAACATGTTACTAGCATGATTCTAGCTTGAATTAACATGATATTAGAATGATTCTAACATCAACTAGCATGATATTAGCATGATTCTAGCATGAATTAGCATGTTGTTAGCATGACTCTAGCAGTACTTAGCATGTTGTTAGCATGATTCTAGCATGAATTAGCATGTTGTTAACATGATTCTAGCATTACTTAGCATGTTGTTAGCATGATTCTAGCATGAATTAGCATGTTGTTAGCATGATTCTAGCATGAATTAGCATGTTGTTAGCATGATTCTAGCATGAATTAGCATGTTGTTAGCATGATTCTAGCATGAATTAGCATGTTGTTAGCATGATTTTAACATGAATTAGCATGTTGTTAGCATGATTTAGCATGTTACTAGCTTGTTTCTAGCATGAATTAGCATGTTGTTAGCATGATTCTATCATGAATTAGCATGTTGTTATCATGATTCTAGCATGAATTCGCATATTAGCATGATTTTAGTATGAATTAGTATGTGCTAGCATGACTAGCATGTCATTAGCATGTTTCTAGCAAGATTAGCATGTCAGTAGGATGTTAAAACTATTAGCATGTGTTAGAACAGCTAGTCACAGTATATGGAACAGTTGCTAGGGGGCTAAAATTGGTTGTTAGGGAGTGGCTAGTAAGTTTAAAAGTCATTAGTGATTGGCTGCTGGCTAGAATGAGTTGAATGAGGCCAGACTCTAGTCTGTAGCACCGTCTGATGCAGAGTTATGAGCTCACAAAGTTTGACCCAATGTTAAGTCAATGCGACTTTTGGGAATTTTCTGGGTCGTTTTTCGGAAAACCAAAAGTCTGATCAGCTAGAAAAGATATAGCAACCCGAGTCAGACCAGTTTGAAGGTTTGATGAAAGTTTGAAGGATGTAGCTGGAAAGGCTTAAGAGGAGATACACTTTAAAATTAGTCTCAGAAGACGAAGAAGAAGAAGAAGAAGTAGAAGAAGAAGATGGAAGAATAATACTAAGTTTATGTAGAATATCAGAATGGTGGCTTTCTCAACCCACCATAATTATTTGCCCTCCTGTTAAATTTTAATTATTTTATATTTTTTCCCCCAATTTCTGTTTAACGGAGAGCAGATTTCTTCAACACATTTCTAAACATAATAGTTTTAATAACTCATCTCTAATAACTGATTTATTTTATCTTTGCCATGATGACAGTAAATAATATTTTACTAGATCTTTTTTAAGATACTAGTATTCAGCTTAAAGTGATATTTAAAGGCTTAACTAGGGTAATTAGGGTAATTAGGCAAGTTATTGTATAACAGTGGTTTGTTCTGTAAACAATACAAAACAAATACTGCTTAAGGGGGCTAATAATATTGACCTTAAAATGGTTTTAAAAAATTAAAACTGCTTTAATTCTAGCCTAAATAAAACAAATAAGACTTTCTCCAGAAGAAAAAATATTATCAGACACACTGTGAAAATCACAGGAATAATTTTGACTGTAACTGTGTATTAAATAAAAAATGCTAGTAATTTTAGTTTAAAAAAAAGGCAACGTCTGGTGTGCTGCTCTTTTTAGACCTCACACTTTCCCCAGGCGTGTTTATCCTCCTGAAGTCTTGACTCACGCTCGGCACGTAGCAGAATCATTAAAACAGGCTTCCTCTGGCAGCCGTCCAGCCGTCGCCCGCGGGTCACATCAGTTCATCTCTGCAGGTTTGAGTCCCTCCGTCAGGGTTAAAACATGCTCAGGAAACAGTCCAGAGGATTCAATGTGTTTCTGCAGAAATCTGCCTCATATACTCACATCTAAACAGTAAAAGAGAAATACGTGAGCACTTGGAATACTTTTGTGCAAAAAAAAAAGTTTAATATACACATTCATTACATTAATAGTTTTTATCTGGAAAGTAGTACAGATCTTTTACAAAATAAAATATAAAAAATATTTATATACAGTATATATTCACACTTACCGGCCACTTTATTAGGTACACCTTACTAGTACCGGGTTGGACCCCTTTTGCCTTCAGAACTGCCTTAATCCTTCGTGTCAGAGATTCAACAAGGTACTGGAAATATTCCTCAGAGATTTTGCTCCGTATTGACATGGTAGCATCACACAGTTGTTGCATGTTTGTCGGCATGTTTGCCAATCTCTTGTTCCACGACATCCCAAAGGTGCTCTATTGGATTGAGATCTGGTGAATGTGGAGGCCATTTGAGTACAGTGAACTCATTGTTGTTCAAGAAACCAGTTTGAGATGATTGGGGGGGCGGGTATGGTCATAAAGATATGGACATGGTCAGCAACAATACTCAGGTAGGCTGTGGCGTTGACACGATGCTCAATTGGTACTAATGGACCCAAAGTGTGCCAAGAAAATATCCCCCACACCATTACACCACCACCACCAGCCTGAACCGTTGATACAAGGCAGGATGGATCCCTGCTTCCATGATGTTGATGCTAAATTCTGACCCGACCATCCGAATGTGGCAGCAGAAATGGAGACTCATCAGAGCAGGCAACGTTTCTCCAATCTTCTATTGTCCAGTTTTGGTGAGTCTGTGTGAATTGTCGCCTCAGTTTGCTGTTCTTAGCTGACAGGAGTGACACCCGGTGTGGCCTTCTGCTGCTGTAGCCCATCCGCCTTAAGGTTGGATGTGTTGTGTGTTCAGAGATGCTCTTCTGCAGACCTCAGTTGTAACGAGTGCTTATTTGAGTTACTGTTGTATATATACAGTTGATGTCAGAATTATTAGCCCCCCTTCAAATTATTTTTTGTTTTTTAAATATTTCCCAAATTATGCTTAAGAGAGCAAGGACATTTTCACAGTATGTCTGATAATATTTTTTCTTCTGGAGAAAGTCTTATTTGTTTTATTTTGGCCAGAATAAAAGCAGTTTTTCATTTTTCAAACACCATTTTAAGGTCAAAGTTATTAGCCCCTTTAAGCTATATATTTTTTCGACAGTCTACAGAACAAACCATCATTATACAATAACTTGCCTAATTACCCTAACCTGCCTAGTTAACCTAATTAACCTAGTTAAGCCTTTAAATGTCACTTTAAGCTGTATAGAAGTGTCTTGAAAAATATCTAGTCAAATATTATTTACTGTCATCATGACAAAGATAAAATAAATCAGTTATTAGAGATGAGTTATTAAAACTATTATGATTAGAAATGTGTTAAAAAATCTTCACTCAGTTAAAACAGAAATTGGAAAATAAAAATAAAATATAAAAAATAAAGAAGGGGGCTAATAATTCTGACTTCAACTGTATATATATATATATATATATATATATATATATATATATATATATATATATATATATATATATATTTTATATACAATAGTCATGCTTATATTTGTACTGCATACACAAAAATATATACTATATGCACTATACAAAATATTTTGTACATATGAACTTTTGTTTTAGATGTGATTAGTCATAAACATAATTTTCACAGTATTTAAATCAAATTAAAAATGAATTAACTTCTTTTAGTATGTAAGACATTTGTTGCGTAGTATTTTGTGTCCTTTGTGCTTTTTGTACCATTTTCGCTTATTTTTTATTTGTATATATACACTGTATGTAAATGTACTGATTATTTTACATTTTATTAAACAATATTTTAAGCTTATAGAGCAAAATATTTTATTGCATTTATTTACCCCAAAATTTACCATACCGATTGATAAAACAATTAAACTAAAGAATTCCAGAATTTTCTCACTCTCTTTTTAAATTACTAATGTTTTTTATTTTATATTATTAAAGTATTTATAAATAATCCTGGCGACGCAGTGGCGCAGTAGTTAGTGCTGTCGCCTCACAGCAAGAAGGTCGCTGGTTCGAGCCTCGGCTGGGTCAGTTGGCGTTTCTGTGTGGAGTTTGCATGTTCTCCCTGCGTTCACGTGGGTTTCCTCCGGGTGCTCCGGTTTCGCCCACAGTCCAAACACATGCGGTACAGGTGAATTGGGTAGGCTAAATTGTCCGTAGTGTATGAGTGTGAATGAGTGTGTATGGATGTTTCCCAGAGATTGGTTGCGGCTGGAAGGCATCCGCTGCGTAAAAACGTGCTGGATAAGTTGGTGGTTCATACCGATGTGGGGACCCTGGATTAATAAACCGACTAAGCCGAAAAAGAAAATGAATGAATGAATAATCCTATAATTAAAATTCATAAAACATTTATGTAAAATTCCATGTTAAACTATAGCACCAATCATTTAAAATCATAAAGTGTTTGAGAAAATAAATACATAATGTTTCTGTGAACTGCTTTCACTTGTGATTTACTTAAGAATATCTGATTGCTGCCTGCTCAGTTTTATTAAAGTTCACTGAACCTTAAATCCTTCCACACTGTAAACAAGACAAGAGTAAAAGTGAAGGAAAGGAGATGTTTGTTTTCATTCCAGAAGGTGGTGATTTTTGGCGCATGAGCATCAGATCTCATGTTTGTGTTCATGAATGTGGAAGAACTTG
This sequence comes from Danio kyathit, assembly GCA_903798195.1. NCBI lineage: Eukaryota > Metazoa > Chordata > Actinopteri > Cypriniformes > Danionidae > Danio > Danio kyathit. Next base: position 57,986,609 of record LR812531.1, read on the forward strand.
TTCATTTCTGATGTGAGATATTGCTGATTTGGGCTGAAAAACATCTCTTTCTGCACGTTCCCTCTGACATGTCAAACTGAAGGCGTTTAAAGGGACAGTTCACACACACACAAAATTTAAACTCTGTCATTTTTATGCATTATGTTTTTGGTCACACTTTACAATAAGGTTTCAAATAGGTATACAGTACATCCAGGAGGTTGTTATCTTAGAATAAAGCCCGACAGGTTTATCAGCACTTAAAACAACCATCCTGGATGTACTTCATCCCACTTATCGCACGGATACTTGCCACAAATTATAAAAAAAAAATACATACAAAACTATGTTCTGAGCCATAATAGTTTAACATTGTTAAGCAATATAGTTTAATAGTATAATATCTTTTTGATGTTGGATAAAAGGTTATAAATTGCAGAATTTCCCAAGAATATTGTAATATATTTAAAATCGCAATAGTATTGTATCATGACACAAGTGATAATATCAACCCTACTGAACTGTGAGTGTTTTCTGTGTTTTCTGGCAGGCGATGGTGGCGTGTTATCCGGGTAAAGGCACGGGTTATGTGCGCCATGTGGACAACCCCAATGGCGATGGGAGATGCGTCACGAGCATTTATTATCTTAATAAGAATTGGGATGCCAAGGTATGCAAGAAATCTCTGATGTTATTTAATCCTCATCATACATTTAAGGCTTTTACCTGGAAGGACACTCAAAATACACATTTGTTTAAGTTTTTTAAAATTATTATTATTTTATTTGCCTAATTAACTTAGTTAAGCCTTTAAATGCCATTTTAAGCTGCAAACTAGTATCTTAAACAATATCTAGTAAAATATTATGTTAAATATTCTGACATGTCATCATGGCAAATGCAAAAGAAATTAGTTATTAAAACTATTGTTTCAAAATGTGTTGAAAAAAAATCTCTGTTAAACAGCAGGAGGGTTGATAATTATTAAATTATTAGTATGTTATAAATTCAAAGGTCTTTAGTTCAATTTCATTCATTCATTCATTTTCCTTTGGCTTAGTCCCTTTATTCATCAGGGGTTGCCACAGCAGAATGAACCACCAACTATTCCAGCAAATGTTTTATGCAGCGGATGCCCTTCCAACTGCAACCCAGTACTGGGAAACACCCATACACTCTCACATTTACACACACGCTCATACACTACAGCCAATCTTGTTTACCCAATTCCCCTATAGCGCATGTGTTTGGACTGTGGGGGAAACCGGAGCACCTGTAGGAAACCCACACCAACACGGGGAGAACATGCAAACTCCACACAGAAATGCCAACTAAATGTACTGATTGTTTTACATTTTATCAAACATTATTTTACGCTTATAGGGCAATTTTTTTTATTGCATTTACCCAAAAATTTACCAAACCAAAACTATTAAACTATTTATGATTATCCTATAATTAAAACTAATACCTAAAAATTCATAAAACATTTATGTAAAATTCAATGTTAAACTAAAGCATGAATAATTTAAAATCATAAAGTGTTTGAGAAAATAAAAACATGATGTTTCTCTTGTGATTTACTGCTCAAAAAAGCAGTTTTATGAATGTTCACTTGACCTTAAATCCTCCCATATTCCCATACATTCTCACATTTACACACACTCATACACTATGGCCAATCTTGCATTCCCAATTCCCCTATAGCGCATGTGTTTGGACTGTGGGGGAAACCGGAGCACCTGGAGGAAACCCACACCAACATGGGGAGAATATGCAAACTACACACAGAAATGCCAACTGACCCAGCCGAGGCTTGAACCAGTGACCTTCTTGCTGTGAGGTGACAGTGCTAACCACTGAGCCACCGCACTCAGCTCAATTTCATTCATTCCAATGGAGTAAAAAAAAAGATTTCTGAAAAAGTCTAAAAACAGTGGTCATTTATTTTTACAATTGAACTCTTCACGTTCTGATTTCATGCAATAATATATTTACTAAAATCAAGTGTCTTATGCTGTGCACTGAGGAGTACAACTGGAAAAAAAATTGACTAAAACTGGAGTTTTGTATAGTAATTTGAAAAGACATTGAAAATTTCACATTGAAATATCATTGGCCACTTTATTAGGTACACCTGTCCAACTGCTCGTTAATGCAAATTTCTAATCAGCCAATCACATGGCAGCAACTTTATGCATTTAGGCATGTAGACATGGTCAAGACGATCTGCTGCAGTTCAAAGGGAGCATCAGAATGGGGAAGAAAGGGGATTTAAGTGACTTTAAATGTGGCATGGTTGTTAGAGCCAGACAAGCTGATCTGAGTATTTCAGAAACTGCTGATCTACTGGGATTTTCACGCACAACCATCGCAAATGCCTTGTTGATGGCAGAGGTCAGAGGAGAATGGCCAGACTGGTTCCAGCCAATAGAAAGGCAACAGTAACTCAAATAACCACTTGTTACAACCGAGGTCTGCAGAAGAGCATCTCTGAACACACAACACGTCCAACCTTGAGGCGGATGGGCTACAGCAGCAGAAGACCACACCGGGTGCCACTCCTGTCGGCTAAGAACAGGAAACTGAGGCGACAATTCACACAGGCTCACCAAAACTGGACAATTAAAGACTGGAGAAACGTTGCCTGGTCTGATGAGTCTCCATTTCTGCTGCCACATTCGGATGGTCGGGTCAGAATGTGGCATCAACAACATGGAAGCATGGATCCATCCTCCCTTGTATCAGCGGTTCAGGCTGGTGGTGGTGGTGTAATGGTGTGGGGGAGATTTTCTTGGCACACTTTGGGTCCATTTGTACCAATTGAGCATCGTGTCAATGCCACAGCCTACCTGAGTATTGTTGCTGACCATGTCCATCCCTTTATGACCACAGTGTCTCCATCTTCTGATGGCTACTTCCATCAGGATAATGCACCATGTCATAAAGCGCAAATCATCTCAGACTGATTTCTTGAACATGACAATGAGTTCACTGTACTCAAATGGCCTCCACAGTCACCAGAGCTCAATCCAATAGAGCAACTTTGGGATGTGGTGGAACGGGAGATTGGCATCATGGATGTGCAGCTGACAAATCTGCAGCAACTGTGTGATGCTATCATGTCAATACAGAGCAAAATCTCTGAGGAATATTTCCAGTACCTTGTTGAATCTATGCCACGAAGATTAGGGCAGTTCTGAAGGCAAAAAGGGGTCTGACTGGGTACTAGGCTACTGACTGGGTACTAGTGTACTTAATAAAGGGCCAGTGAGTGTATTTTCAATTGGATAAATGTACAATTGCAAAAAAAGATAAAAAAAAAAATGAAAAAATAATAAATAATAAAAATAATAATAATAATAAATATATATATATATATATATATATATATATATATATATATATATATATATATATATATATACACACACACACATACAAGAATAAAGTTTCTTACTAATAGTGTGCACAGTACAGTACCATATTTATATTTATTTGCATTGCATTTTGAAAAACCAAACAAACATCTTGATTGTTTTATCAAATACCAGTATATTACTCTAGATTATGAATGCATCATCGTGAGGGTTAAAGTTAAAAAAGTCTCCAGTCTCAATGTTTGCTCAATATTTTAAAGTTCTGACTGAAAGATTTTGTTGGCATTTTTAAAGCATGCCGATTTCTGAGACGGTCATGAATGGCTTCTGCATACGTGCCGGTCGTGCTTCATTTCAGTCTAATCCCATTAACCTCTGAGATTGTAATCTCTAGAGAAAACCAGCAGGAGAGTTACTGAAACAGCTTAGAGAGTCATAAAAATGGAGCACAAGACTCAAAGGCAGAAACCATCAGTCATGTGATTAATGCACTAATACTGTAAAACCATTCACAGATTCTTCATATGTTTGTTTGACTCTCTGATTGCATTGTAGTTTCATTCCATGCATGGTATCTACACTCTACACTGTAAACAATGCTGGGTTCTACACAATTCCTTCATGTTCTCCCAACACAAATTTATTAAGTTAACCTAATCATTTTCTACAAATTAAGTGGATTCAGAAACAAGGTAAGATTCTCATTTTAAATAAGTAGTTTGAACAAGCAGCAAAAGTCATTTTTGGAGTGTAAATGATGCTGGGTTGTAGTCAAATATGGACAAACCCAACACTGGGTTAATTTTTTATTATTGAGTTAAATATAAATGACACTTTTTTGTGTTTTTGTACAAATCTACTCTCCAAAAATATTTTTTTGCTTGTTCAAACTTAATGGATTTGTGTTTGGACAACATGAATGAATTGTGTGGAACCTGCATTTTTACAGTGTAGTATTAAAAAGATTTTTGAGGAAATCTGACGGCATCAGAATGTTTTTTTTTCTCTTAAAAAGCAATGCAAATAAAGGTAAATGCTGGGTTGTTGACACCGAACGTTGGGTCAAATATAAACAAACTCAAGGGATAAGGCTCATACACATCGGGATGCTTTCCGTTTGCGTTTATCGTCAGCGTTTTTGAGACGTTTTTCGTGATTCAAACCCAAGTGATTTTCACAAGAGTATGCAAAATCACTCCTTGACATTAGACGGCGCTACACAACTTTAAGCTTCTGACACCCGCTTGTAACACTGTAGAAGAAGAAGAGAGAAAGTGACACACTTGTTGTTAAAATTACTGGCGACTAGAACAAGCATGGATGGTTCAAGTAGCAGCTCCAGCTCTAGCGATGACTAACATAAAAGTAACATAAAAACCTACTGCCAGCTAGCGTCTGGGAAGTGTTATTGCAGAGCAACACAAACAGCATGCAGAAGTATAAATGCACGACTACTCACAAGGCAGGCGCCGTGGGTCACGCCAATCACTCCACGCAGAAGTATAAACCAGCCTTAAGAGGATTATAAAAAAGGACAGAAGGACAATATAATTTGAATTTAAAGCGACAGTCACTAACAGATTCTGTATTTCATCATTCGCAAGATTTTTAATTTTTATTTACTGTACGTTCACACCGAAAGCGGCGAGAGCGTCAAAGTAGTCGGAAGTCATTAATTTTCAATGGGAGCTGGCGGCGATAAGCAGTGAGGAGCAGCGCGGCGCGTTTTCGCCGGTGTGAGCGTCAAGGAGAGTTGAAATTAAGTCAACTTTATGGTAATGAGCTATGACGCGGTTCGGCGGCAAGCACTCAGAATGTAGAAGTCCACCGCTTGAGAGCAGTCAGAGAACACAGTCACTGAGAACTTTGGTTCCGACCACAGTTGTTTCCAAGGGTTTGATTATTGCGGTCGCCGGATTTCCAATTATTTGCAATGTTTGCTTACTGGAACATAAATTTAAAAACTTACTGGCGAGTTACTGATGTGCATCAAATTTTTTTTCTTTAAAAAAAGCGGGAATTTCATGCGACAATACAAAACAGTATTGCTGCTTCAGAATATTTCAGGCAAATGGACACATTGTGGAGCAAAGCCACACCACATGCAACTAGATCTTCCGTAGTTAAGTGAATTTGATAATAAGTGTGCAACTTCTTCACGCTAGAAAGCATGTTTTATGCGGGAGTGTAACTGATATGATATGCAGCAACGGCTCTTTTAAATACAAGATCAATGTAGTGAATTTTGACGCTCTCGCCGCCGGAGCTGAAAGCAGACAGCGTTGTCGCCAGGGCGGCCAGAGCGATTTGACGCTCTCGCTGCTTTCGGTGTGAACGTACAGTTACAGTTGTGAATTGCATTGTGGGATGTTGATCTCTGCTTTGTCGACTTTTGATGTTGAAAATTCTACTCTGCTGTTCAACAAAGTGACTCTTGTATAATTAGTTTTATTTATTTACAAATTATATAAAATTAAATGCTGTAAAATCACAGAAAATAGTACTGGCAGTTTATTACCAGGCATTTATATCGTAATTGACAACACCAACCCAGACATTAAATCAATATATTAAAAATGTCAATAAAAGTTTTTGAGTTTGTTGGAATTCAGATCAAAGTCCCGTATTGCAATTAAAAATAAATAATTATAATTAAGAAATCATAATAAATAATCATTTCATTAAAATGAAAATAAAAATGGCGACACGACTGCTTAGTGGTTAGCACTGTTGCCTCACAGCAAGAAGGTCGTTGGTTCTAGTCCCGGCTGGGTCAGTTGGCATTTCTGTGTGGAGTTTGCATGTCCTCCCCGTGTTGGCGTGAGTTCATTCCGCTGTGATGACCTTTGATGAATAAAGGGACTAAGCCGAAGGAAAATGAATGAATAAATGAAAATAAAAATCATCACAAAATGCAAAATTACTATAGGTGCGTCCCAAATCGCATACTTACGCCCTATTCTACACCATTTTGTAGTATAAATAATGTAAGTAGTGAGTTCACACTGAAAACTCTAACAATAATACGTGCACTTTAATTACTCGGATGATGCACTTACTCAACCGGTAAAATGAAGTGTGGAATGATGGACACTTCACGCACTCAACGACTGCAGCTTTGCCCACGTATCGGAAGGGGCGGAGCACATGTTGGATAACTAAATTTATTTTGGATTGTGAGAGCAGAATTCTCCTACAAGAGTGATTATAGCGCCTCCCGATGGAGAATGTGGTTATACTCATGACAGGTATTATTTGGTACTTTGATCATTTATTTCACTAATTTGGCACCGTCAAACGTCAACAGGGAAACGGTTTGAACTTCCGCTTAGTAAAATAACCATTATTGTTCCATTTGGGACGACACTACACACATATACTACGCTGTTGAGTGTGTAAGTGCATAAGTACATAGTGCATAAGTGCATAGTGTGCCATTTGGCACGCAGCTTATGTGTTTTTCTGCATATGCGAGTTCTTTCTGTATCATGCAGAGGTGTAAAGAGTACCTGAAAACCATACTTGAGTAAATGTACAGATACCTTACTGTAAAAATGACTCCATTACAAGTTACAAGTCACCAATTCCAATAAGACTTGAGTAAAAGTATTAAAGTATCCGATTTTAAAAGAACTTAAGTATTTTACTCATACTGAATGTAGGCTCAAAGAACACCAAGAAAGGTTTAATTTTCCTAAGATATAAATTAAATTTAACACCTTAATGTTTCAAAATGGCAGAACAAAATATATTAAAAAATAGAACAAAAAGTCTCAGTCAAACTCAAATGTTCAAATAAAGGCACAAACAATTTATCAAAAAAAAAGTAATAAAACGTAGTAAAAAAAATCAGAGCTGACTTTGATGTGCATCATCTCTCAGTATCAGAGGGGGCAATATTTTTTATTTTGAGTAGTTTTTCAATTGATTAAGATGTTTTCTCTGTATTAAAATTAAACAAAGAGCAGCAGTGTTATTTTTCAACTTAGTAAACTACATATAAATTCAAGCTTCGGCTTCATCACTGGCTGCAGCCATGTCGCTAATTAAACACCTGGTATTAGGCAAGCTGCTAATTCACGTTCACATGATTTAGCTCATAAATAGCATACAGTATCTTCAGCACCCTGCAGATGGCGATATCGCCTCATCCGCCCAACAGATTAGCTGTGGTAGATAAAGATGCCGACTTGTCGTGCACAATCACAATGTAATGAGTAACGGTAAGCATCCGTTCAAATGTAGTGGAGTAAAAAGTACATATATTCAATCAAAAATGTAGTCAAGTAAAGAGTAAAAGTTGCTTATATTTTTGATACTCAGTACAAGTACAAAGTAGCCAAAAAAATACTTAAGTAAAGTAACGAAGTCCATTTACTCAAGTACTTTACACCACTGGTATCATGAAAACATTTTGCACATTTACACTGTCTTGCACTTTTTTACGACTTCTGATTATGCATTATTAAAGACTTTTGAGATGCATTGTACCCTGCAAATGCATAAATGTGTGTGAATTTTTATTGTGCCTGTGTTTGTTCTCTGTGTACAATTGAATTAACTATTCACCCTCCTGTTATATTTTAATTCTTTTATATTTTTTCCCAATTTCTGTTTAACAGAGAGATTTTCTTCACCACATTTCTAAACATAATAGTTTTAATAACTCATTTCTATTAACTGATTTGTTTTATCTTTGTCATGATGACGGTAAATAATATTTGACTAGACATTTTTCAAGACACTTCTATACAGCTTAAAGTGACATTTAAAGGCTTAACTAGGTTAATTAGGGTAAAGTTAGGGTAATTAGGCTAGTTATTGTATAATGATGGTTTGTTCTGTAGACTATCCAAAACAAATATAGCTTAAGGGGGCTAATAATATTGACCTTAAAATAGTTTTTAAAAAATGAAAAACTGCTTTTATTCTAGCCGAAATAAAACAAAAAAGACTTTCTCCACAAGAAAAAATATTATAAGAAATACTGTGAAAAATTCCTGAATCTGTTAAACATCACTTGGGAAATATTTATATTTGGGAAAAAGAACAAGCATTTGACACGAGGGCTCATAATTTTGCCCTCAACTGTATCTGTATGACATGTGTATGTATATGAGTGTGTAGTATGTGTGAAAAGTTAATTAAATCTCGCACACTCAGAGATGTCTCATATACATCTTTTTATTCAGCATGAGTTTTTTTTTTCCCTCTTATCCCGGTTCAGGAAGGCCTCGCTCTGCTGCCGTTTCCTACCCTGACCTCCTCCAGATCTGCTCTCTCATTGTTTGTGTGCCTCTGTTATTTGTGTTAATGGAATTCATCATTATCACTAAGAAAAGCTCCAGTCACGCACTGCTGACTCCGCTGTATTGTCAGTAGTCATGTTAGCTTGATATAACGCTCATTTAATAATCGCTGATAACAGCATCAGGAAACTGAAAGATGTTTTATGTGGAAAACAAAAAGGTGTAGAAACCATTGTCAAAGTTGTCGGTCAATTTATTTTGAATTAGAATAAATGAGAAATTCTGGAAAATAAATAGTATGTCTTGTTAAACATCCTCTTATTAGTTAGCTAAAACTATAAAACCCAACAATATTTTTTAACAATATAGTAAAGTGACACGGTGGCTCAGTGGTTAGCACTGTAGCCTTACAGCAAGAAGGTCGCTGGTTCGAGTCCGGGCTGGGCCACTTGGCATTTCTGTGTGGAGTTTGCATGTTCTCCCAGTGTTGGTGTGGGTTTCCTGCTTCATTTTCCCCCACAGTCCAAACACATGTGCTATAGGGGAATTGATGAACTAAATTGGCCATAGTGTAAGAGTGTGAATGAATGTGTATGGGTGTTTACCAGTACTGGGTTGCAGCTGGAAGGGCATCCGCTGTGTAAAACATATGCTGGATAAGCTGGCAGTTCATTCCGCTGTGGCGACCCCTGATAAAGCCGAAAAGAAAATGAATGAATTAAAAATAAATCAAGCTAGAAATATGCTAATCTGTAAAAACAATGTTAGCTGTGTGTTCATTCATAATCGAAACATATTAGAAACTTAATATAAACGTGCTAGCATTGTGCATGATAGTAACATGCTAAAGCATGTTAAAAATGGACTAAATATGATAAAATCATTATAGAAACATGCTACTTCTGTGATATATCAATGCAAAGAGTGAGATAAAACATGCTAACAATGTGTTAATATGTTAACTGTGTCTTAATTCATGTTAGTAGCATTGCATCATGCTAAAAACATGCTACTTGTGTGCTAAAAACTATTTAGAAATCCTGTTAGAAACAGAATAGGCTACCTATGTGATAATATATACTAAGTGTACAAAATCACGTTAGAAACATGCTAGCTCTGTGCCAAACATGTTAACCGTGCTAAACATGTTAAAATTAGCCAAATATGCTAAAATCATTATAGAAACATGCTACTTCTGTGATAAATCAATGCAAAGAGTGCGCTAAAACATGCTAAAAATGTGTTAAAATGTTAACTGTGTGCTAAATCATGTTAGTATTGCATCATGCTATAAACATGCTACTTGTGTGCTAAAACAATTTAGCAGTTTAAATCCTGTTAGAAACAGAATAGGCTACCTATGTGATAAAATATACTAAGTGTACAAAATCATGTTAGAAACATGCTAGCCTTGTGCTAAACATGTTAACAGGGTGCTCGGTTGAGCTAACAATGGTACATCATGCTTGAAACATGTTTGCAATGTGCTAAACATGTTAACAATGACCTATATTATTCACACTATGTAAAATCATTATAAACATGCTAGAACATGTTAACAATGAGCTAACGTATGCCAGCAATATAAAATCATTATAGAAACATGCAACTTCTGTGATAAACCAATGCAAAGAATTAGATAAAGCATGTTATAAAACATGCTAACAACTAAAATATTAACTGTGTGATAAATTGTGTTAGCAGTGTTGCATCATGCTATAAACATGCAACTTGTGTGCTAAAAACAAGTTATCCACGTTAAATCATGTTAGAAACATTATAGAATACCTTGGAGATGAAAATTTAGAAAGTGTACAAAATCATATTAGAAACATGCTAGCTTTGTGCTAAACAGGTTAACAATGTGCTAAATCAAGCTAACAGTACTAAATCAAGCTTGAAACATGTTTGTAATGTGCTAAACATGTTAACAATGAGCTACCTTATGCTAGCAATGTAAAATCATTATGAACATGCTAAAACATGTTACCAACGAGGTAACTTATGCTAGCAATGTAAAATCATTATAGAAACATGCTACATCTGCGATAAACCAATGCAAAAAGTTAGCTAAAGCATGTTATAAAACATGCTAACATGTGTTAAAATATTAACTGTGTGCTAAATCAAGTTAGCAGCGTTGCATCATGCTTTAAACATGCTACTCGTATGCTAAAAACAAGTTATCACTGTTAAATCATGTTGGAAACATAATGGAATACCTTGTAGATTAAATATAGAAAGTGTGCAAAATCATATTAGAAACATGCTAGCCTTGTGCTAAACAGGTTAACAATGTGCTCAACCAAGCTAACAGTACTAAATCAAGCTTGAAACATGTTTACAATGTGCTAAATTATGCTAGCAATGTAAAATCGTTATAAACATGCTAAAACATGTTAACAATGAGCTAACTTATGCTAGCAATGTAAAATCATTATAAACATGCCTAAAACATGTTAACAACGAGCTAACTTATGCTAGCAATGTAAAATCATTATAGAAACATGCTACGTCTGCAATAAACCAATGCAAAAAGTTAGCTAAAGCATGTTATAAAACGTGCTAATGTGATAAAATATTAACTGTGTGCTAAATCAAGTTAGCAGCATTGCATCATGCTAGAAACATGCTACTTGTATGCTAAAAAAATCATCACTGTTAAATCATGTTGGAAACATAATGGAATACCTTGTAGATTAAATTTAGAAAGTATGCAAAATCATATTAGAAACATGCTAGCCTTGTGCTAAACAGGTTAACAATGTGCTCAATCAAGCTAACAATGCTACATCATGCTTGAAACATGTTTGCAATGTGCTAAATTATGCTAGCAATGTAAAATCATTATAAACATGCTAAAACATGTTAAAAGTAAGCTAACTTATGGTAGCAATGTAAAATCATTATAGAAACATGCTACGTCTGCGATAAACCAATGCAAAGAGTTAGCTAAAGCATGTTATAAAACATGTTAACATGTGTTCGTTATAAACATGCTAAAACATGTTAACAACGAGCTAACTTATGCTAGCAATGTAAAATCATTATAAACATGCTTAAAACATGTTAACAACGAGCTAGCTTATGCTAGCAATGTAAAATCATTATAGAAACATGCTACGTCTGCGATAAACCAATGGAAAAAGTTAGCTAAAGCATGCTATAAAATGTGCTAATGTGTTAAAATATTAACTGTGTGCTAAGTCAAGTTAGCAGCATTGCATCATGCTATAAACATGCTACTTGTGTGCTAAAACAAGTTATCACTGTTAAATCATGTTGGAAACATAATGGAATACCTTGTAGATTAAATATAGAAAGTGTGCAAAATCATATTAGAAACATGCTAGCCTTGTGCTAAACAGGTTAACAATGTGCTCAATCAAGCTAACAATGCTACATCATGCTTGAAACATGTTTGCAATGTGCTGAATTATGCTAGCAATGTAAAATCGTTATAAACATGCTAAAACATGTTAACAACGAGCTAACTTATGCTAGCAATGTAAAATCATTATAAACATGCTTAAAACATGTTAACAATGAGCTAACTTATGCTAGCAATGTAAAATCATTATAAACATGCTTAAAACATGTTAACAATGAGCTAACTTATGCTAGCAATGTAAAATCATTATAGAAACATGCTACGTCTGGGATAAACCAATGCAAAAAGTTAGCTAAAGCATGTTATAAAACGTGCTAATGTGTTAAAATATTAACTGTATGCTAAGTCAAGTTAGCAGCATTGCATCATGCTATAAACATGTTAGAAGTAAGCTAACTTATGCTAGCAATGTAAAATCATTATAGAAACATGCTACGTCTGCGATAAATCAATGCAAAAAGTTAGCTAAAGCATGTTATAAAACATGCTAACATTTGTTAAAATATT
>LR812531.1:58009114-58067529 GCA_903798195.1 Danio kyathit
TTGGTGCTGCATCTTAAAGACGCCTCTCATATGGAGAATGAAGTCTCATGCATTGCTCAGGTGTGAGTTTCTCACAGACTTCAACAGAGTGTCAAAATCTTGATAGTTCTGTGGCTCTCGTCTATCAAATCTGAGCTTTATTATGTATTTTCTATTGTATTCGGGTCAGGTGATTGGCTGGGCCATTCTACAGCTTGATTTTCTTTCTCTGAAAGCATCTGAGAGTCTCCTTGGCTGTGTTTTGGATCATTGTCCTGCTGAAATGGTTTCATCTTCATCCTCCTGCTAATGTAGATGTTGTACTGAAGCAGCTGATGTTCATTTACACTGAGGAAGAGCAGAAGAACTACAGGGAGATTTCAGTCTGGGCCTTTACATCTCCCTTCATGTGGTCAATACTTTTTCCCTGCGTCATTTCCTTTTATTAAACAGAACTTCATAAATTAATTATATTTGTTTTCTTTGCATATATGGATTTCTTTGGTGGTTACAGTTTTTCTCAGTGGCTTTGGCGCATTTCTCACAAGACTATTTACATTTGCACAACAGTTAATGCATTTCTCAAAACAATTAGTCATCTGTGCACATCATAGTAGCAGTTTCTCATTCCTTCCAACAAATTGCAAATGCTTTTGGACATGCATCAGTTGCTTTCATACGACTCTCTGCTGTTTGTAACATTATCATCTGCTTATGTCATGTCAGTCAAAATTAACTAAACTTGTGAATGCTGAATAGTCATTCCATATAAAACTAAAAGTCCTCACTTCATTACTCGAGTCATTACATACACAAATGTTGAACTAGTTGTCAAAATCTGTCGAGCTCATTTTATTTAAAAAATGTTTAATCTTTTTTTTCTGAAAATGTCTCCTAAATTGAACATTTCATGAATGATTTACAGACCTGTGTATGTTGTAGGTTCAGTTCCAATATGTACTGCAATATTGTTTACAGTTGTGCACAGTAAAAATGTGAAATACATATTCAGTGTCTTGTACTCGGATACCTCACTATATGCAGTGATGTCTAACTTTACTGTAGTTTTCAAATGGCTGTGCTAATAGTATATAGTGCTGCCTTGAGCATTTTCAGGACGTGTCACCAAAATCTGACTTTGTTGCATTGGAATAAATGTCCAGAGTGAACTGTCCTAATGAAAACATGACAAAGCCATTTGACTATCTTGTTTATAAACAATAATGTCAGGACTTTTCATCTTGAAGACACTGACACTTTCATTGACATCAATACTTGCTTTTGAGGAATGAGCTTTCCATTTTGAGCAAGTGTCACGCTTTTGCAGGTTATCAGCAAGGTTTTGCAGTTTGTACTAATTGTTTTGAGAAATGCATTAACTGTTGTGCAAATGTAAATAGTGTTGTGAGAAATGCACCAAAGATACTGAGAAAAACTGTAACAACACCCGGTGAAAGTTTCAAGTCAACTGTACATTTAGAGATATGTTTTCTGAGAAATATGGTGATGTGTTCAATACTTATTTTCCCCGCTAAATATAGTCATTGTCCTTTTTACAGTAAAAAATAAAATAAACAAAAAAGTCCATCAGCTGAGATTTAAAAGGAAAAAAATGCCAAACTTTACTGTGCACATTTAATAATGTGCAAACACAAGATGTCTGTTTTCTATGTTCAGGAAAGCATTTGATAGTACTTTAGCTGCACGACAGCGCCACATTGTGGTCATGACGGTGTTTACATTTATAGGACTTTTATTAAAGACCTGAGGCTGCATGAGTAAAATGAATGCTGTATGTTCATACATAACAAAAACCTACAATATTTTTGTGCTTAATATTGAATGACAACACTAGTTTGCAATATCAATAGCAATATGGAACTGCAATATTACTATGTTCGGCTGAAAATTCCTCGTGTCTCCGCCAGGGGGCGCTTCTGCAGTGCAGAAGATGATTATACTGCATTAAATTAATAATCAATTATGATTTTTATGCAAAGACTATGTTGTAATTCTTTTTCAAATCGTTTCCAAGTGCTGTTAAATGGAGAGAATTTTTTAACATCATTTTGAACATTTATTTTTCCATTTTTGTCTTTGCTATGATGACAGACTATTATATTTTACTAGTTATTTTGCAAGATAGTGTTGAATTTAAAGGTTTAACTTACTTAATTGGGTCAATTGCAAGTCATTGGATGACAGTGATTTGTTCTGTAGACCAGGGGTGCTCAACCCTGTTCCTTAAATCTAGATCTTAGATCTACCTTTCTACAGAGTTCGGCTCCAACCCTGATCAAACACACCTGAACCAATTAACTAGGACCTGAACAGCACTTGATAACTACAGGCAGGTGTGTTTGATAGCGGTTGCAACTGAAATATGTAGGAAGGTAGATCTACAGGAACAGGGTTGGTCACCCCTGCTGTAGACAATCGAGAGAGAAAAATCATAAGGGTGATAATAATATTGACCAGAGCAATTTTTATCATTTTTAATTTGTATTATTTTCCAAAAAAAGTATATATATATATATATAGTTGAAGTCAGAATTATCAGCCCCCCTGAATTATTAGCCCCCCCCCATTTACACATTTCTAAACATAATAGTTTTAATAACTCATCTCTAATAACTGATTTATTTTATCTTTGTCGTGATGACAGTAAATAATATTTGACTAGATATTTTTCAAGACACTTCTATACAGCTTAAAGTGACATTTAAAGGCTTAACTAGGTTAATTAGGTTAACTAGGCAGGTTAGAGTAATTAGGCAAGTTATTGTATAATCATGGTTTGTTCAGTAGACTATTGAAAAAAAATATAGCTTAAAGGGGCTAATAATTTTGTCCTTAAAATGGTTATTAAAAAATTAAAAACTGCTTTTATTCTAGCCGAAATAAAACAAATAAGACTTTCTCCAGAAGAAAAAATATTATCAGACACACTGTGAAAATTTCCTTCCTCTGTTAAACATCATTTAGGAAATATTTAAAAAAGAAAAAAATCAAAGGGGCGCTAAAAATTCTGACTTTAAGTGTGTGTGTATATATATAAATATATATAGGAATAAAAATGCTATGAAACATTCCCTTGCTCTGTTAAACATCACTTGGGAAGCATTTAAAAAATAATTAATGCCAATTACATTCACTCAAATTCTATTCATTTTCAATAGCAGACCTTAAAAACATCAATATGTTTTCTACTCCAGTTTAATTCAAAGAAATATTTTTGAATGAAAGGATCAATACAGTTTTATAAATGACAAATAAGCAAAAGTAACAATAGGCTTAAATTTTGCATCTAAACAAAACAAACAGTCTACAAAGAATCTTTTATTTATACACGTAAACAAATATTTGTAAATAAATGCATATTTATAGATAAACGTGTGCATAATTATATTTATTCAAATCTTAACTATCTCAAAAAATTATTTACAAACAGATAAATAAACAAATATTTCTTGATAAACATTTATAAAATATATTTTCAAGGTCAAAATGTTTACTCTCCAAAGCTATTCATTTTCTTTTCGGCTTAGTCCCTTTATTATTTAGGGGTTGCCACAGCAGAATGAACCACCAACTTATCCAGCATATGTTTTACACAGCGGATGCCCTTCCAGCTGCAACTCATCACTGGGAAATATCCATACACTCATTCACACACATACAGACGATTTAGCTTACCCAATTCCCCTATAGCACATGTGTTTGGACTTGTGGGGGAAACCGGTGCACCCGGAGGAAACCCACGCCAACACGGGGAGAACATGCAAACTCCACACAGAAACTCCAACTGACCCAGCCAGGGCTCAAACCAGCGACCTTCTTGCTGTGAGGCAATCGTGCTACCCACTGCGCCACCGTGACACCCATTATTATATTATATTATATTATATTATATTATATTATATTATATTATATTTTATTATATTATATTATATTTTATTATATTATCCAAATTATCCCAAATAATTATTTACAAAAAGATAAATAAACAAATATTTCAGAAATTAAATAGGCTAAATATATATAGATAAACATTAAAAATACATATATTTTCAAGACAAATAGTTTTACTCTCCAAGGCTATGTCAAATATATTAACAAACAGTTAAATAAACATATATTTGTAAATAAATGTATATTTATAGATAAACATATATGCATAATTATATTATATTCAGGAGAAATAATTTTCCACTCCAAACTATCTCAAATAAGAATTTACAAACAGATAGATAAACAAATGTTTAGGAAAATAAATAGGCTAAACATTCATAGAAAAACATTTATAAAATATATATATATTTTCAAGAGAAATATTTTTACATTATTATTATATCTGTTCATTCCAAATTATATTAAATAATTATTTACAAACAAAAATAAATGTATAAATAAATAAATATTTGGTGACATAAATAGGTTAAATATCATAGATAAACATTTGTAAAAAAAAAAAAAAAAAAAAAAAAAAAAAAAAAAAAAATATATATATATATATATATATATATATATATATCCAACACAAATATTTTTACACTCCAAAGCTATCTCATATATATTTACGAAAAGATAAATAAACAAATATTTGTAAATAAACAGATATTTATAAACATTTATAAATGATTGGTTTTCTACTTTCAATACAAATTTTACAAAAAGATAAATATTTATAAATTAAAACATATTTACAGGTATAAAAACGTTTAATTATAAACGAAAATAAACTATAAAGTAAATAAATACACAAATAACCTAAAAAAAATCTATGTGCAAAATGTGAATAATTTAAAAACGTGAGTTGGAGTGAATTATAAGAGTAATTCTGCGATTCAACAACCTAAACTGACAATACACTAAACTCATTTTAATGCTAGATTTGCACAGTCAGCTTTCTGTTTCCTAATAATGACCAGAGTCACGCACTAGGGGGCAATGTTGAGCTGAGTATAAAATCAATATCAGGCCTGCATGACAAATACTGGTGATGATTTTAAGAAAATACCTTTCAGTATCAGTTAGATTCTCAACATTTTTTAAGATTCTAATTTTGATTTCTTGTCTAACTCAAGGTAATCTGAATTAAAAATGAGTTTTAAAGGGACAGTTCACTCAAAAGGGACAATTCTGTTATCACTCATACTTCAAAACTGTTTCAGTTATTTCTATTAAGCAAAAATGAAGATATTTTGAAGAATGTTGGCTGCTTTTATCCAAACAGTCTTCAGAATATCTTGTTTTGTGTTCAACAGAAGAAAGACATTCATAAAAGTTTCCATAAAATAATATTCTAATTTTTGGGTGAACTGTCCCTTTAAGGTCACTGCAGACGAACTTCGATTAAAACCCAGAGTAACACAAACCCAGTGAAATCCTCCAGAAGTGGGTCAAAGTTGAAGGCAGCCTGCGGCTCTTTATTGAGTTTTACTAATGTTCATGGAGGACGGATATTCTCACATTAGTAGCAATATTAAAGGGGTAGTTCACCCAAAACTGAAATGTCTGTCATGTACTCACTTGTTCCAAAGCTGTTTGAGATTCTTTATTCTGTTGAACACAAAAGAAGATACTTTGAAGAAAGCTGAAATCCTGTAACCACTGACTTTCTTAGTATTTGTTTTTCCTACTGTGGATGTCAATGGTTTCAGGTTTCCAGCTTTCTTCAAAATATTTTCTTTTGTGTCCAACAGAAGAAATAATCTCATAAAGGTTTGGAACCAGCTGATGGAGAGTAAATAGTGAGTGCGTTTTAATTTTGGGGTGAACTGAACTATCACTTTAACATGCTTTATTGCAAAATGAACGTAAAGTTTATAAGACACTTAAGGTACACAAACATTGTTTGTTCATTTTTTCCTAAACTAGACAAACATGATGTATGAAAAATATGATGACAATACATAAAATTGTGTTTTAGACATGACATGTAAGGTTTGAGGTTAGCAACTTGAGCTAACGCACAAAATAGTGGAAAGTATAAACTCTGCTAGCGTCAACTCTTTTACTGTGAGCTCTGGTACTGTCGACTCAGATCAACTCTGTTATTGTCAACTCTGTTACTGTCAACTCTGTTATTGTCAACTCTGTTAGTCAACTCTGCTATTGTCAACTCTGTTATTGTCAACTCTGTTATTGTCAACTCTGTTAGTCAACTCTGTTATTGTCAACTCTGTTATTGTCAACTCTGTTATTGTCAACTCTGTTATTGTCAACTCTGTTATTGTCAACTCTGTTATTGTCAACTCTGTTATTGTCAACTCTGTTAGTCAACTCTGTTAGTCAACTCTGCTATTGTCAACTCTGTTATTGTCAACTCTGTTATTGTCAACTCTGTTATTGTCAACTCTGTTAGTCAACTCTGTTATTGTCAACTCTGTTATTGTCAACTCTGTTATTGTCAACTCTGTTATTGTCAACTCTGCTATTGTCAACTCTGTTATTGTCAACTCTGTTATTGTCAACTCTGTTAGTCAACTCTGCTATTGTCAACTCTGCTACTGTCAACTCTGCTACTGTCAACTCTGCTACTGTCAACTCTGTTAGTCAACTCTGTTATTGTCAACTCTGTTATTGTCAACTCTGCTACTGTCAACTCTGTTAGTCAACTCTGTTATTGTCAACTCTGCTATTGTCAATTCTGCTATTGTCAACTCTGTTATTGTCAACTCTGTTAGTCAACTCTGCTACTGTCAACTCTGTTAGTCAACTCTGTTATTGTCAACTCTGTTATTGTCAACTCTGTTAGTCAACTCTGCTACTGTCAACTCTGTTAGTCAACTCTGTTATTGTCAACTCTGCTATTGTCAACTCTGCTATTGTCAACTCTGCTATTGTCAACTCTGCTATTGTCAACTCTGTTAGTCAACTCTGTTATTGTCAACTCTGCTATTGTCAACTCTGTTATTGTCAACTCTGCTATTGTCAACTCTGCTATTGTCAACTCTGTTATTGTCAACTCTGTTACTGTCAACTCTGTTATTGTCAACTCTGCTATTGTCAACTCTGTTATTGTCAACTCTGTTATTGTCAACTCTGCTACTGTCAACTCTGTTAGTCAACTCTGTTATTGTCAACTCTGCTATTGTCAACTCTGCTATTGTCAACTCTGCTATTGTCAACTCTGTAAGTCAACTCTGTTATTGTCAACTCTGCTATTGTCAACTCTGTTATTGTCAACTCTGTTATTGTCAACTCTGTTATTGTCAACTCTGTTATTGTCAACTCTGTTATTGTCAACTCTGCTATTGTCAACTCTGTTATTGTCAACTCTGCTATTGTCAACTCTGCTATTGTCAACTCTGCTATTGTCAACTCTGTTATTGTCAACTCTGCTATTGTCAACTCTGTTATTGTCAACTCTGTTATTGTCAACTCTGTTATTGTCAACTCTGCTATTGTCAACTCTGTTATTGTCAACTCTGCTATTGTCAACTCTGCTATTGTCAACTCTGCTATTGCCAACTCTGTTAGTCAACTCTGCTATTGTCAACTCTGTTAATGTCAACTCTGTTATTGTCAACTCTGTTATTGTCAACTCTGTTAGTCAACTCTGTTAGTCAACTCTGCTATTGTCAACTCTGTTATTGTCAACTCTGTTATTGTCAACTCTGTTATTGTCAACTCTGTTATTGTCAACTCGGTTAGTCAACTCTGCTACTGTCAACTCTGCTACTGTCAACTCTGTTAGTCAACTCTGTTATTGTCAACTCTGTTATTGTCAACTCTGTTACTGTCAACTCTGTTATTGTCAACTCTGTTATTGTCAACTCTGTTAGTCAACTCTGTTATTGTCAACTCTGTTAGTCAACTCTGTTAGTCAACTCTGCTATTGTCAACTCTGCTATTGTCAACTCTGTTAGTCAACTCTGCTATTGTCAACTCTATTATTGTCAACTCTGTTACTGTCAACTCTGTTAGTCAACTCTGTTAGTCAACTCAGCTATTGTCAACTCTGCTACTGTCAACTCTGCTATTGTCAACTCTGTTATTGTCAACTCTGTTAGTCAACTCTGCTACTGTCAACTCTGCTATTGTCAACTCTGCTATTGTCAACTCTGTTATTGTCAACTCTGCTACTGTCAACTCTGTTATTGTCAACTCTGTTATTGTCAACTCTGTTAGTCAACTCTACTACTGTCAACTCTGTTATTGTCAACTCTGTTATTGTCAACTCTGCTATTGTCAACTCTGCTATTGTCAACTCTGTTAGTCAACTCTGCTACTGTCAACTCTGCTATTGTCAACTCTGCTATTGTCAACTCTGTTATTGTCAACTCTGTTAGTCAACTCTGCTACTGTCAACTCTGCTACTGTCAACTCTGTTATTGTCAACTCTGTTAGTCAACTCTGCTACTGTCAACTCTGTTATTGTCAACTCTGTTATTGTCAACTCTGTTAGTCAACTCTACTACTGTCAACTCTGTTATTGTCAACTCTGTTATTGTCAACTCTGCTATTGTCAACTCTGCTACTGTCAACTCTGTTACTGTCAACTCTGTTACTGTCAACTCTGTTATTGTCAACTCTGTTATTGTCAACTCTGCTATTGTCAACTCTGCTACTGTCAACTCTGTTACTGTCAACTCTACTACTGTCAACTCTGTTATTGTCAACTCTGTTATTGTCAACTCTGCTATTGTCAACTCTGTTACTGTCAACTCTGTAAGTCAACTCTGCTACTGTCAACTCTGTTATTGTCAACTCTGCTACTGTCAACTCTGTAAGTCAACTCTGCTACTGTCAACTCTGTTATTGTCAACTCTGCTACTGTCAACTCTGTTATTGTCAACTCTGTTAATGTCAACTCTGTTACTGTCAACTCTGTAAGTCAACTCTGCTACTGTCAACTCTGTTATTGTCAACTTACTGTCAACTCTGTTATTGTCAACTCTGTTACTGTCAACTCTGTTAATGTCAACTCTGTTAATGTCAACTCTGTTACTGTCAACTCTGTAAGTCAACTCTGCTACTGTCAACTCTGTTACTGTCAACTCTGTTAGTCATCTCTGCTACTGTCAACTCTGCTACTGTCAACTCTGTTAATGTCAACTCTGTTAATGTCAACTCTGTTATTGTCAACTCTGTTACTGTCAACTCTGTTACTGTCAACTCTGTTATTGTCAACTCTGTTATTGTCAACTCTGCTATTGTCAACTCTGTTACTGTCAACTCTGTTACTGTCAACTCTGCTACTGTCAACTCTGTTACTGTCAACTCTGTCAACTTGTTGTTTACTATCAAGCCTGTTGTCGTCAACACTCAAGCATTTTGCATTTTTTTCCTTTAATAATGGATTATTTTTTCTGTAAATGTTACATTTGCTGTAGGCTGTAGTTTTAGCTAAAATGAATGGAAAATGTCTGAAATGTACTTGTCATTCAGGAATGAGTCATATGCAGATATAAATTTAAATGATCTACATTAAGCAATGTTTTTTTTTTTTTTTTGCATCAGAACAGACCTGTGAGCCAGCAGTTCAGATGCAGAGATTAAACATGCATGAATCACTGGTTCTGTCAGCAGGGGGGTATTTTTAGAAAAGTACTTATTAGCACATTAAACAGTGAATGAGGACGGATGAAGCCACTGACCCAGTGAGGAGAAATTCTCACCAACACGGCATTTCCAGTGAATGTGCAGCTTTATGACGACCACTGTGTGCTTTTAGGATCGGTCTGTTACCTGGAGCTGAAGGCGCTGGAGAGGAACCTGCTAAATATTTGCACAGACGCTTGTTCCTCCCATTTGTCTCTGAGGGATTGAACAGGCCAGTGCTTACAAAACACAGCTATACTGCTGTCTATTAGACTCATGGAAAAGATGATCTAATAATACAGTGCTCAGCATAATTGAGTACACCCCATTTTGAAAATGTATATTTTTATTAATTTCTCAGTGACTATCCAGGAATAGAAAATGAATGAATGAATAATCTTCTATGTGAAGCTGCTTTGACACAATCCACATTGTAAAAGTGCTATACAAATAAAGATGAATTGAATTGAATTGAATGAATGCTTCGGTTTCCTCCACAGTCCAAACACATGCGTTGGGAATTGAATAAGCTAAATTGGCCATAGTGTGAAAGAGTGTATGGGTGTTTCCCAGTGTTCTGTTGTGACTGGAAGGGCATCCGCTGTGTAAAACATATGCTGGATAAGTTGGCGGTTCATTCCACTCTACAATTATAAATAATAATATAGATGATATTTTTATACTTATGTATATTTTTACATAAATGTGTGTGTGTTTCTCAGAATTCTTTAATTCCTAAATTTCATTAATGCTCTTTACACAGTGCTTTTCTTACTTTCCAGTGGTTTGTCAGCTGCATGAAGAGCCATAATGGCCGCCAGTGACTCAACAGTTTCTGCTAATGGATCAAAGCAGAGCGGCTCTGATCATTCACACAAACTCCTTCTTGTTCATCAAACACAGAGACTCAAAGGTCGTCAGCATAATAATATCTTTTCCTGTGGGCATCATATTTGTAACTGAAACTCCACTGTGGCCGAGAAGAAAGGTTACTTTATTTACAAGAGCTTCTAGTGATTCACAGACGTCACTGAAGTCTGGTTTAGACTGGTTATAGCCTAAAACTTCACACTTATGACAAAAATCCATTTGATATAATGACCGAGAATTATTTACTCTCAATCCAAATGTCCATTCATTAAACACACAGGCAAATAAATAATCACTAACAAAATGATACAAAAACAATAATAATAATAATAATAATAAACTATATTAAATAATTATTAATAATATATATTATTCATTCATTCATTCATTTTTTTTTCGCCACAGCGGAATGAGCCGCCAACTTATCCAGCATATGTTTTAAACAGCGGATGCCCTTCCAGCTGCCACCCATCACTGGGAAACACCCATACACACTCATTCACACACATACACTATGGACAATTTAGCTTACTCAATTCCCCTATACATGTGTTTGGACGTGTGGCGGAAACCGGAGCACCCGGAGGAAACCCACGCCAACACGGGGAGAACATGCAAACTCCACACAGAAACGCCAACTGACCCAGCTGAGGCTCGAACCAGTGACCTTCTTGCTGTGAGGCGATCATGCTACCCACTGCGCCACCGTAACACCCTAATATATATTATAAATAATAATATTAATAACTCTAAATATTTATAAATATAAACAATAAAAAATTAAATAAAATATGGAACATAGAAGACGTAATAAACAACAGATAACAATAATAAGGAATAATATCTGTGCAAAAATGATTCGTGTAAAAAGTATATATATATATATATATATATATATATATATATATATTTCACACAAGTAGCAGTGCAATATGGCTGTATATCAGCACTGCTGAGAGGTGAGAATTGGCTCGAGGTTGCAGGCTGAGTGCCTTAGTGTCCCACTAGTGACGATATACAGCCACATCGCACTGCTATGAGTGTGATATTGTGTTGATACAGTAGTTTCACCGCATAATCGTGTATATAAAAAAGAAAATCGAACACGGACAGTTTAAAACCCTTTTTTTTCAGCTGACATCAGAACAGCAGAAACCATTGCTACTTCCCCAACGTCACTTTAGAGCGTTTGAATGATTCTCTAGCGTAATGTCTAAAGTGATGACAAAACAGCGGATTTTGCTCACATTTTAAGATTATAAAGCTGAACAGCATGAAATGCCATCAGTGTACAGAGATGTCCCAGTATTTCTCTGTTGCAATCGGGATATCACAATAATTAACCCCAAAAAAGCCAAAGCAAAGCAAACACTAGCAGATTACTATGGTGTAAATACAGCACTACAACATACAAAAGAGAGAGATCAACATAGAATGTCACTTACCTCTTCTGTAATGATTTGTTCAGCTGTAGTTTGAAATATGTACAGAAAACGAGTTTTTCTCCTCTAAGGACTTATTATGCAGTCTCTGTCGCCATCTTGTGGGAGAACATCAACTGTCAATTTCTTTGCTCTGCATACTGATCGCCAACCTGTTGAACGTCCAAAATTATACAGTAAATATTAAAAGTAGGCACTGTCCTTATAAATAAACCGCATAGTTGCAATCTAAACAACTACATTCTCACCTAAAAAAGCCTCAAATATACATTATGTTGTCCAACAGCTGCAATATTTGTCAAACTGTAGTGAGTTTATTGATCTGCTGTCACTCTATGTGGGCGGAGTAATACAGAAGAGTGGAGAAGCTGTAGGAGTTCAGTTATTGTGGGAATAATGCACGGCTATCAGCCAATCAGATTTGAGAACCAGACACAACTGTTGTATATATATATATATATATATATATATATATATATATATATATATATAATAGGTGGGCATAGATAATTTTTTTTTTAATCTAGTTTAATCTCACTGTAATCTTGGAATTAATCTAGATTAAAATGGCTCATTTAAATTCTGAATTCAGAATATGTGTGCTACCCAAATAATGACTAAAAGTAAGTCTTTGAGAACGGGTTTCTCAAGCCAGGTGGCGCATTAGACCAGACTCATCTGTTTCCAAAATGCATCACAAACTGCTTGAGAAACTGTTCTACTATGATAATTGGTGATGAAAATGAATGATGTTCAATAAGAATAAATACTTGTGTTTACTAACTGTTTATTCAGTTAAACATCAATGTTGAACTGTAGGCCTACATAAGCTCCAAACAGCGATTTTTGATGACCTTAATCTGACTAAAGTCATAACTGAACTAAACAGAAATGGAATTAAGACATGAAGTATGCAGATATTAGTGGCATTATTGAAGTACTAACTATTACCGTCATGTGGGACTTTATTATATTTTCCGACAAGATCCACACACGTGGCTGTCAGTAAAGGACAGCACACACACACACGCACACACACACATCGCGAAATGCAGAAGTTTTTTCTTTCCATTTGGCGTTCCATAACACTCTCACCAGTCCTTACTCCTTATTTGCGTCTAATACCCCAGTTTGTCACGGGGGCATGAATGAAATGTTCATGAGTGAATGTGAAACTGCCGAACTGCAGTTAAAATCACCCGAAATTACAGGAAACTATTAAGGCAAATAACTAGACTACAGATGTCCATGTAAGTGCAGTCAGTAGTGTCTTCGAATTTAGTGAAAGATCCAGAAGCACTTCCTGCTGATTTGATACAGAAGAGCACTTTTTTGTCAGACGGCTCACCGGTTGGACTTGCATTCACCGTCATTCTTTTTAAAAAACAGTAGGAATACACACAGGTTTGAAGACTCGTTCTCGCCACCTTCAGTGCAATTTGGTCAGGTATACATCCGCGCTAAAATATCAAGGTGAAAGTCATCACAGCTTGCGTAGAATAGACCAAGCTCCCAACCCAACTTTGAGAATAGATTAATAGCAATATTTTTTTTATCGCCCGATAAGAGTCTCGCATTAATGCATCATGTTAACGCCAATAACAGCCCACCACTAATATATATATATATATATATATATATATATATATATATATATATATATGTATATATATATATATATATATATATATATATATATATATATATATATATATATATATATATATATATATATATATATATATTAGGGCTGTCAATTGATTAAAAAAATTAACTAATTAATCACACTTTTTTTTGTGATTAATCACGAATCAAAAAAAAAAAAAAATTCAAAATACAGGCATTGCAAATATGGAAATTGAAAAATTACAATAATATTAAAGTATTGAATACAAACAATTCATCACCTTAGCATTATAATGTTCTATCTGACATTTTTGTCAAAATTGAGTTATTGACATATTCTTATTAAATGACAACTTATTTACATTATGGGATGTTTTTTATAAGTTGTTTACATTTTAAGACGTTTTATTAAAAAAAACTAAACAAAAAAAACTAATGTTACACACATACTGTTTGCTATGCAAAAACTTTGAAGCTCAATATCTCAAAATCAATCAGAATGCAGATACAACATTATAATTCCAAGGTGACTAATTGTACTCGTTGTAAAGTTGTTTTGCGAGTTGAGAACCTTAATTATAAAGTAGAAATAATTTTGCCTAGTCCTCCTTAACATTTAGCCAGTTGCAGTCTATTGACATTATCAGGGGACAACACACACACACACACACACACACACACACACACACACACACACACACACACACACACACACACACACACACACACACACACACACACACACACACACACACACACACACACACACACACACACAGAGAGAGAGAGAGAGAGAGAACGCGCAGCACTCCCTTCAGATCATCAACACGCACGATCGCGTTGATCAAATTTTGCTTAAACTAAGCGTTCTTAAAGTATGGCTGTATTTCTCAAGCAAGGATTCTGACACAGCAAAGCAGACGCTTTACAAAAGTTGCGTGTAGGGGGGAAACCCGTCAAACTTAATGAAACATTTGAGGGCGCTTGGAGTCAACTTAGAGAGGAATGGGCTGTCTTTGACAGCTTGCGACATCATCTGCCACTTTCACTGAGTACATTTACATGGATCCATATTATCCTTTATCCATATTTCTTTACACATTAAACACACGCAGGGCCGGAGCGAGCTGAACTGGCGCCCTCAACCCGAAAGTGAAATAGAAAGTTACCGGTTTGCGGATGAAAGTGAGAACCGGGAGGGAGCAGGTGGGAGTCGAAATGAGATGAACGTGAGGACAGGGGGGTTTCGCTCACGATTCTGCCGCCCAAGGCGGTCGCCTCTATGGAAGCGCTGGCCCTGAACACACGTCGGCCACAACAGGAAATAAAAAAAAGCCTGCAACTGCGTTAAATGCGTTAATTTTTTTTAACGCGTTAAATAGTTCAAATTAATCACGTGCGTTAACGAGCTAATTTTGACAGCTCTAATATATATGTATATACATAGACTGGCTAAGAAATATATATACTTTTAATAATCTAAATATATATATATCATCATTTGTAAGTCTCTTGGGAGAAAATCGCCTGCTAAATTAATAAAAAAAAATAATATGTTTATATAATATGTATAAAAACAAAGTAACAACTAACTAATAATAACTAACAAATTAATAACTACAAAACATTAAAATAACAATAAAATTATATTAGGTATTTGACTTTTATAATTATGAATAAAAAATTATGTAAAAAAGAATCATAAAAAAGGGGAAATTTTTGAGTATTTTAGTGCAGTCGTTTTATTCTTCTGTAAACCACTGATGTTTTTTTATGGCTCAAAACAGCACTGAGTTTGACTGAGCTCCAGCAGGTTGAGTTGAGTTGACAGATTCCTGCAGTGTTGGTCATCATGTAAACATCAGGTTAATGAATACCTCTTTCATAACGTCCCACGTGTGTCTCTGCCACGGTTTTAAACTCGCCGTGACCCAGTGCCTCGTCCAATCTCGGCTTTCCGTCGCTCAACACCCGCTTTCTCTCAGACAGAGCCGCAGTGTTTCCTCCTGCACACACAAACACTGGCCCTGGATCAGAGAAACATACATTTGCTATGAAAACTAGGAGGAATCTGCAAACCTCATGTCAAGAAAAAACCTGGACAAAAAAATGAAGACAATCTGTAGTTTGAAAATACACGTCTATAACAATCTAAAAAATCTGTTGTTTTTCATTTGAAATGTTTAATATTCAAGTAAAGAATATCAAATTCACAACTATTTTAAATGGCATGTGATTTCCACGTTTTATTAAATAACACTTGTCATAATTCTGCTCCAACTCCAGTTGTTTGTTTGCTCACTTTTTCTCATTCTAATCTCGTTCTGAGCTCCAGGTGCTTGTTTGCTTTTCTTTTCTCATTCTTGTCTCTTTTGCGCTCTTGATGTTTGTTTGTTTCTCGTCTTTTCTCTTTCTCATGTCTTTCTTTTGCTACAGGTGTTCGTGAGCTCCTTATCTTTTCTCATTCTCGTCTCGTTCTGACCTCTGGGTGTTTGTTTGCTCATCTTTTCTCGTTCTCATCTCATTTTGTGCTCCAGGTGTTTGTTTGCTCATCTTTTCTCATTCTTGTCTCATTCTGAGCTCCAGGTGTTTGTTTGCTCATCATCTTTTCTCATTCTTGTCTCATTCTGAGCTCCAGGTGTTTGTTTGCTCATCTTTTCTCATTCTTGTCTCATTCTGAGCTCCAGGTGTTTGTTTGCTCATCTTTTCTCATTCTTGTCTCATTCTGAGCTCCAGGTGTTTGTTTGCTCCTCATCTTTTCTCATTCTTGTCTTGTTCTGAGCTCCAGGTGTTTGTTTGCTCCTCATCTGTTCTTATTTTCGTCTCCTTCTGTGCTCCAAATGTTTGTTTGCTCATCATCTTTTCTCATTCTTGTCTCATTCTAAGCTCCAGGTGTTTGTTTGCTCATCTTTTCTCATTCTTGTCTCATTCTGAGCTCCAGGTGTTTGTTTGCTCATCATCTTTTCTCATTCTTGTCTCATTCTGAGCTCCAGG
The DNA here is from genome assembly GCA_903798195.1 of Danio kyathit. Lineage (NCBI taxonomy): Eukaryota > Metazoa > Chordata > Actinopteri > Cypriniformes > Danionidae > Danio > Danio kyathit. Next base: position 58,025,575 of record LR812531.1, read on the forward strand.
TGTTTGTTTGCTCATCTTTTCTCATTCTTGTCTCATTCTGAGCTCCAGGTGTTTGTTTGCTCCTCATCTTTTCTCATTCTTGTCTTGTTCTGAGCTCCAGGTGTTTGTTTGCTCCTCATCTGTTCTTATTTTCGTCTCCTTCTGTGCTCCAAATGTTTGTTTGCTCATCATCTTTTCTCATTCTTGTCTCATTCTAAGCTCCAGGTGTTTGTTTGCTCATCTTTTCTCATTCTTGTCTCATTCTGAGCTCCAGGTGTTTGTTTGCTCATCATCTTTTCTCATTCTTGTCTCATTCTGAGCTCCAGGTGTTTGTTTGCTCATCTTTTCTCATTCTTGTCTCATTCTGAGCTCCAGGTGTTTGTTTGCTCCTCATCTTTTCTCATTCTTGTCTTGTTCTGAGCTCCAGGTGTTTGTTTGCTCCTCATCTGTTCTTATTTTCGTCTCCTTCTGTGCTCCAAATGTTTGTTTGCTCATCATCTTTTCTCATTCTTGTCTCATTCTAAGCTCCAGGTGTTTGTTTGCTCATCTTTTCTCATTCTTGTCTCATTCTGAGCTCCAGGTGTTTGTTTGCTCATCATCTTTTCTCATTCTTGTCTCATTCTGAGCTCGAGGTGTTTGTTTGCTCATCATCTTTTCTCATTCTTGTCTCATTCTGAGCTCGAGGTGTTTGTTTGCTCATCATCTTTTCTCATTCTTGACTCATTCTGAGCTCCAAATGTTTGTTTGCTCATCATCTTTTCTCATTATTGTCTCATTCTGAGCTCCAGGTAATTGTTTGCTCATCTTTTCTCATTCTGAGCTCCAGGTGTTTGTTTGCTCATCATCTTTTCTCATTCTTGTCTCATTCTGTGCTCCAGGTGTTTGTTTGCTCATTTTCCCTTATTCTGTTCTCTAGGTGTTTGTTTGCTCATCTTTTCTCATTCTGAGCTCCAGGTGTTTGTTTGCTCATCATCTTTTCTCATTCTTGTCTCATTCTGAGCTCCAGGTGTTTGTTTGCTCATCATCTATTCTCATTATTGTCTCATTCTGAGCTCCAGGTATTTGTTTGCTCATCTTTTCTCATTCTGAGCTCCAGGTGTTTGTTTGCTCTTCTCATTCCTGTCTCGTTCTGTGCTCTGGGTGTTTGTTTGCTCATTTTTTCTTATTCTGCAGTTTAGGCGTTTGTTTGCTCTTCACATTTTGTCATTTTCATCTCATTCTGACCTCCAGGTCTTTGTTTACTCCTCATATTTTCTCATTCTCGTCAAGACATTTGTTTGCTCCTTATCTTTTCCTATTTTTGTCTCGTTCTGTGCTCCAAATGTTTGTTTGCTCCTCATCTTTTCTCATTCTTGTATCATTCTGAGCTCCATGTGTTTGTTTGCTCATCATCTTTTCTCATTCTTGTCTCATTCTGACCTCCAGGTGTTTGTTTGCTCATCATCTTTTCTCATTCTTGTCTCATTCTGAGCTCCAAATGTTTGTTTGCTCATCATCTTTTCTCATTCTTGTCTCATTCTGAGCTCCAGGTATTTGTTTGCTTAGCTTTTCTCATTCTGAGCTCCATGTGTTTGTTTGCTCATCATCTTTTCTTGCTCTCATCTCATTTTGTGCTCCAGGTGTTTGTTTGCTCTTCTCATTCCTGTCTCGTTATGTGCTCTGGGTGTTTGTTTGCTCTTCTTTTCTTATTCTACAGTTTAGGCGTTTGTTTGCTCTTCACATTTTGTCATTTTCATCTCATTCTGACCTCCAGGTCTTCGTTTACTCCTCATATTTTCTCATTCTCGTCTTGTTCTGTACTCCACATGTTTGTATGCTCCGTAGCTTTTCTGGTTATCATCTTGTTCTTGTCATGTTCTCTACACATCATATGCTCCGGGTGGTTTGTGTTTTTTTTGCTCCCTATCTTTTCTCATTCTCATCTCGTTCAACATTTTGGGTGTTTATGTGTCCCTAATCTTTCTGACATTTGAGCAGATTTCTATCATTATCCGTGTGTTTTTGAGAGACTGGTTTGGGAGGTTATTCGGTGTGTGTCAACATCATATCAGATCTCATTTCTTTCCCCAGCACTTTTCCAATTGTACTTGAGCGTTTATTGGTACACCAGGAAATTGTATCTATTTTGTCATCATTTGGTGTCCTCCAGGCATGCAGGTATTTGGTTTGTGCTTTTCAGTCCCCTTGGACAGATTTTATTACCTTGGAGTTGGCCTAAAATTGGAAAGGCAGTGTTATTAAACATCCCGAAGGCTTCGTGGAAAACATTTCTCCTGCTGCTACTCCAAAAATGCCTGTTTGTCAGAGACCTGCTGTTTCAGAGACCTGGACTGCATGAGACACCGTGTATTTATAAAGCTCTGCAATCCAAGGCCAACTTACTAAACTAATTATTGCTTTTGGATAACAGAGTATGTCTTCAACTAGAAAAAAAATGCTCAAATAATCAGCAGATGTGTCAACATAGTAAAGATAAGACAGACGGTATTTAGCAGGGTTAGGGTAATATGTGATTTGTTTATTCACACAGAAAGAGGAAATTACTGAATTAAAATTCAAGATTCAACACAAAACATGACTTCTCAACTTCAGAATGAGATGAGATTAGCAAGATAAGATGAACATGAAAACAAGTAGAAGAAAATGAGAAAAAGAGATGAGAACTGAGACAGGAATGAGAATATAATGAGAATGAGAATAAGGTGAGATTGAAAACAAGCAGAAGAAAAAATTAAAAAGAATAAAACTGAGACAAGAGTGAGAATAAGATAAGATCAAGAATAAGATGGGAATGAAAACATGTAGAAAACAAAATCAGAACACAAAAAGGATGAGAATGACACTATAATGAAAACAAGACAAGAAGGAGAAAAGAAGGAACAAGAATAAGCCAAAAACAAAAGGAGAATGAGATGAGAATGAGACACACAGAAAATGAAAAACAATACAATGAGTATAAGAATGAGAACAAGATGACAATGAGATCAGACTGAAAACAAGATATGAATGAGACAAAAACACAAAAATGACAAGAGTAGGAAAAACAAACTAAACAAATACGAGACAAGAACGAGATCAGGACAACAATGAGATGAGCATGAGAAGAAAATGAGAAGACGACAACATCAAGACAAGAAAAAAAAAGATGAGAATGAGAATAAAAGACAAAAGACAAGAACAAGAACAAGATAAAAAAAAAACAAGCTGAAGATAATGAGAAAAAGAGATGAGAACTGAGACAGGAATGAGAATAAGATGAGAATGAAAACAAGATCAGAATGCAACAGAGATGAGAATGAGACAAGAGGGAAATGAAGATGAGGAGAAAAGGTGAAAGAACAAGAATGAGATCAAATCAATGAGAATGAGATGAAAATGAGATAAACATAAAATGACAATAAAATAAGTATAAGAATAAAAGCAAGATGATAATCAGATGTGAATAAAAACAAGATGACAATGAGACAAAAACACAAATATGACAAGATTAAGAAAAAACTAGACAAGAATGAGATGAAAATGAGAAGAAAATGAGAAGACAACAACATCGAAACAAGACAAGAATGAGATGAGAATTAGAAGAAAATGAGAAGACGACAACACCGAGACAAGATAAAAGACAAGAATGAGGTGAGAATGAGAAAGAGACTGAATAAATGACAAAAGCCTAGAACAAGAACAAGCAAAAAACAAGAAGAAAGTAAGAAAAACAGACGAGAACTGAGACAGGCATGAGATTAGAATGATGATAGGAGGAGAATGAAAACAAGTAGAAAATAAGATCAGAATGCAACAAAGATGAGAATGAGGCTATAACGAAAACAAGATAAGAAGGAGAAAAGGAGGAGGAACAAGAATAAGTCAAAAACAAAAGGAGAATAAGATGAGAATGAGACGAGCAGAAAATGAAAAACAATACAATGAGTATAAGAATGAGAACAAGATGACAATGAGATCAGACTGAAAACAAGATATGAATGAGACAAAAACACAAAAATGACAAGAGTAGGAAAAACAAACTGAACAAATACGAGACAAGAACGAGATCAGGACAACAATGAGATGAGAATGAGAAGAAAATGAGAAGACGACAACATCAAGACAATAAAAAAAAGATGAGAATGAGAATAAAAGACAAAAAACGAGAACAAGAACAAGATAAAAAACAAGCTGAAGAAAATGAGAAAAAGACATGAGAATTGAGACAGGAATGAGAATAAGATAAGAACGAGATTAAGATGAGAATGAAAACAAGTAGAAAACAAGATCAGAATGCAACAGGGATGAGAATTAGACAAGAAGGAAATGAGACGAGGAGAAAAGGTGAAAGAACAAGAATGAGATCAAATCAATGAGAATGAGATGAAAATGAGATAAACATAAAATGACAATAAAATAAGTATAAGAATAAAAGCAAGATGATAATCAGATGTAAATAAAAACAAGATGACAATGAGACAAAAACAAAAATATGAGAAGATTAAGAAAAAACTAGACAAGAATGAGCTGAAAATGAGAAGAAAATGAGAAGACAACAACATCGAAACAAGACAAGAATGAGATGAGAATGAGAAGAAAATGAGAAGACGACAAAACCAAGACAAGATAAAAGACAAGAATGAGGTGAGAATGAGAAAGAGACTGAATAAATGACAAAAGCCTAGAACAAGAACAAGCAAAAAACAAGAAGAAAATAAGAAAAAGAGACGAGAACTGAGACAGGCATGAGATAAGAATGATGATAGGATGAGAATGAAAACAAGTAGAAAATAAGATCAGAATGCAACAAAGATGAGAATGAGGCTATAACGAAAACAAGATAAGAAGGAGAAAAGGAGGAGGAACAAGAATAAGTCAAAAACAAAAGGAGAATAAGATGAGAATGAGACGAGCAGAAAATGAAAAACAATACAATGAGTATAAGAATGAGAACAAGATGACAATGAGATCAGACTGAAAACAAGATATGAATGAGACAATAACACAAAAATGACAAGAGTATGAAAAACAAACTGAACAAATACGAGACAAGAACGAGATCAGGACAACAATGAGATGAGAATTAGAAGAAAACGAGAAGACGACAACATCAAGACAAGAAAAAAAAGATGAGAATGAGAATAAAAGACAAAAGACGAGAACAAGAACAAGATAAAAAACAAGCTGAAGATAATGAGAAAAAGACATGAGAATTGAGACAAGAATGAGAATAAGATAAGAACGAGATTAAGATGAGAATGAAAACAAGTAGAAAACAAGATCAGAATGCAACAGGGATGAGAATTAGACAAGAAGGAAATGAGACGAGGAGAAAAGGTGAAAGAACAAGAATGAGATCAAATCAATGAGAATGAGATGAAAATGAGATAAACATAAAATGACAATAAAATAAGTATAAGAATAAAAGCAAGATGATAATCAGATGGGAATAAAAACAAGATGACAATGAGACAAAAACACAAATATGAGAAGATTAAGAAAAAACTAGACAAGAATGAGATGAAAATGAGAAGAAAATGAGAAGACGACAACATCAAGACAAGAAAAAAAAGATGAGAATGAGAATAAAAGACAAAAAATGAGAACAAGAACAAGATAAAAAACAAGCTGAAGAAAATGAGAAAAAGACATGCGAACTGAGACAGGAATGAGAATAAGATGAGAATGAAAACAAGTAGAAAACAAGATCAGAATGCAACAGAGATGAGAATGAGGCTATAACGAAAACAAGACAAGAAGGAGAAACTGAAAAAGAACAAAAATGAGGCAAAAACAAAACAAGGAGAATGAGATGAGAACGAGACAAGCAGAAAATGAGAAACAAAACAATGAGTATAAGAATGAAAACAAGATAATAATGAGATGAAAATGAAAATAAGATATGCATGAGATAAAAACACAAAAAGGAGACAAGAACTAGATGACAAAGAGAAGGAAATGAGAAGGTGAGGAAATAGAGATTAGAAAAAAAAAACAAGAATGAGGTGAGAATGGGAAGGAAACTGAATAATAAACAAATGATGGGAAGAAGAACAAAGATGAAAACAACCGAGATGCAAACGGAAATCAGAGGAGAAAGAAAACAAGATGAGAATGAGAAAAGGAAAAAATAAGACATGGATGAAATGAAAGTGTATTAAATTAGAATATTTTAAATATTTGTAAACATTTAGTAAACACTTTTGTTAGATGATAAAAAAGCTGATAAGTATTTTAAAAATAATTAATAATAATAATAATAATAATAATAATTCCTTACATTTATATAGAGCTTTACACATTGGGGGAATCTCCTCATCCACCACCAGTGTGCAGCATCCACCTAGATGACTCTACGGCAGCCATATTGCAGCATACCGCACGCCAGCTGATTAGTGGAGAGGAGACAGAGTGATGAAGCCACTTATGATATGGGGATGGTTCTGGGGAGGCCATGATAGACAGAAACCCCTACAACGACAGGCTGAAAGACGGCACTCACTGAGCAGTATAGAGTCCAAATATATTGGGGCATTAGGACCCACACAGACCACAGGTTGAGCACCCCCTGCTGGTCTCACTAACACCATTTCCGGCAGCAAAATAGTTTCCCATGTGGTCTCCCATCCAGGTACTGACCTCTGCTTAGCTTCAGTGGGCAGCCATGTGAGAGTTGCAGAGAGCTAGCTGCCGGCCGAAAAGACAATTATTTAAAAAAATAAATAAATAAGCACAACTATTCAAAATGAAGCAATTTAGTCTATATACATAGCATGCTTTAAATACATACAGCACATAATCAAATTAATAATAAAAACAAGGCATTCCCAAACTGAAGATCATACATGGATAAAAAGAGAAAATAGATCATTTAATAATAAAAATAAAATGAAAACTCTTGAAATGATTAAGGGTAAACTAAAACAATAATGAGCATACACACACACACACACACACACACACACACACACACACACACACACACACACACACACACACACACACACACACACACACACACACACACACACACAAAAGATAAAGTTATTGAAACATTACCTCAAAATCTCAAGGGCTACTGCAAATACATAGTTCAGGTCAAACGGGTTTGGCAGAGGTTGCACAAAATGTCCTGAGAAACAGAAAAGAGAGCGAACAGCCTCATGTGGGACCCAATATCAACACTCATGCAGGATTTACAATGCATGAACGCTGACAGATGTATTTTTGGCAGGAAACGCAGCCATTTAATTGGAACAAAGTATGCATTTTCTTGGCTAGACCTACAGGAGCTTAGAAAGTGTGATTAAGTGTATTCCAAGGTTTTTGCATTTCTCACTGACTCACATCCGTATTTTATTGGGTAGAATTTCTCAGCCGGATCACGGGACTCACTCTCTCTGTTTCGCAATCAGTACATGAATGTTAGCAATCTAATTACATACCTCATTCTGAATAATATTATGATTAACATGTTTACATGAGTCGCTTTTATAATTTTCCTTTCATCTTCCCATTTTACATTATGCACACGTCAATACGGGTCAAAACGAGATGCCATCCTTAAAAATCCCCTACAGAATTCATTCATTCATTCATTCATTTTTTTCGGCTTAGTCCCTTTATTAATCTGGGGTCGCCAAAGTGGAATGAACCGCCAACGTATCCAGCATATGTTTTATGCAGCGAATGCCCTTCCAACTGCAACCCATCACTGGGAAACACCGATACACACTCATACACACACATACACTACGGACAATTTAGCCTACCCAATTCACCTATAGCGCATGTGTTTGGACAATGGGGGAAACCGGAGCACCCGGAGGAAACCCACACCAACACCCAGGGATGGGTTTCGGCTGGAAGGGCATCCACTGCGTAAAACATATGCTGGATAAGTTGGCGGTTCATCCTGCTGTGGTGACCCCAGATTAATAAAGGGACTAACCCAAAAGGAAAATGAATGAATGAATAATATTTGTAAAGTAGACATAAAATTCTCAAGTAGTATGGGCAGTTTTGTGGTATTTGAGCCTCTAAAAACATCTAAAAACATAATTTTACATGTGGATTGCTGTAGCGCAGTAATGTTCATTGCGACTCTCATGAGTATCCTTGTTGCAAATTAATAAATAACTGATGCTCAGTAATATCAATCAAAACTCCAGTCACCAGATATGGAAACTAGATGTTTTAAGCTTTCATATGATATATAGTTTGTCATGACTGCTTTATGTTTATTCTACAATATTCTGGTTGAAATATGTAACAGTAAATGGTTCCACATGGCACAGGGTGACAGTAAATGTGTTTTAATCAAATAACTCTTCCTACATAACAACATGTGGTAAAATATAAATTCAGAAGTCTTATCCAACGGTATATAGCTTGTCATGATTAGATTAGGATTTAATTGCAAAAAAGTGATGTAAACTTAAGCGTCCTGCTGACAGGATGGTGATAGGTAAGGGGTTAAATTACCTAGATTTGGCAACATGGAATAAATCAATATTGTTCAGTAATATCGATCAAATATCAAGTCACCAGAGCTGGAAACTAGACATTTTAGGCTTGATATGTAGTTTGTCACGACTGCTTTAGGTTTATTCTACAATATTCTGGTTTAAATATGTAACAGTAAATGGTCCCACAGGGCGCAGCATGACAGTAAATGTGTTTTAATCTAAGTCTCTTCCTAAATAACAAAAAACTGTGGTAAAATATGAATTCAGAAGTCTTTTCCAACGATAAACAGTTTGTCATGATTAGATTAGGATTTAATTGCAAAAAAGTGACGTAAACTTAAGCGTCCTGCTGACAGGATGGTGATAGGTAAGGGGTTAAATTACCTAGATCTGGCAACGCAGAATAAATCAATATTGCTCAGTAATATCGATCAAATATCAAGTCACCAAGAGCTGGAAACTAGACATTTTAGGCTTGATATGTAGTTTGTCATGACTGCTTTAGGTTTATTCTACAATATTCTGGTTTAAATATGTAACAGTAAATGGTCCCACAGGGCGCAGCGTGACAGTAAATGTGTTTTAATCTATTATTCTTCCTACATAACAAACTGTGGTAAAATATGAATTCAGAAGTCTTTTTCAACGGTATACAGTGTCATGATTAGATTAGGATTTAATTGCAAAAAAGTGACGTAAACTTAAGCGTCCTGCTGACAGAATAGTGATAGGTAAGGGGTTAAATTACCTTGCAATCAGAATTATTGAACCCCCTTTGAATTTTTTTTTCTTTTTTAAATATTTCCCAAATGATGTTTAACAGAACAGGGAAAGTTTCACAGTATGTCTGATAATTTTTTTTCTTCTGGAGAAAGTCTTATTTGTTTTATTTCGGCTAGAATAAAAGCAGTTTTTAATTTTTTAAAAACCCAATTTAAGGTCAAAATTATTAGCCCCTTTAAGCTATATAATTTTTCGATAGTCTACAGAACAAACCATCATTATACAATAACTTGCCTAATTACCCTAACCTGCCTAGTTATCCTACTGTAATTACCCTAACCTACCTAGTTAACCTAGTGAAGCCTTTAAATGTCACTTTAAGCTGTATAGAAGTGTCTTTAAAAATATCAAATCAAATATTATTTACTGTCATCATGACAAAGATAAAATAAATCAGTTATTAGAGATGAGTTATTAAAACTATTATGTTTAGAGATGTGTTGAAAAATTTTTCTCTCCGTTAAACAGAAATTGGGGGGAAAAAATAAACAGGGGGGCTAATAATTCAGGGGGTTGAATAATTCTGATCGCAACTGTAGATCTGGCAACATAGAATAAATCAATATTGCTCAGTAATATCGATCAAATATCAAGTCACCAGAGCTGGAAACTAGACATTTTAGGCTTGATATGTAGTTTGTCACGACTGCTTTAGGTTTATTCTACAATATTATGGTTTAAATATCTAACAGTAAATGTGTTTTAATCTAATTCTCTTCCTAAATAACAAAAACTGTGGTAAAATATGAATTCAGAAATCTTTTCCAATGATATAGTTTGTCATGATTAGATTAGGATTTAGCAAAAAAGTGATGTAAACTTAAGTGTCCTAGTGACATTTAATGGGTTAAATTACCTAAATCTGGCACCATGGTAGATTCACTCAGCATGCATCTCGTAAATCTAAATAAAATAGCAATTACAATAAAAAAAATTCACTTATAGAAATTAAACAATGAGCAGCAAGGTGGCTCAATGGTTAGCACTGTCGCCTCACAGCAAGAAGGTTGCTGGTTCAAGTGCCAGCTGGGCCAGTTGGCGTTTCTGTGTGGAGTTTGCATGTTCTCTTCGTGTTGGTGTGGGTTTCCTCCGGGTGCTCCGGTTTCCCCCACAGTCCAAACACATGTGCTATAGGGGAATTGGATTAACTAAATTGATCATAGTGTATGAGTGTGTGTGTGTGTGTGTGTGTGTGTGTGTGTGTGTGTGTGTGTGTGTGTGTGTGTGTGAATGAGTGTGTATGGGTTTCCCAGTTGCAGCTGGAAAGGCATCCGCTGCGTAATACATATGCTGTAATAGTTGGCAGTTCATTCCGCTGTGGCGACCTCTGAAATAGAGACTAAGCTAAAGGAAAATGAATGAATGAATTAAGGCTGGTTACAGAGCTTATTTCAAATGAACCATTGTCTGCACGTCCAAATGTCCACATGATTGAAGTTTGATTTGGGCTCGCCGTGACCTTTTGACCTCTAGTGACCTCTGTGACCTCTCCCGCTGTCAGGCTCATCAGAGTGGACAGTTCTGGAGTCAGGATAATCAGCTTTTCTCTTCACTAAAACGCAGCTTTAATAAGCCTATTGATTTCAGCAGACATCGATCCGCGGTGAAATCCGCCAGACGTGACTGATAACGGGGATTTCTTTTGTCTGAAAATCACTATAAGACCTGGAGCGACAGCACAAGTACAGCACGAGTGTTAAACGTGGTAAAAGTCGAGTGTTTGACACACATATGTTCACTGTTTTGTCAGTTCAGCGGGTTTGAAGCGTCCCGGCAGGATTGAACGCTTGACTGCGCAATAATGAAAGGCCAAAGAGCAAAGAGAGACTGAGATATTGTGTATTATATATAAAACCCCTACGGCGTCTGCTGCAGGATTCATATATACGCACGTTTGTTTTCTTTAACAGCTGAAGCTACAGTCCATATACTCCAGTGGATTCATGTGTAAATAATACACAATATAAGTTGAGAAGAGAATTACAAACATGCTGTTGATTTAACTTTACATTACAGCCTGAAAATAATAATACGTGATCATAAACTATGATTTTCTGAATATCATAACACACTTTTTTTCAGAAAATTTAAAAAATATATTTATTTTAAAAGCATAAAAAAAACACACAAAACCCCCCACTTAATATACACTCAACGGCCACTTTATTAGGTACACCTTACTAGTACTAGGTTGGACCCTCTTTTGCCTTCAGAACTTCCTTAATCCATAGATTCAACAAGGCACTGGAAATATTCCTCAGAGATTTTGCTCCATATTGACATGATAGCATCACACAGTTGCTGTAGATTTGTCGGCTGCGATCCACCCGATCCACCACATCCCAAAGGTGCTCTATTGGATTGAGCTCTGGTGACTGTGGACGCCATTTGAGTACAGTGAACTGAAAAAAAAACTGTCTCAGATGATTCGCACTTTATGACATGGCGCGTTATCCTGCTGGAAGTAGCCATCAGAAGATGCGTACACTGTGGTCATAAAGGGATGGAGATGGTCAGCAATAATACTCAGGTAGGCTGTGGCATTGACACGATGCTCAATTGGTACTAATGGGCCCAAAGTGTGCCAAGAAAATATCCCCCACGCCATTACACCACCAGCAGCCTAAACTGTTGATTCAAGGCAGGATGAATCCATGCTGTCATGGTGTTGATGCCACATTCTGACCCGACCATCCGAATGTGGCAGCAGAAATGGAGACTCATCAGACCAGGCAACATTTCTCCAATCTTCTATTGTCCAGTTTTGGTGAGCCTGTGTGAATTGTTGCCTCAGTTTCCTGTTCTAAGCTGACAGGAGTGGCACCCGGTGTGGTCTTCTGCTGCTGTAGCCCATCCGCCTCAAGGTTGGACGTGTTGTGTGTTCAGAGATGCTCTTCTGCAGACCTCAGTTGTAACGAGTGGTTATTTGAGTTAGTGTTGCCTTTCTATCAGCTGGAACCAGTCTGGCCATTCTCCTCTGACCTCTGGCATCAACAAGGCATTTGCACTCACAGAACTAACGCTCACTGGATATTTCCTCTTTTTCAGACCATTCTCTGTAAACCCTAGAGATGGTTGTGCGTGAAAATCCCAGTAGATCAGCAGTTTCTGAAATACTCAGACCAGCCCGTCTGGCACCAACAACCATGCCATGTTCAAAGTCACTTAAATCCCCTTTCCTCCCCATTCTGATGCTCGCTTTGAACTGCAGCAGATCGTCTTGATCATGTCTACATGCCTAAATGCACTGAGTTGCTGCCATGTGATTGGCTGATTAGAAATTTGCGTTAACGAGCAGCTGGACAGGTGTACCTAATAAAGTGGCCGGTGAGTGTATATTTACTGTACTGGAAAACAAGACAATATAGCGGAATAAAGTAATTTCATACTAGAAGTTGAGTCACACTTTACAATAAGGTTTCATTAGTTATTGTAGTTACTAACATGAACTAATAATGAACAGTACCCGTATAGCAATCATTAATCATAGTTCAACATTTACTATTGCATTATTAAAATCCAAAATCATGCCTGTTAACATTAGTTAATGCACTGTGAGTTAACATGAACTAACAATGAATAACTGTATTATCATTACCTAACATTATGGAAATGAATACATACTGTGATGCATGTATTGTTCATTGATTGTTAGTAAATACATTAAATAACATTAACTAATACATCCTTATTGTAAAGTAGTCCCTAGAAGTTTAGTATTTTAAAGCACCTAATATATATATATTTTTAGATCAGACTGTTTTCATTATGGAGCTGCATGGTGGCGCAGTGGGTAGAACTGTCGCCTCACAGCAAGAAGGTCGCTTGTTCGAGTCCCGGCTGGGTCAGTTGTCATTTCTGTGTGGAGTTTGCATGTTCTCCCAGTGTTGGCGTGGGTTTCCTCCGGGTGCTCAGGTTTCCCCTACAGTCCAAACACATGCGCTATAGGGGAATTGGGTAAGATAAAAAAATTGTCTATGGTGTGTGTGTGAATGGGTGTGTATGGATGTTTCCCAGTGATGGGTTGCAGCTGGAAGTGCATCCACTGTGTAAAACATATGCTGGTTAAGTCGGCGGTTCATTCCGCTGTGGCGACCCCAGATTAATAAAGGGACTAAGCCGAAAAGAAAATGAATGAATGATTTCATCATGATTCCACTAATACTGAAGTTCTACAGCCGCTAAATAATGCCTAGTTGAGTTAAATAATGCCCTTTCACACAACCTGAATATCATAACACTCTGCTAAAAGTGGAGAATCCTAACAAATATTTTTCTGGATCTGACCAGCACATGACCTAAACACAAGCTCTGGCACCAAACCTAGAGAGAGAGAACACGAACACGAACACGAACACACGAACACGAACACACACACACACACACACACACACACACACACACACACACACACACACACACACACACACACACACACACACACACACACACACACACACAACACAAAACAACCATCAAAACAGCAGTGAATGCCAGAAAAATGTTTTATAACTCTGTTTTTGACTTGTTTTTCAATGCAAATACCTAAACGTTATGAAATAGGATCTATTCTGCCCCTTTTTACAATAAGTAAAATAAGTCTCTGATGTCTCTAGAGTGTGTTTGTGAAGTTTTAGCTCAAAATACCACACAAATAATGCTTTATAACCCTCTGAAACTGACCCTTTTAGGCTTTGATCCTAATTGTGGCGTTTTGGTGACTGTCGCTTTAAATCCAAATGAGATTGTGCTCTTTTTAAAAGAGGGCGGAGTTTTATGGGCTAAATGTTTTATAACTCTGTGACTTGTTTTTCAATGCAAATACCTAAGCCAGTGGGGTCAGAAAAATACTGAAAAGCAATATTTTTCATGCCACCAATTCACTAATAGTGGTCAAAACTTTGAAATAATTATGATTTTGTTAAAAGAATTAGGATTTTATTTGTATCTTTTATTTTATTTTTTTTTACAAAAATGCGTACCTTGGCTCTAAGGGTCAAACAACAAAAAATAAGGTCAAGAATCTTGGTGTTATTCTGGAGTCAGATCTGTTTTTCAATAATCATGCCAAAGAAAAGTCAAGCATACTATCATCTAGGGGTGCCAAAATGAATTGTTTCTTCGGTGCACCGCGATGCAGACGCGGACAATTCGGTATCGGTTCAGTAATAGTCATAACCGGTTATTGTGTACTGACGTCATTTATCTCATATGCGCTATGTCGCCGTAGCTTACTATGGCGAGGGAGGAGAGCGCGATTATTTACAACACTCCAACTACTTAAAAACGCAGAAACTGTGCACAATTTCACTGCATGTGTGTTTGCTGGACTGTGTTTTACTGACACTTACAGTAAAAGCCCCTTCATGTCAGGCTCGGACAGAAAACAGAGAGTTTTGCAGTTCAAATAAGGAGTTTATTTAGAATAAGGATAACAAAGACAGCTGCCGTTCCTCGACCACCCGTGGGAGAACGCAGACTGGCAAATGGGTGTGGAACATCCACCTCAGCTCCCTCGGCGCGGAGCGAGGGCTGGAGCTGGCGAGCGCAGGTGAGGAGCTGGGTTTCAACAGCGAGATGACTGCGCAGATCACAGGTAGGCAAAAAATAAAGATTAAGAGAACAAATCACCGGACTAGACTAGACGGGAAAAAGGGTTATTCATGCATTGAGAGAGCGTCCGTAACTTTAATGAACACAATCATCTGACAACATGTGATAAGATAAGACAAGTATAAGTAGAGAGGCGAATCAGATCCAAAATAGAAACAGGTGATCAATGCATGTGCGCTAATGCTGATTGTAAGAGGCAACAGCTGAAGTGAACAGAAACTGGTTAGATCAAACCTGACTCATGACAGTACCCCTCCCCCGAGGAGCGCCCCCTGGCGCTCCCAGAGAGAGAGGCTGTGTAGATCGAGAGAAGTCCTCGATCAGCGAGCGGTCCAAGATGTCCCGGGCCGCCACCCAGCTCCTCTCCTCCGGACCGTATCCCTCCCAATCGACTAGATACTGAAAACCCCTGCCACGGGGACGTGCGGCAAGAATCTTTTTGACAGTGAAGATGGGGGCATCTTCGACAAGAGCGGGATGGGAGGAGGGGGAAGGTTTGGAGGGAGCGCGAATAACGGGTTTGATACACGAGACGTGGAAAACGGGGTGAACGCGCTGCAAAGAGCGGGGTAATCGGAGGCGAACAGCCGTTGGATTGATTATCTTGGATATAGAAAAGGGACCTATGAATCTTTGAGTGAGTTTACGAGAAGACTGTAACGGAAGATTACGAGTAGAAAGCCAGACTTTCTGGCCGCAGACATAGCGCGGAGCTTTGACGCGATGCCGATTAGCATTGCGACGTGTTCGTTCGCGAGACTTGAGTAATGACTTGCGCGCTCTCTGCCAAGTGCGTTGGCAGCGTCTGATGAAAGCTTGTACCGAGGGTACAGACGCTTCGGATTCTTGAGAAGAAAATAGGGGAGGTTGATATCCCAAGCAACAGTGGAAGGGGGAGAGACCAGTGGATGATGTGGGCAGTGAGTTATAGGCATATTCCGCCCATCCCAACTGCTCGCACCATGAGGCTGGATTGTGGGCGACTAATGTGCGGAGAAGACGGCCAAGAATCTGGTTAACGCGTTCGGCCTGCCCGTTAGTTTGGGGGTGAAACCCAGACGATAAACTAACCGTAGCCCCAATCTGCCGGCAGAATTCCTTCCAGAATTGAGAAGCGAACTGCGGACCGCGATCGGAAACAACGTCAGAGGGTAAACCGTGGATCTTGAAGACATTATCGAATACAATTCGAGCGGTCTCTTTCGCCGACGGGAGTTTGGGTAGAGGGATGAAGTGTGCGGCTTTGGAGAAACGATCAACTACCGTGAGAACGACAGTATTACCGGCCGAAGGGGGTAACCCCGTGACGAAGTCTAAAGCGATATTAGACCACGGACGTGAAGGAATGGGGAGAGGTCGCAAAAGACCGGCAGGAGGAGAGTTGCTAGATTTAGCTTGAGCGCATACTGGACAGGACAAGACAAATCGGCGAATGTCGTGGGCCATGGATGGCCACCAAAAGTGTTGCGAAGCGGCGGCGAGTGTGCCTTTAATGCCGGGATGGGCAACGAGTTTGGATGAATGAGTCCAACGCAGAACCGCTGGGCGTACGGATCTGGGGACGAATAATTTTCCCTCCGGACAGCCGTGAGGAATAACAGCGCGAGTCAATGCCTTTTTTACCTGGCGTTCTATGTTCCAAATAACCGCGCCTATTACTCTCCCTTCGGGGAGAATGGTCTCGGTAGGTTGCTCGTCTTCGGTGGTAATAAATTGACGAGATAGCGCGTCCGGTTTAACGTTCTTACTACCGGGTCTATAGGAGATGGTGAAATCAAAACGGCTAAAGAAAAGAGCCCATCGCGCTTGTCTGGCATTGAGTCGTTTGGCAGATCGAATGTAGGTCAAATTTCGGTGGTCGGTCCACACTATGAATGGTACGGATGAACCCTCTAACCATTGACGCCATTCTCCGATGGCCAGACGAACCGCAAGGAGTTCGCGATCTCCTACGTCATAATTTCGCTCAGCGGGAGAAAGGCGATGAGAGAAAAAGGCACACGGATGTACCAGATCATCCTCAGCCCTTTGCGAGAGGACCGCTCCAACGCCCACGCTAGACGCGTCTACTTCGAGGATAAATTGGCGTGTGGGGTCGGGGTTAACAAGGATGGGAGCGGAGGAGAATAACTCCTTAAGGCGATCAAAGGCAGCTTGGGCCGCCGGGTTCCACGTGAATGGGGTCTTAGTGGAAGTTAACGCGGTTAGCGGAGAGGCAACCTGGCTAAAATTCCGGATAAAACGGCGATAGAAATTAGCGAAGCCGAGGAACCTCTGTAACGCGGTGCGAGAGTCGGGCTTAGGCCATTCTATTATTGCTCGAACCTTAGCGGGGTCCATACTGACCCCTTCAGCAGAGATTACGGAACCCAAGAAGGTGACAGATTTGGCGTGAAATTCACATTTCTCGGCCTTAACAAAAAGGCGGTTCTCGAGCAGGCGCTGTAGGACGCGACGGACGTGCTGGACATGAACGGAGAGATTGGGGGAGAAGATTAGGATATCGTCTAGGTAAACGAATACAAAGATATTGAGCATGTCCCGAAGAACATCGTTAACCAGAGCTTGGAAAACGGACGGAGCGTTAACTAGGCCGAAGGGAAGAACCCGATATTCAAAGTGGCCGAGCGGGGTATTGAACCCCGTCTTCCACTCGTGTCCCTGTTTTATCCGCACTAAGTGATACGCGTTTCGTAAATCCAATTTGGTGAAAATCTTTGCGCCCTGCAGAACATCGAAGGCTGAAGCCATAAGAGGTAAAGGATAGCGGTTCTTGACAGTAATGTTATTTAACCCTCTATAATCTATGCAGGGGCGCAAAGATCCGTCCTTCTTCTTTACGAAGAAAAACCCTGCTCCAGCCGGAGAGGTGGACGGGACTATGGTTCCCGCTGCGAGTGATTCGGTAAGATAAATTTCAAGTGCCCTGCGTTCGGGAGCGGATAAGGAATAGAGCTTACCGCGGGGCGGGGTGCTCCCCGGAATGAGATCAATGCTGCAGTCATACGGGCGGTGCGGCGGGAGAGAGGCGGCCCGGGAACGGCTAAACACCGATCGCAGATCGTGATACTCCTCTGGAACACCGGATAAATCGCCGGGCTCCTCCTGTAACACAGGAACAGAAGAAACAACCGGCACAGCAGAAACGAGGCATTTAACATGACAAGGTACACTCCATGATAATATTGTCCCTTTGGACCAGTCTATGTGTGGGTTATGTTGAATGAGCCAGGGATGACCCAGTACTATGGGAGTGAAAGGAGAGCGAAATAACTTAAAGGTGATTGTCTCCCTGTGATTGCCAGAGACGGTGAGGCTCACAGGAAGTGTAACGAAGTCGATCCTGGTGAGAGGACGTCCGTCGAGGGAGTACATGGTGAGGGGAGGGTCTAGAGTCTGAAAAGGTATCTTATTGTCTTTAGCCCATATCTCATCCATAAAGTTACCCTCTGCTCCCGAATCGACGAACGCCGTACAGGAAATGGATGAATCCTTCGTGTGTATCGTGACGTCCATGGACGAACGGGACAGGAGTGATGGGGAGAAAGTTGATGCGCTCGCCAGTAATCCCTTATCTACTGACGAGCGAGGTCTCTTTACTGGGCAAACTTGTGCGAAATGTCCAGCGCCTCCACAGTACATACATAGTCTCGCCGCGAGGCGGCGCTGTCGCTCCGCGGGTGAGAGATGTTTGGCACCCAGTTGCATGGGCTCAGCGACGGAGAAGGACGTCAGTGATGCAGGACCCGGATGAGGAAGAGTGGGCGTTGGAGCAGAACTGCGGACACGGTTGCGTCGATCGAGGCGTCTGTCCACTCTGTGAGCCAGTTCGACCAGAGGATCGAACAGAGTGGGAAGATCATGAACCAGCAACTCGTCCTTAACTTCAGCGTTGAGGCCTTCCAGAAAACGGGCTGTGAGAGCGGGCTCGTTCCAGTCGCAGGTGGCAGCCAGAGTGCGGAACTCAATAGCATAGTCCGCTGCAGATCTTCCTCCCTGGCGAAGAGTGGAGAGGCGACGCGAAGCCTCGCGTCCATAAACTGAGCGGTCGAACACCTTTATCATCTCCTGCTTGAAACTGGGGAAGTGATTACAACAATCAGAATTGGCCTCCCATAGAGCCGCTCCCCAGTCTCTGGCTCGCCCGGTTAGCAGGGAAATTACAAACGCCACTCTGGCGCGATCATTAGAGTAGGTGTTGGGCTGGAGGGATAAAACCACCTCGCACTGAATCAAGAAGGCCCGACACTCAGTGGACTGACCTGAGTAGTGCGGGGGGTTGTTGATCCGCGGTTCTGGAGGATGGTGAAAAGCAGATGCCGGGGTGGTACCGCTACTTAGACCCCGCAGCTGGGCGGTGAGCTTGATGACCCGAGCAGATAAACTCCCAAAGGCGTGCTTTGCGGCTACCAGCTCTTGCTCATGCCGACCCAGCATAATACCATGCATCTTCGCGATGGAGAGTAAGGGGGACTCCGTTGGCGGTTCCATACCGGGAGGTTTGGTCAGATGATTCTGTCAGGCTCGGACAGAAAACAGAGAGTTTTGCAGTTCAAATAAGGAGTTTATTTAGAATAAGGATAACAAAGACAGCTGCCGTTCCTCGACCACCCGTGGGAGAACGCAGACTGGCAAATGGGTGTGGAACATCCACCTCAGCTCCCTCGGCGCGGAGCGAGGGCTGGAGCTGGCGAGCGCAGGTGAGGAGCTGGGTTTCAACAGCGAGATGACTGCGCAGATCACAGGTAGGCAAAAAATAAAGATTAAGAGAACAAATCACCGGACTAGACTAGACGGGAAAAAGGGTTATTCATGCATTGAGAGAGCGTCCGTAACTTTAATGAACACAATCATCTGACAACATGTGATAAGATAAGACAAGTATAAGTAGAGAGGCGAATCAGATCCAAAATAGAAACAGGTGATCAATGCATGTGCGCTAATGCTGATTGTAAGAGGCAACAGCTGAAGTGAACAGAAACTGGTTAGATCAAACCTGACTCATGACACTTCACTGCGATTGAGAGAATGAAAGTAAACTCCATTTCTCTCTCTCTCACTGCGGCCCGTTTGACCGGCTGGTGTGACTTTTCCTCTCCTCTCGGCTGTTACAGCGATACTTCTGGATACAGACACGAGCGCACAAGTTTTCTCCACATCTATCATGGATCAGCGGTGATCGACGCTGCAGTGTTGCCAGATGTAGCTGACTGATTCCAGCCCCAAAACTCGCCAAAATGCCTATCCAAAACCGCCCACTCAAGCAACACTGCACCGCTGCCGTTTATCAGTGTCACTCATCGGTGAACAGCGCCTGTAAAGTAAAATATAAAATTGTGCATGGAAAGCATCGTCAATGCACCGTGATATCGAATTGAACCGAATCGATGGCATGATAATCTTAACTGAACCGAACCGTGAGACCAGTGTAGGTTCACACCGCTACTATCATCTCAAAAACATTGCAGAATTAGATGCTTTGTTTCCAGTGAGGACTTGTTCATGCTTTTATCAGCAGCAGGGTGGATTACTGTAATGGACTCCTCACGGACCTTCCCAAAAACACAGTCAGGCAGTTGCAGCTCATCCAGAATGCTGCTGCCAGGATTCTGACCAGAACCAGAAAATCAGAACACATCAGACCTGTCCTCAGGTCTCTACAATGGCTCCCAGTTACATTCAGAATAGATTTTAAAGTATTATTACTTGTCTATAAATCACTAAGTGAAGTTTATTTATAAACAAATTTCGAGAGGATCACCTGCTTATGATTGCTTGCGGCTGGTCCCGCATTATCCAATTTATGATTCACCAATCAGACGATTCCTAAGCCACTATAAATACCCTCAGTTCCATATAACAGCCATCTTCATTTTGAAGAATCCCTCCTTCCACCCCTACTCCTCCTTTCCTAGATGGGTGGCACGGTGGCTCAGTGGTTAGCACTGTTGCCTCACAGCAAGAACGTCACTGCTTCTAGTCCTTACCAAGCCAGCCGACGTTTCTGTGCGGAGTTTACACGTTCTCCCCGTGCTCACGTGGGTTTCCCCCGGGTTCCCCGGTTTCCTCCCACCGTCCAAAAACATGCAACTGAAGTTAATTGACTAATCTAAATCAGCACCATAGACATGCTCCTAGTAAGTTTGTTCATTAGCTACTACAGCAGGAGAGTTCTCGAGATCTTCCTGAGCTCAAACTCCCCTCTCACCTTGCAAACGGAAGGGAGCCTCGGGCTCGAGGATCTTATGAGCTCAGGGCTCTCTCTCGGGACAGCATGCCAAACAAGCTTTATAATCAATCATCAGCTAAGTGTGAACTCTTGAAATGGCCTAGGACCTCAATACATTACAGATATGCTCACTGAATACAAACCAAACAGATCAAGTAAACTAGAAATTACAAGAGTTCAGTCAAAGCAGGGTGAACCAACCCCCTGCTGCTGGAATCAGCTTCCAGAAATCAGACGTGCTCCAACATTAGGCACATCCACATCAAGAGTGAAAACACATCTGTTTAGCTGTGCCTTTACTGAATGAGCACTGTGATACTCTGTTTCTGACAGATCGCACAATTATGTCTTTCTTTTCTTTTTCATTCTTATAAAACCTGTTTTTAAATACATTTTAATCTGTTTTTAATAATTTTTAATTTTCTGTTTTATAAGTGTGTGTGTGTGAATGAGAGTGTATGGTGTTTCCCAGTACTGGGTTGCAGCTGGAAGGGCATCTGCTGCGTAAAACATATGCTGGAATAGCTGGCGATTCATTCTGCTCTGGTGACCCCTGAAATAAAGAATAAGGGCGTACTCACACTATGTACAGTTGAGTTGAACCGGACCAAAGCACGCTTGTCCCCCCTCCCGTCTCCCCCGACGGCCCGCACTCACATTACATTCGGGCCTGGGCACGCTTACGTCATCGATGACGCGCTGTTCAGTAAGCGCTCTCGCTCAGCACAGTGGAGATTTCTTTAGTTATATCGTTTAAGTCGTTTGATTTGCGGTGACACACAGTCAATTATTTCGCCGAACAGATCAGCCACTTTTGACGCTCATAAACAATCATAAAGTCCTCGTGCTGCAGGAATTAGGAGGTTTGCTGAAGGTGCAGCTGTCGTGCAGTGAGGAGTTTGCGCCTTTAATAAACTACGACAGTTTGCGTTCATTGAACAGTAAGAATGATTAATTAATCCATATCAAACCGTCCCTTAAAAGTCACGTCTCGCTTTCAGTTTTGGGCTCAGGCACGCTTGCACTCACACTGCAAGCGTACTGCGCCTGAGCCCAAGTGAACCAAGCTCTGGCACACCTCTTCCAACCGGGCCAGGGCCGCCCAAGTGAACCGTGCCTGAGCCCGATTCAGACCACTTACACTTCTCAAACAATCCAGGAAACGGGTCTGGGCACGGTTCGGATAGCATAGTGTGAGTACGCCCTAAGCCAAAAGAAAATGAACAAATGAAAGAATGAATATGTTGTCTTTGCATTAATTTAAGAATTATGATGGAAATGCAATAAAGATGCACAAACTACTGCAATATAACGGTAAAAGACTGAAAACAATGTACAAAAATAACTGAAAGTAAATTAAGAATAAGTTTAAACTGTACATTATCCTTTCTTTTCCATCATGTCTCCATGTGTGACATTCTCTGAGTTCCTGCCAAACCAACAAGTTGCTTTTTTTCCTGTAAAATAAAGAAAGAAAAGGAAAAGAAGAAGAAGAAGGAAAGCAGTGAGAGGGCAGAGCACGGGCTGAAACTCTGTGGTGGCGCTGGTTCAGTCAATCCAACAAAACACATGAAATTCAACACGCAGGGGCCAGAACTGATGTGTCAGTGTGATGTTTATTACAGAGGGCCCGTTTGCCTGCGGAGAGACTCAAGAGCAAAGGTTATTATAGTTCTGTTGTGTTTAGTTTTAGTTTATCGCTCTTGATTTTGTTTTATTTTGTTTCAGTTAATGAAAATGATTTTTTACCAATAGTTTTAGTTTTTGTTTACTAAAATGACTTAAATATACTTGGCGTTTCTGTATCCTGCTCACAATCCTCCTCCTACAGACCTACAGCTAAAACAAGCAGATTATTTTATTTTATTTCAGTTCATTTTTCAGCAGCTGTTGTCAGTTTAGTTTCAATTTAGTTTTTTTGTTTTATTACACTTTATTTCAGTAACGAAAATGATTTTTGATCTATAGATTAGTTATGTCTCCTAAACTCTGGAATAGCCCTCCTGATAACGTCCGAGGCACAGAGACACTCGATTAAAGACCTATGTTTTTACTAAAGCATACACACAATGCATCACAGAATGCTGAAGAGCTTTACTCATATGCTTAACGTGTTTGTTTCTATGTTTGCTTATATAACTACTTTTATCATTTATAGCGTTTCAATTTTGCATCTCGAGTTTAAATAAACTATGAACAGCAGCTACGCTCATTTTTTTCCTTATTCTCTACTTCCACCCATCCCTGCCAACACTACCATTTTTCTCCCGTATTTCAGACCCATCTCCTGTATTGTTATGTCTTCCGGAAAACTCCCGGAATTCCACAACCCCCCCATCCCCAGCTCCGCAGCTTTTAGGTACAGTCCGGCCTGAAACCTGGTACATGTGCTCTTCAGTCCGCGTGCACCCCTCCCCGCTGTACAGTTCGCGCGCACCTCTCCACCCCGCCTCCCCCTGCCCTCTTCAGTTTGTGCGCACTAACCCCCCCCCGCCCCCTTCGCACTTCAGTTCGCGCAACCATACCCCCCCCCCTCTTCCAGAACTCATGAACCAAATGTTGGCAGGTATGCTTCCACCTGGGAAAACTCATCCTGAGGCGATCCAAGATCTGTGATGAAATGATGTCAAGGTCTACATAATCCTGGACCAGGCCGTATCCTGAGCTGACACTGCGGCGATCATAGAAGAGCAGAGAGCATGATTCCTGAAAGACCACAGTGACAGACAAGTCTCCACATTGATCCTGTGGGCAAGCCACCCGCCGGTAACCTACTCACACCTTCAGCTTCTCCATAATGGACATTCTCCAGCCTCCGGCGCCTAGACTGCAGCTCTGAGAAGCTCTGAGAAATGGTCGTGCTAAACTGAGCCTGGTTTCTCTCTAGGTTTACTTTCCTTCACTTTCATCACTTGGTGAAGTTTGGTCTTCCACTGTCGCCACTGGCTTGCTTGGTTTGGGACTTGTGGAGCTGTGCATCGATAGATTTGCTCTTTAGTGTTTGGACTTTCAGCAGTGAAAATTAAACCACATTAAACTGAACTAAACTGAACTTCAACTATGAAATCTGGACTCACACAGTTTCAATTTACTAAAACTTCAATGTTAAGCTGCTTTGACACAATCCTACATTGTAAAAGCGCTAGAGAAATAAAGATGAATTGAACTGAATAGTTTTTAGACTTAGTTTTAGTCTTCTTCTGTGTATTCAGGCTCGGCGTATCCTTAACCTTCTCACAATCCTCCTGCTAAAACAAGCAGAGGAAGATGTGAGTGTTTGATGCTGCCGGAGAACAGGACGGATCTGAAGCATGAACTCTGCTCAACATTTGGAAAGCACCATCGGGAAGCGAACGCCACTGGATTGGAAGCAGCTGCGGAGTTGAAGAAACACGGCTTTAAACGGGGCCTTATGTGCCAAAACGTCTAAAACTGGAGGGAAGGAGACACTGATACGCTTCACCACAACTGACAGAGCTGCTTCAGACACACTCACCGCTAAGAGGACATGAACACTCGCTGGAATATTGATCACATCTGCCGAAACTATAGCGCTGTATCCAAAAGAGATGAAATGCATTGATCAAAGCTGAAGCCTGGAATGTTTCTAATTCAAATATGCAGAGTTGAAGACAAAACTCATTCATTCATTCGGCTTAGTCCCTTATTTATCAGGGGTCACCACAGCGGAATGAACCGACAACTATTCCAGCATATGTTTTATGCAGCGGATGCCCTTCCAGCCACAACCCAGTACTGGGAAACACTCATACACTACAGCCAATTTAGTTCATCAATTCCCCTATAGCGCATGTGTTTGGACTAGGGATGCAACAATACAGTACAGATAGCTTACGGTTCAATACATACCTCGGTTTTTTAACACGGTTTTCGGTTCGGTTCTGATGGCTTAACACATAAGTGTTTTTTTTTTGTTATTCTATGCTTAGGCAATAGGAACAGTAAGAAAGAGAAAAAAAATAAAAACCATTTATTGCAATACTCCTTTATTTTACTTCAAAGCCAAGAAAGGTACACTAGTTCCTAGTGTATTGTATAATAAAAAAATTAGCACTGAAATCTCACAGCTGCTGGTAGCCCATGTACAAACTGGGGAACACATAAAGATGTTTACTTCAGTTTGTTAAAGGGCACCTATGGTGAAAAATCTACTTTTCAAGCTGTTTGGACAGACATACTGTATGTGTAGGTATAGTGTATAGACCGTCATATTGGGGTGATATAAACACACCCACTCCTTTTTTTTCAATTGAACAACCTAAAAACGATGGACCAATTGGAGCGGTTTTAAGACCGACCGGAACTTGAAGTAGGAGTGCAGTCCCCCCGCTCACCGAATTGATTGACAGCTGCGTATTAACATGTCTCCGTAGTAACGCTTATAATCATATTAACAAGACAGGACGTGCGCAAATCAACCAGGAATAATGGATCTGTTTAGTTCACTAGGATCATCAATCAATATCAAATGTGATCAAGAGTGAGTTTTACAAGTTTAAAATGTTTTAAAACAGCGCATGTAATGAATTACAGCGATTTACTTCAGTTTTACTTCATCAGAAGAAGACGATTCAATCCCGGTTTGTGGACGTTAAATCAGGTTTATTTTGTACATTAACATAACAGATGTCCATACAGCAGTGGATATTAACCAGTATCCTGTCACATTTGCATGCAAAAAGAGTGTAAAGCTAACCGCTCGCGCTGTGTGTGTGTTTATCTGTGTGTGCGCGTGAACTTTGTAAGGACATTGTGTGTGACTCGTCATTGCAGCTCCACAACAAATGCATCAAATACTCATTGGTAAAGGTCTTACTGTAGTATTTTCTCACAAATGTTACGTGAGATCGGCTTCCTTCATGTCTGTCTGCTGTCTGAGGCAGCCGAGGGAGGAGATTAAGGCACGCTGACAGGCACGTGAAAACGGTGGGCGTGAAGGACTAGCCTTAAAGGCGCAGTACACAAAAAACGCTACCTGATGCTCAAAGCTTTAAATTAGAAACTTATGAAAGGTATAATAAAAAATCTGACGAGTGTTTTGAGCTGAAACTTTACAGACACATTCTGGAGACACAAAAGACTTATATTAAATCTGGAAAAAGGGGTAACCTAGGTGCCCTTTGATGTACCTTCAACTAAAACGGAATATTGAGCAGGGGAAGGGGCTTTATTTTTGTGCATCATTACCTCATAGCAAACTAACAATAAGAAGGGCGTGGCTAATAATATTGTGGTCGTCAAAGTGACATCATCAGGGACTCCAAATTCAGAATCTCAGACTTTGATTGAAGATTACCAAAACAAACTGTTTTGTTTCAGTTAATTAACTTGCACAGATCAATTGTTCACCTAAAGATTAACAATGTGCACTAGCAAAATAAACATTGTACATTTTTGATTTGACACAGACTTAAAAGCATCCCAGTGAGCTTTCCATCACAGATCAATTGCTTATCTTCTCTAATCAGCGTGTTTTCATTAAAGCCCGAGACTTTGAGTCACATAATCAGCCATTGTTTGGATCAGCGCCATCATACTAAATCAGGCTCTTGTGTAAACACATTGAGAGAACGCTGATGACCAAGAGACAGGGTTCAGGAGCAGGTCTGCGCTCTGGCAACCTTCTGGATCTTTCTGAGGGTTTGGCTTATGCAGATTGCTCACAGTTAATAAGTTTACATGAACAACAATACTCTGATTAAGAATTAAGAATCGATCAGCACATCAAAGCATCGCAAAACTGCACGTCCTGCCATTCACTGATAATAAACAGCAGCGTTCGGCCTCCTGTGGCGCACATGTGAGCTGTGAGAGACTGTCTGATGAAATCTCAGCACATCTGACAGGTGCTCGCATTTCCATGAACACTTTTTTGCTGGCAACATTTGGCCAAGAGAAACTAAAAAAAAAAAACAGAGAAGCTTTAAACTCTCAGATTATCACAGAGCTACAGGGGATTGTGAATGTTAATAGTGTTTAAAACTGAAAATATATATAAAAAAAGAAAAAGGCTTCAGTAAAATAAAATATAAACAAGACAAAAATTTTTGCTCATGCATAGTAGATTTGTTCCATATGTTTTATTGTATATATCACACTAGGGTTGGGCCGATAGACGATGCCATCGTCCATCGCCGATGGTCGATAGACATCACGATGCTGAGCCGGCATCGCGATCCATCGCACCGCCCCCGTCGCAAACCCGCTCGTGAAAAATACACACTCAGGCCCCGTTTACACTAATACAGCTTAGTTTTAACATGGTATTTTAGAACGAAAATGACCCACGTCCACACTGGTGTTTCATCTAGCATTTCTGAACAGCCCTCCATCCACTGAAAACGCACATCACGTGACCACATCCACACACACACACAGCCACAGACACACACACTGTCAAGCGCTCGTCTGAGCTGCAGAGAACAGTGTACGTCGGACAGTTTATCAAGGATGATAGTGGATCGCATCTTACTATAGTTGTTAAACGTGATATTTAATTAATCTTGTCTCTATCCAGGGCTTAATTTGTGCCGGATCCGGCACCTAATTTTACCGATCTCCCTCCTCAACCGCCCTCCTCCCCTGTCCACTGTTCATTTTCACTTTGTTCCGCGACTCTCCAACCCTCTTCACTTTCGTCCGCGACACCTCAGCGTTGATTACTTTTGTCCGCGAGCAACCCCCGCGCCGCTCACTTTCGTCCGCGACACCCCTCCGCCATCCACCCCACCAAACAAATGACTGACACGGATCACTCTGCCTACTCATGCCAGAGTCCCGCGGAAAAAATGATTGACAGGTGGTAATTTGTGTGTAACTTATATTTATTTATTTATGAATTGGTTATGGGTAAAACAAAAACCAGGTAGTGGAAACGGTAGGCTACAAATAATTAATTCGTTATGAATTAATTAATTATTCATAAATAATTAATTCACCTCTGCCTATGAAGACGATATCATCATGCATCGCGATGTTTCACATTAGACATCGTACGATGCTAAATTGGTCAACATCGCCCAACCCTATATCACACACACACATACAAGGGAGTGCAGAATTATTAGGCAAGTTGTATTTTTGAGGATTAATTTTATTATTGGACAACAACCATGTTCTCAATGAACCCAAAAAACTCATTAATATCAAAGCTGAATATTTTTGGAAGTAGTTTTTAGTTTGTTTTTAGTTTGAGCTATTTTAGGAGGATATCTGTGTGTGCAGGTGACTATTACTGTGCAGAATTATTAGGCAACTTAACAAAAAACAAATATATACCCATTTCAATGATTTATTTTCACCAGTGAAACCAATAGAACATCTCAACATTCACAAATATACATTTCTGACATTCAAAAACAAAACAAAAACAAATCAGTGACCAATATAGCCACCTTTCTTTGCAAGGACACTCAAAAGCCTGCCATCCATGGATTCTGTCAGTGTTTTGATCTGTTCACCATCAACATTGCGTGCAGCAGCAACCACAGCCTCCCAGACACTGTTCAGAGAGGTGTACTGTTTTCCCTGCCTTGTAAATCTCACATTTGATGATGGACCACAGGTTCTCTATGGGGTTCAGATCAGGTGAACAAGGACGCCATGTCATTAGTTTTTCTTCTTTTAGACCCTTTCTTGCCAGCCACGCTGTGGAGTACTTGGACGCGTGTGATGGAGCATTGTCCTGCATGAAAATGATGTTTTTCTTGAAGGATGCAGACTTCTTCCTGTACCACTGCTTGAAGAAGGTGTCTTCCAGAAACTGGCAGTAGGACTGGGAGTTGAGCTTGACTACATCCTCAACCCGAAAAGGCCCCACAAGCTCATCTTTGATGATACCAGCCCAAACCAGTACTCAACCTCCACCTTGCTGGCGTCTGAGTCGGACTGGAGCTCTCTGCCCTTTGCCGATCCAGCCACGGGCCCATCAAGACTCACTCTCATTTCATCAGTCCAGAAAACCTTAGAAAAATCAGTCTTGGGATATTTCTTGGCCCAGTCTTGACGTTTCAGCTTGTGTGTCTTGTTCAGTGGTGGTCGTTTTTCAGCCTTTCTTACCTTGGCCATGTCTCTGAGTATTGCACACCTTGTGCTTTTGGGCACTCCAGTGATGTTGCAGCTCTGAAATATGGCAAAACTGGTGGCAAGTGGCATCTTGGCAGCTGCACGCTTGACTTTTCTCAGTTCATGGGCAGTTTATTTTGCACCTTGGTTTTTCCACTCTTCTTGCGACCCTGTTGACTATTTTGAATGAAACGCTTGATTGTTCGATGATCACGCTTCAGAAGCTTGGCAATTTTAAGAGTGCTGCATCCCTCTGCAAGATATCTCACTATTTTTGACTTTTCGGAGCCTCTCAAGTCCTTCTTTTGACCCATTTTGCCAAAGGAAAGGAAGTTGCCTAATAATTATGCACACCTGATATAGGGTGTTGATGTCATTAGACCACACCCCTTCTCATTACAGAGATGCACATCACCTAATATGCTTAATTAGTAGTAGGCTTTCGAGCCTATACAGATGATGTGGTCAAAATACTCATTTGCCTAATAATTCTGCACTCCCTGTAGTCTAAAGAATAATCATGGTTTCACAGTTATCACCATTATTATGCATTTATTAAATTTAAAACACTACTAGTTTAGAAAATAACAAGAAAACTGCTTATATATTAAAGTGTTGTTTATTGCTGCTCAGTAAACAAATACAGCACAAAATATTATTAAAAAACAATCAATAGTCCATTTCTCTCTTTGGACTTAAAAATAAATGAAAAAGTTTTTGATTTAAACATGAGTGATAATTTTACAATGAAAATAAATGACAGAACAATGAATAAATACATAAAAATAAGATTAAATAAAAACAGTATTTGTCTAATGTTAATTTAAGCTATATATTAGCTAAGAATTTAAATGAACTGTTGTTATTGTCTGCGTTCACACGTAATCATTTTAATAATTTTTAATAATTCATCTAACATATCTTTAGTTTACATTGCACTGAAAGCCATGCACAGCTCTCACCACTACAGCCTGAGATCATTTCTACTGTGCGCCGCGCCTGCAGGGCGCGAGTGTATCGGTCCGCTTGTGAGCAGTGCGCTCACCGCTTCAATATGCGCACGTCTCCATTGGAAATAATGAACTTGTGCGCGGAAAAGACGCAATATGTCAACGGCTTGCTGCTAAAGTTATTCCAATGTGCGTGCGTATTGGCATAACTAGCTGCAGCAGCTTTTTTCCGTGCAACAGAAATGCAGCATGTAGAGCCTTTAATGAATAAAAGCGGGGTTAATAGTGAAATCGGCTAATCATTGCATCCCTATTAATGATATCAGTGCATTGTACTAAAGGCCTTTTCAACAAACATATCCAAATGTTTTCGGCTGCTCGCGCCACTCACATAATGTCAGGTGACTCACGCTCTGCGCATCCTTTAACTGCAGCTCATGCTGTATTGAACAGACGCACGTCACTTCATAACTATAGCGGCCGTTTTTCGACAGAACTAAATTTGTTTTTGATGTCTTGGTCACACTACTTAGGGGGGCCGGAACAAATTGCCTCGGGGGCTCGGTTCGGCCCGAGGGCCGCCAATTGAATAGCCCTGGTGTAGGGCTAAGGGGAAGGGCTAGATACCCCTTTGAAGGAAGATTTTTCAGGGCCACACTCGAAACCAAGGAGTAAGAAAATTTCCCAGAATACACCTGGCACAACGGCAGGATAGTTGCTCCCGGAAGTAAGGAGATCCACAAATAAATTTTTTTTGTCATTATTACGAATGTTTACAACCAACAAGCACATGTTTTAATATATTTCTAACCGCGTTCGTGTTTTACCGTCATGCTTTAAAAAAAAAAACGCTAAAATAAAAACCGCTAAATTTCGTTATCTATAATTCATAATAGGGCAACGCAGTGGCGCAGTAGGTAGTGCTGTTGCCTCACAGCAAGAACGTCGCTGGGTCGCAGGTTCGAACCTCAGCTGGGCTGGGTCAGTTGGCGTTTCTGTGTGGAGTTTGCATGTTCTCCCTGCGTTCGCGTGGGTTTCCTCCGGGTGCTCCGGTTTCCCCCACAGTCCAAAGACATGCAGTACAGGTGAATTGGGTAAGCTAAATTGTCCATAGTGTATGAGTGTGAATGTGTGTGTGGAAGTTCCCAGAGATGGGTTGCGGCTGGAAGGGCATCCGCTGTGTAAAATCGCGCTGGATAAGTTGGCGGTTCATTCCGCTGTGGCGACAAGAAAATGAATGAATGAATGAATGAATAATTCATAATAATACCTCCTGTACAGCAGTCCCACAACATTCAGACACTCCATGACACTCGAATACCCTGTCAGAAAAGTCTAGTGTCTGGGAATGACCTTTTTACAGTGTCTGCTATAATGTTAATGTTGTTTTTGGTGTGTTTACATAGATGAATTTGGCCACTGTGTAAATGCGCAGTATAGTTACAATCTTATTGCCACATTAAATCGTTATGATGACATAATATATGCCTTCAGTGATTTCCTGAAGATAAACACCAACAAATAAAGCAATTGGAATAACTACAGCAGTCGCCATCGTCTCATATGAAGCAAGTGATCGCGATGACATATAAAGACGTGTGCAGGTGCTGTAGTGCTGTCTCAATTCTTAGGGGTAAATTTTGAAGCCCTTCCCCTTCACACTCGGTTTTAAGGACCAAGAGGAAGGGGAAAAATAGAATTGAGTATTAGTGTATATATCTATGATTAGCCATGCCCAGGACAACTCCCAGAATACTCAAGCCAATGATGCTACAGTCAGTGAATCCACAATGCAGATTCTCCGTCTGGTGTCGCTCGTGACTCATGAATGACACGCTTCACCTTTCACATAAAAACAAACAGGCCTGCAAAACAAGTCAGACAGCTGAAATCTCCCCCAGTGTGAAGCAATTATATTTATGGGTGTGATCTTGAATGACGGTCACCTTCACTCACTTTCACAACAGCAGGAGGCCTGCAGAGACTGCAGAGAAGTGTGTGTGTGTGTGTGTGATCAGGATCTCATGTGCAGACGGACAGAAAAACAACACAATCAAACGATTCAATACCTGCATTCTGAATCTTCTGTCTGGATATAATTAGTATGCATTATTTCTAGTGCTGTCAAACAATTAATCGTGATTAACTGCATTCAAAATAATAGTGTATATGTACAAAGTATGTTTGTGTGTAGTAATGGGCGATATAAACGATATGCGATATAAACGTTACAAAATTGGCCTACGATAGAGATTCTAATTCTATTGCACTATCGCGATAATGCATGTTTGATGACGCAATCTACCCGCGAAATTAAGAGCAACGAGCTGCAGCCGGCTGCAACGCATCATCTTGAATAAACAACAGTGCGACCATTTCGCTCGCATTTGCGACAAAAAATAATAAGCTCGATTGATAACTTAATTCACTCGGCCACTGTAAAACAACATGCTCTTCACACTAACTTATGCTGTATTACGTTGGAAATCTATTGTGACTGTAGCACATGCTGAGCTCTCAACAACAACACTAAGCAACGCATGGCACCGAATGGCGACGTGTCGCACAACTTGCGAGCCTCATACATGGCATATCGAGGCTTGTCACACAGATTCCCACACAGCGCTTCCCACACAGATTTTACCTGGGCGGCCGATATATTATTGGGGCGGCCCGGTTCTGTTTTCGCGAGAAACTGAGAACACTCTGCCACATACTCACATGCTCTGCATGCAGACCCACAGAGACGCGCTGGATACAGAAGAGCGCGAAGACTAAATAGACTGATCCAGCTCATTATTTGGGGTGACAATACATTTTCCCCGGACATGTCCGAGAATCTGCTTTCGCTTTCGATATTAATTGTATTCATTTTTGCATTACTTTATAAGCAAACTTTATCTGGTGCGTCTCAATCTCTCAGCAGCACCAACACTAGACAGAGAGAGAGGGAGAGAGAGAAAGAGCAGATCAAGACACCAGTTTTAATTTCATTAAGAGAACAAAATGTTTAAAATCAAATGTGTTACTTTAGGCTGCAGGTTAGAAATATGTTTTTATTTAAAGTATCTGCAATACACAATTTTATTTGACTAATTTAATACTGGAAGTAATTTCAGTACAGTGTAAGTTCCTTAACTAGACACCAGTTTTTTGTTCTCTGCAACTTGGCATTTAGGAACCAAGAACTTAAAAGAAAAGTCTTTCTTTCTAAAAGGCACTACATTTAGTTTATTTATCTGCAACATTGTGTTGTTTAATTACAGTTTTGCTTTTGCACAATAAATGTTCTCAAAATGACATGCAACGTTTCTTTATTTCTTAAATAAAATAGCAGTTTGGCTTTCCTAAGGGTCTATGTAACCTGTTCTGAAATGGTTCTATTATAATTTATATATCGCAATATATATCGTTATCGCAAGAGGCTGCAATGTATATCGCAATATGGATTTTAGGCCATATCGCCCATCCCTATTTGTGTGTGTTGTGTATAGTTTTCATTTATTCAATCATTCACTGATTTTCTTTTCGGCTTAGTCCCTTTATTCATCAAGGGTCGCCACAGCGGAATGAACTGCCAACATATCCAGCATATGTTTTACGCAGCGGATGCCCTTTCAGCTGTAACCCAATAGTGGGATACTGGGTTTCACACTCATACACTATGGACAATTTAGCTTACCCAATTCACCTATAGCCAATGTGTTTGGACTGTGGGGGAAGAACATGGGGAGAACATGCAAACTCCACACAGAAATGCCAACTGACCCAGCCGAGGCTCGATGTCCACTGAGGTGACAGCGCTAACCACTGAGCCACCACGCTGCCTGTGTATACAAATGTATGAATGACTATACACATATGTGAGTGTATGTGTGTTTGTGTGCATGTGTGTATATGTGAGTGTGTGTGTTTGTATATGTGTGCATGTGTGTATATGTGAGTTTGTTTGTGAATGTGTGTTTGTATATGAGTGTGTGTGTTTGTGTATGTGTGTATATGTGAGTGTGTGTGTTTGAGTGCATGTGTGTATATGTGAGTGTGTGTGTTTGTATATGTGTGCATGTGTGTATATGTGAGTGTGTGTGTTTTATATGTGTGCATGTATGTATATGTGAGTTTGTATGTGAATGTGTGTTTGTATATGAGTGTGTGTGTTTGTGTATGTGTGTATATGTGAGTGTGTGTTTGTGTGTGCATGTGTGTTTATATGGCAATGTGTGTGTTTGTGTGTGCATGTGTGTATATATGCGAGTGTGTGCGTTTGTATGTGAGTGTGTTTGTGTGTGCATGTGTGTATATGTGAGTGTGTTTGTGTGCATGTGTGTGTATATGCGAGTGTGTGTGTTTGTGTGTAAGTATGCTTGTGTGTGCATGTGTGTATATGTGAGTGTGTGTTTGTGTGCATGTGTGTGTAAATGCGTGTGTGTGTGTATTTGTATGTGAATGTGTGTGTTTGTATATGTGTGTGTCAGTGTGTGCATGTGTGTGAATATATAAGTGTGTTTGTGTGCATGTGTGTGTATATGTGAATGTGTGTGTTTGTATATGTGTGTATATGTAAGTGTGTTTGTGTGTGAATGTGTGTTTACTGTATATGCGAATGTGTTTACATGCGAATGTGTGTGTGTGTGTGTGTGTGTGTGTTTGTGTGCATGTGTGTATATGTGAGGGTGTGTGTTTGAATATGTGTGCATGTGTGTACATGTGTGAGTATGTGTGTTTGTATGTAAATGTGTGTGTTTGTATGTGTGTAAGTGTGTGCTTGTGTGTGTATATATGAGTGTGTGTGTTTGTATATGTGGGTATATGTGAGTGTGTTTGTGTGTGCATGTGTGTTTATATGCGAGTGTGTGTGTTTGTATGTAAGTGTGTTTGTGTGTGCATATGTGAGTGTGTTTGTGTGCATTTGTGTGTATATGCGTGTGTGTGTGTGTTTGTATGTTAGTGTGTTTGTGTGTGCATGTGTGTATATGTGAGTGTGTGTTTGTGTGGATGTGTGTATATATGGAGTGTGTGCGTTTGTGTGTGTGTGCGTTGTATATGTGTGTGTATGTGTGTGCATGTGTGTATATGTGAGTGTGTATATGTGTGTATATATGCGAGTGTGTGTGTTTGTGTGTGTATTTGTATATGTGTGTGTGTGTGTGTGCACGTGTGTATATGTGAGTGTGTGTCTTTGTATGCCAGTGTGTGTGTTTGTATATGTGTGTGTTTGTGTGTGCATGTCTGTCTATGTGAGTGTGTTTGTGTGTGCATCTGTGTATATGTGTTTGTGTGCATGTCTGTATATGCGAATGTGCGCGTTTGTGGGTGTGTGTATGTTTGCATATGTGTGTGTTTGTGTGTGTGTGCATGTGTGTATATGCGAGTGTGTATGTGTGTGTGCATGTGTGTATATTTGCGAGTGTGTGTGTTTGTATGTGAGTGTGTTTGTGTGTGCATATGTGAGTGTGTGTTTGTGTGCATGTGTGTGTATATGCGAGTGTTTGTGTTTGTATATGTGTGTGTGTGTGTGTGTGTTTGTGTGTGCATGTGTGTGTATATGCGAGTGTTTGTGTTTGTATATGTGTGTGTGTGTGTGTTTGTGTGTGCATGTGTGTGTATATGTGAGTGTGTGTTTTTATGTGAATGTGTGTGTGCATGTGTGTATATATGCGAGTGTGTGTGTTTGTATGTGAGTGTGTTTGTGTGTGCATGTGTGTATGTGAGTGTGTGTTTGTGTGCATGTGTGTATATGTGAGTGTGTTTGTGTGTGCATGTGTATATGTGAGTGTGTGTTTTTATGTGAATGTGTGTGTGCATGTGTGTATATACGCGAGTGTGTGTGTTTGTATGTGAGTGTGTTTGTGTGTGCATGTGTGTATGTGAGTGTGTGTTTGTGTGCATGTGTGTATATGTGAGTGTGTTTCTGTGTGCATGTGTATATGTGAGTGTGTGTTTGTGTGCATGTGTGTGTATATGCGAGTCTGTGTGTTTGTTTGTGTGTGCATGTGTGTGTATATGTGAGTGTGTGTTTTTATGTGAGTGTGTGTGTGTGTGCATGTGTTTATATGCGAGTATGTGTTTGTTTATATTTGAGTGTGTATATTTGAGTGTGTGTGTGTGGTTCAGTAATGACTCACAGCTGTCAGCTGATGATCACCTGATGGAGCGGGTGAGCAGGTGTTGATGGAGGTGTAGGTGGTGTCTGTGGGTGTTTCCACTCCAGCTTTCCAAGAACAAAAGAGTTGAATAAAGAAATGTGCATGTGTCATCAAGAGTAATGAAAACATTTACATTACAAACACATCACACACACCTCTGTTTTATCAGCTCTCAGCACAACACAACTTTTACAATTCACAGACAAGACATTAAGACACACACTGACCAATCACAGTTGAGCATCAGTAAAAAGAAATAGTGTGATGTTTGCCAAAATTACTCAGTGTTTAATATAAGATTTTGCTCCATATTGACATGATAGCATCACGCAGTTGCTGCAGATTTGTCGGCTGGACATCCATGATGCCAATCTTCCGTTCCACCACATCCCAAAGGTGCTCTATTGGATTGAGCTCTGGTGACTGTGGAGGCCACATTCTGACCCGACCATCTGAATGTCACAGCAGAAATGGAGACTCATCAGACCAGGCAAGGTTTCTCCAATCTTCTATTGTCCAGTTTTGGTGAGCCTGTGTGAATTGTAGCCTCAGTTTTCTGTTCTTAGCTGACAGGAGTGGCACCCGGTGTGGTCTTCTGCTGTTGTAGCCCATCCGCCTCAAGGTTGGACGTGTTGTGTGTTCAGAGATGCTCTTCTGCAGACCTCGGTTGTAACGAGTGCTTATTTGAGTTACTGTTGCCTTTCTATCAGCTGGAACCAGTCTGGCCATTCTCCTCTGACCTCTGGCATCAACAAGGCATTTGCGCCCACAGAACTGCCGCTCACTGGATATTTCCTCTTTTTCGGACCATTCTCTGTAAACCCTAGAGATGGCTGTGCGTGAAAATCCTAGTAGATCAGCAGTTTCTGAAATACTCAGACCAGCCCGTCTGGCATCAAAAACCATGCCACGTTCAAACTCACTTAAATCACCTTTCTTCCCCATTCTGATGCTCGCTTTAAATTGCAGCAGATCGTCTTGACCATGTCTACATGCCTAAATGCATTGAGTTGCTGCCATGTGATTGGCTGATTTGAAACTTGCGTTAACGAGCAGTTGAACAGGTGTACCTAATATAGTGGCCAGTGAGTATATAGCATAGTTATATTTTACCTTTATACTAATGAGCAATGGCTGCTTAACTGACCTAAAATCAAATAAGTTTAATGCACTAAGATTACTAAAGCTAAGAATGACAATAAAGTTAAGTAAAATGAAAATAAAAGACCTATAGGAACTGTGCCTGTCTGGTAAACAGCTGCTCTGGACATGAGTGAAAACATTTCCTTTTGTGTTTTAATCCAGGAAGGAAGGAAAAGCTGGTTTAGAACAACATGAGGCTGAATTTGGCAGCTGTTCCTCCTTCTATGTACTATATTCCTGCTAAATGTATTCAGTTCACACATGTTTTGTTCTCAAATAAGAAAAAAAGAAAATAACAATTGGCTAACATTAATTTTTTCCATCTCTATTGTTGCAGCAAGATAGTTTAGTTTATTCAGAGGGGTTTATAAACACACCTGAGCTTTGATGTATGGGAAATAATTAATGCTGTCGAATGATTCATCACATCCAAGATATAAGTTTGCAATGTGTATATTTATGCATATATACATATATATTTATACAAAAACATATTTACATACATATTTATAAAGTTGTATTATATATAAATATGCATATATACATATACTTCTTTAGTATTTTATGGACAGCATGTATTTATATGTATATACAGTACATAAGTACAACTTACAAAGTTTGAGTACAAACTGACCCAGCTGTCTGTCCCTAGCTCAGTCTGTCAATGGATCACCAGCTTTCTGACAGATAGACAACAGCTAGTCAGAATGGGCAAAATCACATCCGACAGCCGCACCATCAGCACTGGTGCCCCCCAGGGATGCGTTCTCTCCCCACTGCTCTTCTCCCTATACACCAACAACTGCACCGCAAAAGACCCCTCCATCAAGCTCCTGAAGTTTGCGGACGACACTACTGTTATCGGCCTCATCCGGAACGGCGACGAGTCTGCATACAGACAGGAGGTGGAGCGGCTGGCTTTATGGTGCAGATACAACAACCTGGAGCTGAACACGCTCAAAACAGTGGAGATGATAGTGGACTTTAGGAGAAACCCTCCTGCACTCCCCCCACTAACCATCATGAACAGCACTGTGGCTGCAGTAGAGTCATTCAGGTTCCTGGGCACCACCATCTCTCAGGATCTGAAGTGGGACGTTCCTATAGACTCTATTGTGAAGAAAGCCCAGCAGAGACTGTACTTCCTTCGTCAGCTGAGGAATTTCAACATGCCACTGGAGCTGCTCGTACAGTTCTACTCAGCTGTCATCCAATCCATCCTCTGCACTTCAATCACCGTCTGGTTCAGCTCAGCTGCCAAAACTGACCTCCGTAGACTACAGCGAATAGTCCGGACTGCTGAACGAATCACTGGCACTACCCTTCCTACACTTCAAGAACTGTACTCTTCCAGAGTGAGTAAAAGGGCTCGCAAAATCACTCTGGACGCCCACACCCAGCACACTACCTGTTCGAACTGTTACCGTCTGGTCGGCGCTACAGAGCACCAAGCACAAAAACAGCCAGACACAGGAAAAGTTTCTTTCCTCAGGCCATCTACCTCATGAACAGTTAAATATTCCCCTACTGTGCAATAAACGTGCAATACTTTCTCATACGCATGACGTTTATCGTCTTTTCTCATATTTAATTTTGTGTTGTCACTTGTCACTTTATGTCCACTGGAAGCTTCTGTGGCCAAAACAAATTCCTTGTGTGTGTGAAGCACACTTGACAATAAAACTGATTCTGATAAATATACATAGTATAGGAACGAATTAGTGCTGTCAAATGATTATTCGCCATTAATCACATACAAGATAAAAGTTAGTATTTACATAATATACACGTGTGTACTGTTATATGTATATATGTATAAATAAATACACACACACTGTATATAATATACGAAAATATACAAAATAAATATATTTACATACATTCAGGTTCAGGCTGGTGGTGGTGGTGTAATGGTGTGGGGGATATTTTCTTGGCACACTTTGGGTCCATTAGTACCAATTGAGCATCGTGTCAACGCTACAGCCTACCTGAGTATTGTTGCTGACCATGTCCATCCCTTTATGACCACAGTGTGCCCATCTTCTGATGGCTACTTCCGGCAGGATAACGCACCATGTCATAAAGCGTGAATCATCTCAGACTGGTTTCTTGAACATGACAATGAGCTCACTGTACTCAAATGGCCTCCACAGACACATCATGGATGTGCAGCTGACAAATCTGCAGCAACTGCGTGATGCCATCATGTCAATACAGAGCAAAATCTCTGAGGAATATTTCCAGTACCTTGTTGAATCTATGCCACGAAGGATTAAGGCAGTTCTGAAGGCAAAAGAGGGGCCAACCCAGAACAAGTAAGGTGTACCTAATAAAGTGGCCAGTAAGTGTATATAGTAATAAGCAGTGGTGTAAAGTAACCAATTACCAGTGGTGGAAAGAGTACTGAAAAATCCTACTCAAGTAAAAGTACCATTACTTGCCTAAAAATGTAGTGCAAGTAGAGTAAAAGTATCTGCTGTAAATATTACTCAAAGTATGAGTAAATAGTAGACCTTTCAGAAGTACTAAAAATGTACTCAAGAGAAAGTAAAAGTACACATTTATAAAACTACTGCTTTTACTTTCCCTTGAGTATATTTTTAGTGCAGTATCTGTACTTTTACTCCACTACTTTCCTTTAACCTGCAGTCACTACTTTATTTTTTCTTGCCTATGGAAATTAGAAAAATCAGTCCTGAGATTCCTGTCCAATCAAATCGCACATATCGTAGAAGGTAAATCGCATCATAATGAACTACCTCAAGACGTGTGCGCTTCATAATTGCAGCAAACTGTTTGGAAGTATTAAAAGTGTCCATGAAGGTGTTTAAAATTTTACACACATTGACCCAGAGACTGTTTAGATGCATGTCACTGATGAGAAGATGACGGATGTTTAATGTATGCAGACCTGTAAGTGGCCTTAAACACCCAGCAGGCACAG
Source organism: Danio kyathit (assembly GCA_903798195.1). NCBI lineage: Eukaryota > Metazoa > Chordata > Actinopteri > Cypriniformes > Danionidae > Danio > Danio kyathit. Next base: position 58,065,894 of record LR812531.1, read on the forward strand.
GACGTCAACATGATGTCTGATTGACGTTGAACCCTAACTTCATGGGGACTTTGCATTTTGTTTGGAAATGAAAATCAGGTTGACGTCAGAACTCGACGTCAGGCCAATGTCAATGTCCAACCTACATTGTTACAGCTTGACATTGTGTGAACGTTACCCCTATGACGTCTATCAGACGTTGGATTTTGGTTTCTGTACCTGATGAATAAATGTCAGTATTTGATGTCATATATGACGTTGGTTTAAGATGTTGGCTCGACGCTGGATTTTGGTCACTTTCTAACAACTTAAAAGAAACGTCATTTGACGTCGCTATTGGATATCAAAATAACGTTGTCCTTAGCTGCTGGCTTGACAATTGATTTTGGTCACCTGACATTACAACCTAAATCTAACCTAATATTAACGTCTCATGATGTTGTGTGCCTTTAGGGCAATAACTAAATGCACTACAGAATGTTACGTTTACACACACATGCACAAATTACATGTAAACATATCAGCTTTTGACAGCGTAATACTCAATACTCTTGAGTACTTTTAAAAGGGCTACTATTTACTCATACTTTGAGTAATATTTACAGCAGATACTTTTACTCTACTTGCACTACATTTTTAGTCAAGTCATGGTACTTTTACTTGAGTGTGATTTTTCAGTACTCTTTCCACCACTGATAATAAGTAACCTGTATGTATGCTAATAAGTTTAATTATCAAAATATAAAACATAATTATGACTCAAATCTTCATTTTGAAATGCATCGAGGGAGGGAAAGAGTTCAACAAAAGCAGCTAAATGCTCTGACTTCTCAGAAATGGTGTGTTGTAGTCTAGTGTTTGTCATGCTCTCCATGCTTGGCATTGATTTTCCCACACAGAAATATTTACAGTCAACATGTTTTGTGTGCGTCACATGTGTAATGCTGCCGATGGCTACAGTTACCACGGTGAAGCAGGAGCAGGTCTGACCTCCTGCACAGTTCAGAGAAACAATCTGCCTGATCAAGCTGAAGACCAGCTATTCTGTGTGTGTGTGTGTGTGTGTGTGTGTGTGTGTGTGTGTGTGTGTGTGTGTGTGTGTGTGTGTGTGTGTGTGTTTGTGTGCATGTGTGTATATAAAATTGTGTATGTGTGTCTTTGTGTGCATGTGTGTATATGTAATTGTGTGTGTGTGTGTGTGTGTTTGTTCATGTGTCTGTGTGCATATGTGAGTGTGTGTCTGTGTACATGTGTGTATATGTAATTGTGTGTATGTGAGTGTGTGTTTGTTCATGTGTCTTTGTGTGCATGTGTGAGTGTGTGTCTGTGTACATGTGTGTATATGTAATTGTGTGTATGTGTGTGTGTGTGTGTGTGTGTGTTTGTATATGTGAGTGTGTGTTTGTTCATGTGTCTTTGTGTGCATGTGTGCATGTGTGTACATGTGAGTGTGTGTGTGTGTACATGTGAGTGTGTGTGCATGTGTGTATGTGAATATATGCAAGTGTGTGTTTGTCTGCATTTGTCTATATGTGAATGTGTTTGTGCATCGGTGTGTGTGTGTGTTGTGGTGTGTGTGTGTGTGTTGTGTGGTGTGTTTGGTGGCATGTGTATATGTATAGTGTAGGTAAGTGTGAGTGTGGTGTGTGTGTGTGTT
>LR812531.1:58067629-58212629 GCA_903798195.1 Danio kyathit
CAATAACTTGCCTAATTACCCTAACCTGCCTAGTTAACCTAATTAACCTAGTTAAGCCTTTAAAAGTCACTTTAAGCTGTAGAAGTGTCTTGAAAAATATCTAGTCAAATATTATTTACTGTCATCATGACAAAGATAAAATAAATCAGTTATTAGAGATGAGTTATTAAAACTATTATGATTAGAAATGTGTTGAAGTAATCTTCTCTCCGTTAAACAGAAATTGGGGGATAAATTAACAAGGGGGCTAATAATTCTGACTTCAACTGTATGCTTCATATTAAATAAATAAATGAATGAACAAATGCATATTATATATACTTCATATTTATATAAATAAATAGATACAATTATTTATGGGAAATATTTTTAAAATAATAAAAAATTCACAGGAAGGAAAATAATTTGGACTTTAACTGTATGTTGTATATTGTATATTTATATATATATTTGTATATAGCTTTTTTTGTCTTTAAAAGTCTTTGAATAATGGATAACTAATGTTTTTTTATTATTTGATTTGAAGGCAATGTTCCATATAATATATATATATATATATATATATATATATATATATATATATATATATATATATATATATATATATATATACATTTATATACACCAGTTCTCTCTGGTTCTTGAATTTGACTGGCTATTAAAGTAATATCAGCACTCGTACAGCCTCTTCACCCTTGTCTATTACTCCGCACACACGAGTGGGAAGCAGAGGACTACAGTTTGACAAATATTGCAGCTGTTGGACAATACAATCTTTCGGATGAGACGTTAAACCGAGGTCCTGACTCTCTGTGGTCATTAAAAATCCCATGGCATTTCTCGTAAAGAGTAGGGGTGTAACCCTGGTGTCCTGGCCAAAGTCCCTCAATCGGCCCTTACCCATCATGGCCTCCTAATCATCCCCATCCACCGAATTGGCTCTATCACTGTCTCTTCACTCCACTAATAGCTGGTGTGTGGTGAACGCACTGGCGCCGTTGTCCTGTGGCTGCCGTCGCATCATCCAAGTGGATGCTACACACTGGTGGTGGTGTGGAGAGACCCCCCCTCATGATTGTGAAGCGCTTTGGGTGTATGGCCATACACAATAAATGCGCTATATAAATACACATTACATTACATTACATTGTACTTTTGAGGCTTTTTCAGGCGAGATGTAGTTGTTTAGATTGCATCTATGCAGTTTATTTATAAGAACAGTGCCTATTTTAAATATTTATAATTTTGGAGATTCAGCGCGTTGGCGGCCCTCAGCCTGACATACTGAGAAGAGCAAAGACGGTTGACGTTCCGCCACAAGGTGGCAACAGAGACCACATAATAAGTCCTTAGGGGTGAAAAACAACATTTTTTAAGCGTAAGTTTCAAACTACAGCTGATCAAATCATTACAGAACAGGTAAGTGACATTCTACAGTATGTCGCTCCCTCTGCTGTATGTTGTAGTGCTGTATTTACACCATAGTAATCTGCTAGTGTTTGCTTTGCTTTGGATTTTTCTGGGTTAATTATTGTGATCTCCCGATTGCACCAGAGAAATACTGGGAAATCTCTGTAGACTGATGGCATTTCATGCTGTTCAGCCTTATAATCTTAAAATGTGAGCAAAATCAGCTGTTTTGTCATCACTTTAGACATCACGCTAGAGAATCACTAGCTCTAAAATGACGTTGGTAAAGTAGCAATGGTTTCTGCTGTTCTGACATCAGCTGCAGATGTGAATGAATGGCGGAAGAAAGTAATTCCTCTTACAAAAGGGTTTTTGAAACTCTCTGTGTTTGATTTTCTTTTTTATACACACGATTATGCTGTGGAACTGTTGTATAAACACAATATCACACTCGTATCTGTGCGATATGGCTGTATATCGTCACTGGTGAAGCCAACACACGCCTCCCACCAGTGCTAATATACAGCCATATCGCACTGCTACTCGTGTAATATTATTCGCCATAGTGCATATGTTTTTAAGCAAACTACTAAACTAAAAAGAACTATAGCAATGTCAACAATAAGACATAAAATTAAAATTAAAGAATTATATTCTTCTATTTTCTACACACATGCACACACACACACATGTTTGTTTTTGTGAAAAGTGGGTACATTACATAGGCTTCCATTCATTTTATACAGATCAAAGCGTATATTATATTGCCCTCACCCCACCCTACCCCTAAACCCAACCATCACAGGAGACAGTGTACAGCTTTACACCCTGAACAAACTCATCCTGTGTGATTTAGAAGCTTTTTGAGAAGTGAGGACGTCACCAATGTCCTCATATTTCACCTGCTTTTTGTAATACCTGTGTCATACCTATGTCATTATACAGATTTGTGTCCTGATATGTCACAAAAACACGTACACACACACACACACACCATACCTGCCAACATTTGGTGGGGATTTGGTTGCTTGGTGTCGGGGGTAAAGTGTCTGAATAACACAGCTGAGAAACCGGTAAGTAACTGTTCTATGCACCATGTTTTGGGCAGCCGCTGCGATCGGATATTACAATAAGACATAAAATTAAAGTGTCATGCTGGGAATTCTGAGAAAGTCAAGGAAATGTACTGTTAACTAGGTTATAGGTTTTAAATTATGGTGATTTTTTTAGTGATTGACTAGAAGCCTATCATATTTGCCATGAGTATTTGTGCAAAAACAATGCAAAGTTAAACGTGTGTGTGTGTGTGTGTGTGTGTGTGTGTGCTCCAAACTTTGTAATGGCATTTGTGTGTGTCGTGTCAAGACTTGACTAGACTTCACCAAAAATAACCATTGGAAAACTTCCTGGTTCAGTCTTACTATGGTAATTTTGACTCATGAACTGGATCTCTGCTCCATCTGTGTCAGTCTCTGTCACTGACTGCTGTTTATCTGACAAAACGCAGCAGATGCAGACACACAAGTGGGAACGGTGGGCGGGGAGCTCATTCGCATTTAAAGGCACAGAGTAGCAGCTTATTTGCATTTAAAGGCACAGGCTTCAAAAACAACAATTTCCTCTGACCCCATATCCTCTGACTTGACATATCCAGCAGAGTATAATAAAGGATCTGATGGGAGTTTTGAGATGAAACTTTACAGATACGTTCTGGAGACACCAAAGACTTATCTTACATCTTCTAAAAGGAGTAAAATAGGAGCCCTTTAATGTTGCAATCAGAAGATTGGTTATTGTTGATTTTTTATTGCTGTTTTATGACTCTCGGTGTGTAAAAATAGATTGGCTGCAGTGAAAGAGCTGCTTTTCAAGTGTCCTCCAGTGTTTGATCCTCAAGGCTCCTTGTCCATCCTCTGCTGATAGTTGCTATGGCGACAGTGAGAGTGAAGGAGCCTTTGATGTTTGGCTCCGGTCTACGCAACAGCGGGAAACTGAGAACAGAGCCTGTGTGTGTGCGTGTGTGTGCGTGTGTGTGTGTGTGTGTGTGTGTGTCTGTCTATTATTACTGAGTCTTTTTAACAGGAGACCATAATAAATACACTAAAATATATTTCTCAATACCCAAGAGTTCCTTGAAAATAGACCTTGGATATATTCTTCTATATTCTACACACACGCACATACACATCATACCTGCCAACATTTGGTGGGGATTTGGTTGCTCGGTGTCGGGGGTAAAGTGTCTGAATAACACAGCTGAGAAACCAGTAAGTAACTGTTCTATGCACCGTGTTTTGGGCAGCTGCTGCGATCGGATATTATACCAAAGTCGGTGACCCGGAGATGTTACGGACTGTACCAAGAAGCTGAGGACCAGGGGGCTGGGAGGGGGAGGGAAATTTATTTTATTTCTACTAGTTCCCAAGGAAATAATTGTAATGTTTGTTTAGTTTAACTTAATAACTAAACCCATAATTCATATTTACACGTTTACACATATTGGGTCCTGTCACGATCAGTGGGAGGGGAAAGGAGCGAGGACCCAAGTGCAGAGTAAATTATAATTTATTTATATCAAAATAAAATAAAAAGGCAAAACAAACAACCCCGAGGGGGAAAACATTAACAAAACATACAGACAAACTTTACTGGGCAGGCTGGCAGGGATCAGGAACTGGAACACACAGGACAAGGCGACATACGACAAGACAAGGAGAGAAACGATGACGAACTGGCACAGGACAGCAGACATGAGGAGAATAAAAGCAGAAATTAATTAACACAAACAGGTGAACCTAATAAACTAATAATGGGTTAACAAGGAGAGTGGGGCTAGACAATAGACGGGAGAGCACATGACAGGAAGACAACACAAGCCATGCGCTCACATAAAACGAGACTAGAACACGCAGCCAATGAGAGAACTCATTACTGCGTTCATATGACAACACAAGCATGCGTGCTTGTAAACATGCACCACGTGCTAAACACAACAAACACAAGACTGAACGCGAAACACGAGTACACAATGAATAAAAACACTCATTGTGCACTCACACACGCAGCGTGCATGTTTCATTCCAGCGCCGACCGAAACCGAAACCAACTAGACTGAGACGCTGGGAATGAAACACCACGCTGCAGACAGACGAACGTGAACACCCGGACGAGAGCGCGCAATCGCAAACACGCCCAGACCTCACGCGCCCACATCAAGCGGGAACGCGCATGGTCCAAACACGCTCACAAATGGCACTCATACAGAGACCCAATAAAACTCGAGCCGAGCACAACAGGACTCTGCCACCAAAACAAGAACTTACAAGACCAGAGTGGCAGAACACAGACAGGGTCCAATCATACACCCGGTGCAATACGCTTATTTCACGTGACCGCCATTTTAAAACACGAAAGCGAGGCTGTGGTGGGAAGAAACCCGGAAGTATAGGATCAGCACTGTAAGCATTGCAGCAACATGCTGTGGACTACAAACCTCCAGCTGTTGCTGCAACTTCAAAATGCAGAAATGGTGTAAACATCACTTTAATATCATTCAGTTCAGTTTAATTTAAACAATTAAAAGCATATTAGGCATCAAACAACATCATAATCTCTTTAAGAGTGAGACACTTGAGTGTCCTCCTATACTTCAGTCCAGGGCAGCAGGTAAACACCGTGAGGATGCTTCCCTGCTTCAGCCTATGTAACCCGGTGAGGGATAAAACAATGCAGTCCTCTGTAGCACACCCTCATGTTGTCTGTAACAGTGTTGTCCTGGTACTGAATTTTTAAAAACGTCCATTTCCCGCAAACATTTAAGCGCCGCTGAGTGCACTCATAAACACTGCTGATTTGCCGTAGTATTCACCAGTGCCCAACAGAACAACTGTGAAGGTTATCAGCTTTCTGCTCTTCACAGATTGAATACACACACACAAAGCCGGACATCTGAGCGTTTTAAAGCCGAGAAGATCAGTCGATTCATCAGCGGATCGCTCGTCTGGGTTTGCACTCAGTAAACAGCGGTGAGGTGAACTGATGACCTTCACAGACAATCAGAGTGATTTCTGTTAAGCACGTGGACAATGGCCAATCAGCGCTGTTTAAGAACTCCATAAACAGTGTCTTAAATGTTAACGAGAAATGGGCGATTTTTATATTTCGTTAAGGAAATTTTGTATGGTCACTAGTCTAATATAGTTAAAGAATCAGTTCATTAACTTGAGTTTGATGAATGGCATCTAAAATGTGTGTTTGGGAAAGAAAACGTTAGCTAAGTAGTGCCATTTCCCTTAACTTAGCTGAAAATGAGGTCAAATATCCCTTTTTATTTTCACTATTCATTCAGAACGGACCTTCGGGTCGCTCGGAAGGCGCTGAAATCATAAATTTGTGTCATTTTCTCTTCACTGATAAGATATACAGCCAGGTACACAACATTCCTGTGTGACTCAGGCGATACTTCCGGGTTTCTTCCCATCGCAGCCTCGATTTCGCTGTTAATAATGGCGGCTGCGTGAAATCAGTCTATAAGGTTCAATTCGTGTGTAGCGGCATTTTTGCTTTAAGCCGCTATCGCAGTAAGGGTAAACAATGATGCGTGAGTCCGTTGTGAATCCTTTTCTCATCATTTTTTTAATCACATCTTGTGCCATCTAATCAGTGAAATAGCTCCATTGCTCATCAGTAGCACCCGTCACCACATACAAACTCACAGTCTGATAATTGTTTCCTCTTCCCTTCCTGCCCCACCTACTACCTGGCTGCCTTAATCCCGATTTCGACAGAATAAAAGTCTTCATTTACAAAATCAAAACAATAAAGCAAATACTCCAACATGAATAATATACAAAGCAAATACTCAAACCTGAAAACAATAATTATCTAAACGTAAACTTAATAATAATAATAATAATAATCATCATCATCATATCATCCAATCAACCTATTTATTCCAAACATAATAATAATAAAAGAAAGAAATGGCTCCAACAACGTGTTTGGCAGGATTTGTTGCTATATTCAGACCAGCGCAACAGTAGTTTTCATGTTTTCCGCCACATTGTTTAAATAGTAAATCCATTTGCGCCACTCTGCGGACTCATGGGTGTGCTGGTCTATAAAGGAGGTGTGTTAAGGCGCATTGTTGGCACGTTGCTTTTTTGAGGAACTGAAATAGACTGCACCATTGAAAAAAATTTAATTATTATTTTCTACATAAATATAAAAACCACTGCCTCCATGCCTCATCTCGGGGGGCTTTTTCAGTTTATTCATGATAATTAGCATTTTTATTATAATGTTATTATTATTAGCCGTATTATTTATTATATGCATATTTATATTTGTTTTAATAAAAACTAGTTTAGATTTGTCCATCTGTGAAGTTTTGGAGACATCTGCATCACCATATGGGGCATAAGAACAGGACGTGTGTTTTGAGCACACTTTGTTATTATTGGTCATTTATTCCTTTGCTGGAAATTAGAACTGAATTTAGAAATAGTTTTGACACAAATCTTTGCGCTTAACAAACGTAATTTAATTTGTAGGCTAATGGATGTCTTCAGTGGAGTGAGTTTCCACCAAAGTAAAGGAGTAAAGTAAAGAGTAAAAGTATAGAGGCTGAATGGAGGAGGTTTGACCACACTTCGTTATTATTGTTCATTTATTCCTTTGCTATTGATGTCTAATGGATGTCTTCAGTGAAGTGCGTACAACACAGTTTCCTTATCCACGAGTAAAGGAATAAAGTAAAGAGTAAAGAGAAAGTAAAGAGGCTGAATGGAGGAGGCTCGTTCTTTATCCTCGTGCTGCAAATGCTCTGTTTAACTGTTTTCTCACTAGTGAAGCGTTCAGTTTTTACACTTACAAAGTCCGCCATGTAAATATAGTAGCAAATGCGCCATGGTGCGACACAACTGACTCTTAAAAGGAATGTGAGATGAGAATCTGATTGGTTTAATGCTCAAAACACAACCAGAACTCATTAAGAGTATGAGCACAACCCTGTTAGACCATGCGCCGGGGCGCAGAGCGTATTTATCGATCCTTAAAATAACAAAAGTGGATTGGGATTGCGCTTTAGACTTTGTGCCTAGATCCTTAAATTAGAGCCCAAAATATTTACACATTATATGTATAATAATTCTACATAATAAATTAGTAAAAATATTTGAAAATGTTTATATTTTAATATACTATTATATTACGTCTTATCATTTCCTATTTCCTATTTATTGTCTGTAGTATTGCAAACAATAATCGCATAACATGAGGATGAGAAATTGTTTATTTCTTTATTAGACTCTAGCTTTAATTTAACTGAATTTTAATTTATTTTAAATCTTTTTAAAATCTATTTTATTTCATTTCATTTCATTGTATTTTGTTATTTTTATGTTGGTCCAAAAAGTGTTTATTACATATAAATAAACACACACACATGCACGCACGCACGCACACACACAGTAGATAATTTACCATTAAAAAAATTGCAATTAGACCCGGTGGGGCAGTAGGTAGTGCTGTCGCCTCACAGCAAGAATGTCGCTGGTTCGGGTCAGTTGGCATTTCTGTGTGGAGTTTGCATGTTCTCCCCGTGTTCGCGTGGGTTTCCTCCGGGTGCTCCGGTTTCCCCCACAAGTCCAAAGACATACGGTACAGGTGATTTGGGTAAGCTAAAATTGTCCATAGTGTATGTGTGTGAATGAGTGTGTGGGAATTTCTCAGCGATGGGTTGCAGCTGGAAGGGCATCCGCTGCGTAAAACATATGCTGGATAATTTGGCGGTTCATTCAGCTGTGGCGACCCCAGAATAATAAAAGGACTAAGCCGAAAAGAAAATGAATGAATGAATGAATGAATGAATGAAAAAATTGCAATTAGTGCCTGATTGAGGTCATGATTGGATTCATAACCAAAACTTAGATCACAATGTAAAATAAATAGAAATCTAAATAAAAAAATTGTTGATGCATGGTTTAAAAAAATAATAAGCTCACAATCACAAGCATTTTTTTCACCAAATGATGGAATCCATTTAAAACAGCCATTAGTCCAAAGTGTCCTGGATTACAGTAATAAAACCTGTAAACCTTGATCTCTTGATCATCCTTCATCTGCATATTCTCACCTGTCCTTTAGATGCCAGAAAATCATTTATAGAAAGATTTCGTAGTGATGTAAACACTGCGTTTACTCATTCACACACACTCATTACACAGACAAAGAAGAACTGGCTGCTGCTGCTTTACATTTCAAAGAGCAGCATTGTGCACAGACAGGCTGATTAGAGAATTAGCTGAATTCTCATTAACCTTCATTTGAGTGGCTTCGTTACGGATTGGAGATGCACATCAAAGCCGGGCTGTTATTGTGCTGAGCTCATCCAAACTGATGAATTACAGATTTCTTGGCCTACTTTACACACCACAGACTATCTTAAATAGACAGTATAGTGTATTCAGTTACTCACCATATGGTTTTGAGACGATGTGAAGATGAGGAATTGTTTGCTAAATTATTAGACTTAAATTAAATTGAAATATTTTATTATTTAAATAATAAATAATAGTAAATCATTAAAAAAACAATTTTAAGTATTTTTTATTTATAAATATTACAAATATTACACATAAATATTATATTGTGTAAATAGTACATGTGTATGTGTAAATGTGTAAATATGAATTACAGTTTAGTTATTAAGCTAAACTAAACAAACATTAGAATTATTTCTTTGGAACTAGTAAAAATAAAATTAATTTTTGTATTATTTATGTTGTTTTTTTGAGAATTTATATATTTTACTTATGATTTTTTCTCAGGGTTGTGAGATGTCAATTCACAATTCTGAAAAATAAAGAAAAAAATAAAAAGTTGCGGGCGATGCAGTGGCGCAGTAGGTAGTGCTGTCGCCTCACAGCAAGAAGGTCACTGGTTCGAGCCTCAGTTGGCGTTTCTGTGTGGAGTTTGCATGTTCTCCCTGCGTTCGCGTGGGTTTTCTCCGGGTGCTCTGGTTTCCCCCACAATCCAAAGACACGCGGTACAGGTGAATTGGGTAGGCTAAATTGTCCGTAGCGTATGAGTGTGTGTGGGTGTTTCCCAGAGATGGGTTGCGGCTGAAAGGGCATCGGCTGCATAAAAATGTGCTGGATAAGTTGGCGGTTCATTCCGCTGTGGCGACCCCAGATTAATAAAGGGACTAAGCCGAAAAGAAAATGAATGAATGAATGAATGAATAAAAAGTGGCAATTGCAAGTTATAAAGTCATAATTCAGAGATAAAAATTACCAATTATGTTATATAAACTCACAATTTAAAAAAAAAAGGAAAAAAATCTGACAAAAAAAGTCACAATAACATTTAAAAATGAACACTCACCGGCCACTTTATTAGGTACACCTGTCCAACTGTTTGTTAACGCAAACCTCTAATCAGCCAATCACATGGCAGCAACTCAATGCATTTAGGCATGTAGACATGGTCAAGACGATCTGCTGCAGTTCAAAGCGAGCATCAGAATGGGAAAGAAAGGTGATTTAAGTGACTTTGAATGTGGTATGGTTGTTGGTGCCAGACGAACTGCTGATCTACTGGGTTTTTTACACACAACCATCTCTAGGGTTTACAGAGAATGGTCTGAAAAAGAGGAAATATCCAGTGAGCGGCAGTTCTGTGGGCGCAAATGCCTTGTTGCTGCCAGAGGTCAGAGGAGAATGGCCAGACTGATAAAAAGGCAACAGTAACTTGAGGCGGATGGGCTACAGCAGCAGAAGACCACACCGGGTGAGACAATCCTGTCAGCTAAGAAAAGGAAACGTTGCCTGGTCTGATGAGTCTCCATTTCTGCTGCCACATTTGGATGGTCGGGTCAAAATTTGGCGTCAACACCATGTAAGCATGGATCCATCCTGCCTTGTATCAACGATTCAGGCTTGTGGTGGTGTTGTAATGGTGTGGGGGATATTTTCTTGGCACGCTTTGGGCCCATTAGTACCAATTGAGCATCGTGTCAACGCCACAGCATACTTGAGTATTGTTGTTGACCATGTCCAGCAGGATAACGCACCATGTCATAAAGCGTGAATCATCTCAGACTGGTTTCTTGAACATGACAATGAGTTCACTGTACTCCAATGACTTCCACAGTCACCAGAGCTCAATATAATAGAGCACCTTTGGGATGTGGTGGAACGGGAGATTGGCATCATGGATGTGCAGCCGACAAATCTGCAGCAACTGCATGATGCTATCATGTCAATATGGAGCAAAATCTCTGAGGAATATTTTCAGTACCTTGTTGAATCTATGACACGAAGGATTAAGGCAGTTTTAAAGGCAAAAAGGGTGTCCAACTCTGCACGAGTAAGGTGTACCTAATAAAGTGGCCAGTGAGTGTATGTGTATATATATATATATATATGAAGTGGTGGAAATGGGCTCCCATACTACTGAGTACATTTTAAATAAGTTTTTATGGTTTCACTTTTAGTTAAATAACCCAGAATTTTGAAGAAACAAAATGATGTTGGTATACTTGCTATTTATCGCTGTATTACCACATAGCATCAAATCTACAACTTTTAATATTTTAATCTGACGACTCTAAACTCACATTAGAACTTTTTTATTCTTTTGCTGCATGTTCTGAAACACAGAAGGATGAATATAATGACAAAAAAATGAATCTAGAAAGGCACGTAATCACACACACACAGAAACTCAGAGTCTCCCGCTGTGATCGGCCTTCTGTCTTCAGTGCTGAGACTCAATCTGTCTGCATGAGTAAACTGTTTACAGCGCAAAAAACCACACATGATCAACACAAACACAACACAAACAGAGATTCAGTCTCATGAGCAGAACTGAGAGTGAAAGCAGACACTGCTGGGGAAGTACATCTTGATGGAAAGACATGGATAGATGGCAACACTTTAGCTTAAAGGGGACTCTAAACTCACATTAGAACTTTGATAACTCACTATCAGCAGTGAAAAGGGATGAATTACAAACACTCAAATTACAGTAATTGAGTAGTTTTTCTCAGGAATTGTAATTTACTGAGTAGTTTTATAAATGTGTGCTTTTACTTTCCCTTGAGTACAGTTTTAGTGCAGTATCTGTACTTTTACTCCACTATTTTCCTTCAACCTGCAGTCACTACTTCATTTGTTCCCGTCTAAGGGGATTAGTAAAATCAATCCTGTGATTCCTGTCCAATCAAATCACACATAGAAGGTAAATCGCATCATAATGAACTACCTCAAGACAAGGGTGATTTATAATTGCAGCAAACAGTTTGGAAGCATTAAAAGTGTCCAAGAAGACGTCCAAAATCTTTGCAACCAATGACCCAGAGACTGTTTAGTCCAGAGGTGGGCAAACTTGGTCCTGGGGACTGTTTCATAAAAGTGGTTTAGAAAAGCGGGGATTAAAGTCAAAAACCTGACTTCAATGAGCCAAACTAAACGTCCACGCTTAAATTGGTTCCATAACAGCAAGTTGAAGATCATTTGATCTAACTAATCTGAGTTCAGTTTAAATAATCTAGATAACTGCTTGTGGTCGAGCACATAGATATATACACTAGATATCACATATCCCTGAGCATGCGTCAATAGCACCGCCACATTGGTACAGTGCTCCTAGGACAAACGTCATTCAACCGCACTAGTCAAGACAGTGTGCTAATGTGAAGATGCTGGACTTTAGCGCTGTGAAAGGGTGTAGTAACGAGCAAACAAAGAAAACAAAGCACAAAGTCATCACATTTCATAGGTAAGATTTCATTTTTTTATGTTTTTGTATGTTATGAACTTTTGTGCTTAACAAGTAACGTTATTGATGATAATATAGTCTCTTACTGCAGTGACCATAAGGCAAAGTAGCACCGACTCGCACTAAATTCTACGCTTATGCTAGTTTTGTTGAATAAAATAAGCAAACAATGTTATGAAATATGACAAGAAGACGCTGCGGTGCCAGAAACTTGTATTATTGTCAGCTAAGTGAACGAGTCGTTCATAACGGAGATTCATTCACAAACGAATGATCAACATCAACAGCCTGAGGTATCAAGACATTTGTGCTGCCCATTACATTACAAACCACAGGAGAGGGACAATTCTCCAGCAGGATAGTGCTCCTTCTCATACTTCAGCCTCCACATTAAAGTTCCAATGAAAGCAAAGAAGGTCAAGGTGCTCCAGGATTGGCCAGCCCAGTCACCATACATGAACATTATTGAGCATTTCTGGGGTAAGATGAAGGAGGAGGCATTGAAGATGAATCCAAAGAATCTTGATGAACTCTGGGAGTCCTGCAAGAACGCTTTCTTTGCCATTCCAGATGACTTTATTAATAGGTGATTTGAGTCATTGCAGAGATGTATGATGCAGTCCTCCAAGCTCATGATGGAGTCAGACACAATATTCATTCTGTTTCCACTGCAGCATGACTTTATATTCTATACTGGACATTATTTCTGTTCAGTGACGAGACTTTTGTCTAAGTAAAGTCAGACCTTACTGTCCTAATGAAATCATTCAAAATCAAGGCATGATCATATTTTATTGTGGTCAAATAAGCGTCATCTAGAGGCCTTTGCCTTTCATATAAACCACTTCTGATACCAAATGATCAACTAGAAGTCAAGTTATTATCTATTGTTCTTAAAACTTGGATAGGCAACAAAGACTTTCGTGTATTAAGTGTATGTGTTGTGTATATATACAGTATCTGCCGCATATGATATTTGAAAGTTTCACTCATCTATTTTTATTGAATCTCTTCAACCCACGACATGTTCTTACTACGCCCTGTATTTCAATATCTCTGCACAAAAAAAGGCTGTTTGGGGTCGGAAAAATGATCTCAGCCAAAAAAAAGTCAACTAGTAAAGAAAACCCACAGAGCGAGTGTTTGTTTGTGGGCAGATGTTGTAACGTATTGAGTTACGCAAGCGCTCGACTCTCAGGAAAACTTCTCACACTTACATAATCCAGAGTTCTGGCATCAATTTTTCATGGAGTTCATGCATCATTCAGAGCCGCCACTTTATGCTGTTTATTTCCTGATTTCTCCAGGCGAACTGGCAGCTTCTTTAGATGCGTCCTTCAGCAGATGAACAGACTGAAGATCCTTCTGAAAAAAAAAAACTTAGTTCAGCTTCTGTGAGAATACTATATGGTGGACTGACAGTGCATAATATTACACTAGACATTTTTCAAGATACTAGTATTCAGCTTGAAGAGACATTTAAAGGCTTAACTAGGTTAGCTAGGTTAAAGCAGGGGTGTCCAAACTCAGTCCTGGAGGGCTGGTGTCCTGCATTTTTTAGTTCCAACCCCAATTAAACACACCTAAAACAGCTAATCAAGCTGTTTCTAGGTATACTAAAAACATCCAGGCAGGTGTGTTGAAGGAAGTTGGAGCTAAACTATGCAGGACACCGGCCCTCCAGGACCGAGTTTGGACACCCCTGGGTTAAAGTTAGGGTAATTCGGCAAGTTATTGTATAACAGTGGTTTGTTCTGTAGAAAATCAGAGAAAAATACATAAAAGGGGGCTTTAAAATGGTTCAAAACTGCTTTTATTCTAGCCGAAATAAAACAAATAAGACTTTCTCTAGAAGAAAAAATATTATAAGAAATACTGTGAAAAATTTCTGAATCTGTTAAACATCATTTAAAAAAAATTGACAGGAGGGCTAATAATATAGACTTCAACTGTATATTCCTGTATTGTATGCAACGCAGTAACATAACGCATTACTAATCCTTTTTTTTTGTTATATTATCACTCGTTGCAGTCTTAGTAACACAAGTTTCAGCAATGCATTTTAACTCAGAATTTAGTTTTTTTATGAACGTACCAACATCACCTACACATTCACGCTGCACACACCAGACAAAAAAACCATCTGAAGTTAAAATGTTTATTTAGCTAAAAAAATATTCTCTGTCTACAGAAAAAGGCCACCCTTTAAATCCTGGCTTTCTTAACTCTCTAGCATTTTGCATTTACAGAGACTTAGGGCTCTATTTTGACGATCTAGGCGCAAAGTCCAAAGCTCAGGGCGCAAAAGCATTAAGGACGTGTCAGAATCCACTTTTGCTATTTTAACAATGGAAAATTCCGCTTTGCGCCGCGGCGAATGGTCTAACAGGGTTGAGCTTATTCTCTTAATGAGTTATAGGTGTGTTTTGAGAATAAACCAATCAGAGTCTCATCTCACATTCCCTTTAAGAGTTGCATCTCGCCATGGCGCTATTTACATGGCGGACTTTGTAAGTGGAATAACTGAATACTTCACTAGTGAGTAAACAGTTAAACAGAGCATCTACAGCACAAGAGAATGAGAGAATGAGCCTCCTCATTCTTTACTTTCGCTCTCTTCCATGGATAAGGAAACGTGTTGTAGGCACAGACATCCATTAGCCTATACATAATTCATTTTGTTTGTTAAGCGCAAAGATTTGTTTTAAAACTATTTCTAAATTCAGTTCTAATTTCCAGCAAACGAATAAATGAACAATAATAACAAAGTGTGGTCAAAAAACTGACTTATATCCAAACACCCATGCTATGCCCCATATGGTCTAAAAGCTGACAGGTGAGCAAATCTAAGCTTGTTTTTAATAAAACAAATATAAATCTGCAGATAATAAATAATACTGCTAATAATAATAATAACATTATACAAAAGCAAATTGGGCAACCCAGTGGCGCAGTAGGTAGTGCTGTTGCCTCACAGCAAGAACGTCGCTGGGTCGCAGGTTCGAACCTCGGCTGGGCTGGGTCAGTTGGCGTTTCTGTGTGGAGTTTGCATGTTCTCCCTGGGTTCGCGTGGGTTTCCTCCGGGTGCTCCGGTTTTCCCCACAGTCCAAAGACATGCAGTACAGGTGAATTGGGTAAGCTAAATTGTCCATAGTGTATGAGTGTGAATGTGTGTGTGGAAGTTCCCAGAGATGGGTTGCGGCTGGAAGGGCATCCGCTGCGTAAAATCGTGCTGGATAAGTTGGCGGTTCATTCCGCTGTGGCGACCCCGCAAGGGACAAAGCCGACAAGAAAATGAATGAATGAATGAAAAGCAAATTGTCATGAATAAACTGAAAAAGCCCCCCGAGATGAAGAAGGCATGAAGGCAGTAGTTTTTATATTTATGTAGGCTAGAAAATAATCATTTTTTTTTATATTTTATTCCTTTAATTCCTTTTTATTTGTAAAGATATTTGTGTATTGCTCTACATCCTGTGTGTATTAAGCAATGTTAAAGCGAGGCGCACAACTAACGCGCTCTGCGCTGGACTTTAGACCTCCTCTTATCTGGTCTATTGTGCAGTCTATTCTAGTTCCTCAAAATAGCAACGCGCCAGCAATGCGCCTCAACACACCTCCTTTTTTAGACCAGAACGCCTATGGGCGCACATATGAGCGCAAATGCATTTGCTATTTAAACAGCGTGGTGCAAAACGTCAAAATGACTCTTGCGTCGAGCTGAAACTAGCAAACAACAATTGCATCACGCCTTGCGCCGGGTGTATGATAGGGCCCTTAGACACAATCTTTCTGATAGCATTTCTGGCTTCGAAGCCACCTAGAAACCCTTTTTTAATTATCTGTCAAATGTCAAGTATAACAGTTTAATGGTAAGACCCTTTAATTTTTTGCAAGATCACCATATTGCCTATGCCCACTGGCCTAGAAAAATACGTGTAACATTCTTAACCTATGTATATTTGTATCTTTGCATAAGCCCCTATTTTATTTTCTATATACAGTTGAAGTCAGAATTATTATCCCCCCTGAATTATTCGCCCCCCTGTTTATTTTTTCCCCCAATTTCTGTTTAACGGAGAGCAGATTTTTTAAACACATTTCTAAACATAATAGTTTTAATAACTCATCTCTAATAACTGATTTATTTTATCTTTGCCATGATGACAGTAAATAATATTTGACTAGATATTTTTCAAGACACTTCTATACAGCTTAAAGTGACATTTAATGGCTAAACTAGGTTAATTAGGTTAACTAGGCAGGTTAGGGTAATTAGGCAAGTTATTGTATAATGATGGTTGGTTCTGTAGACTATCGAAAACAAATATAGCCTAAAGGGGCTAATAATTTTGACCATAAAATGTTTTTTAAAAAATTAAAAACTGCTTTTATTCTAGCTGAAATGAAACAAATAAGACTTTCTCCAGAAGAAAAAATATTATCAGACATACTGTGAAAATTTCCCTTCTCTGTTAAACATCACTTGGAAAATATTTAATAAAGAAAAAAAAATCAAAGGGGGGCTAATAATTCTGACTTCAACTGTATATTAATGACCTGCAGAGCAATAATGATGATAATCTCGCTCTTATAAAATACGCTGATGATCTGACATTCGTTTTCTGTCAGGAAGAAATGAATAGCTTCTTACTTTTTAAATATATTAATAGTATCACAGATCCTGTTCATTACATCTTAATATGGGAAAAACAAAAGAGCAGTCTGGGAAGTCAAACGAGAGCAGTATAGTAGATTTTTAAATACTAGATTTTATAAACCAGTCATCATAAATGGAAAAATAGTAGAGCAGGTCTCCAATTTGAAGTAAGTAGGCACAATTATTGACAATAAACTGAATTTTGATAATAATGTAGAGGCTGGGCATTTCTGTGTGGAGTTTGCATGTTCTCCCCGTGTTGGCGTGGGTTTCCCCCGGATGCTCCGGTGTCCCCCACAGTCCAAACACATGTGCTATAGGTGAATCGAATGAACTAAATTGGCCGTAGTGTATGAGTGTGAATGAGTGTGTGTGGATGTTTACCAGTGATGGATTGCAGCTGGAAGGGCATCCACTGCGTAAAACATGTGCTGGATAAGTTGGCGGTTCATTCCGCTGTGGCGGCCCCAGATTAATAAAGGGATGAAAAGAAAATGAATGAATGAATGAATTTATTTGTTTAAAGCGAATTAATTAAACTAAAAAGTAACTCGTGTTCACTCGTGTAACTCAAATATTATTACTTATTTTTTTAAGTAATGCGTTACTTTACTCGTTACTTAGAAAAGTCGTATTATTACGTAACCCATGTTACTTGTAATGTGTTACCCCCAACACTGCAATCCACTTAAATTTGTAAAAACGATTAAGTTAACTTAATCGATTTGTGTCGGGACAACATGAAGGAATTGTGTGGAACCCTGCATTTTTTACAGCGTAGTGTGAATCTGTAACCTCTGACTCTGCTCATTTATAATGTACTGTAATTTCTGTGGATGGTTTGTGTTGGGCAGATGTGGCACATGTGCTTCACTCACTGGATTAATGTCAGACCTGGAGCAGAACAAATGAATGAGACGTCACTTCTGCTTAGAGCGACACACAGCTAGACCAAACAGACAAAGAAGAAGAAAGAAGACAAAGAGAATTGAGGTTTATTATAGGTTTTACCTTTTAAACAGTGCTCATTTGTTTGTCTGTCTGGTCAGAATCTTCTCTAAACACACATTGTTAGATGCTACACGTCTTCAATAGTAGGATGTTATCAATTTTTAGAATTGTTATTTTTGCTCTGTCTTAAAAATGGAAAGCATTTGCAGAAGGATTTTGATGTGCATGGAACCATTAACACTGTAGTTTACATATATACAGTTGAAGTCAGAATTATTAGCCCCTCTTTGAATTTTTATTTTTTTTTTCTTAAATGATGTTTGACAAATCAAGGAAATTTTCACAGTATGTCTGATAATATTTTTTCTTCTGGAGAAAGTCTTATTTGTTTTATTTCGGCTAGAATAAAAGCAGTTTTTAATTTTTTAAACACCATTTTAAGGACAATATGATTAGCCCCTTTAAGCTATATATTTTTTGATAGTCTACAGAACAAACCATCATTATACAATAACTTGCCTAATTACCCTAACCTGCCTAGTTAACCTAATTAACCTAGTTAAGCCTTTAAATGTCACTTTAAGCTGTATAGAAGTGTCTTGAAAAATATCTAGTCAAATATTATTTACTGTCATCATGACAAAGATAAAATAAATCAGTTATTAGAAATGAGTTATTAAAACTATTATGTTTAGAAATGTGATGAAAAAAATCTCTCCGTTAAACAGAAATTGGGATAAAAATAAACAGGGGGGCTAATATTTCTGACTTCAACTGTATATAGTGCTCAGCATGTAGGAGTTCATCCCTCACAAATCTTTATTTTAAAAAGATTAAGCCATCAATAGAAATTGTGGTCCAGTGGTCAACACGTTGCGTTACGTTGCCGCAGATTTTTTTACAATCATTTTTAGTGTTAAGGCATATAATACTGTTTGGGTTACTTATGTAGGTGTACATATTTTATTTGTATTTTTTGTGTGACCACCGTTACAAAGGACTGGATATCTATAAAGAATTTTGCACAGAATATATATTCAGATATTGCAGGAAAGGACATTGTGATGTTTTAAAGAATAGTGTTGGAGATTTACTTGAAAGAACAGTAGCAGCTCAACTTCATTCACATCTTCACTTTCAATCTGGGTTTCGCCCCAAACACAGCACAGAAACAGCCCTTACTAAGGTTGTAAACGATCTTCTCTTAGCTGCTGATTCCGGTTATCTGTCTATACTTATTTTTTTAGATATTACTGCAGCTTTTGATACTATTACAGTGTTTCCTCTAGGATTTTTTTTCAGCTTAGGCGGCAGGCCTTTTGATCTACCAACTACCTTTGGCGTTATTTCAATGACAAATGTGACGCAGTACTACAAGTCGAGATCGGATTTGTGTAATACGAGCATGCAGATCTTTTTGCTTGCGCTAGGATTTCCTCTGTTCGTGCACAAAACTTCTTGCACGCCCTCAAATATACGCTGCTCAAGTGCAATTTAGCGCGTTTACGTAGTGAATTTGTCTCCAACATTTATTAGATTTACTAGGAATATTTATGAATGTCTCCAATAGACCTACAGAGCGGCATTAATGCGTCCTGAGGTAAAGTGAAACGGCTATAAACTCCAGCAAGATAAAGTCTTTGTTTGTTGTATGCAGAACCATAGACCTTTATCTATAAATAAAGTATAAATATGGAAACTGTGTTCATCCTAATTGAAAGCTCGTCGTGTTTGCTGGCCTCACGCATTACGCACCTGTCAGTCAGTCAGTCAGCATGTCACCTTAAAGGGTTAAACAAATAACGCACAGCACAACTACGGTTACAGAAAAGTTTGCGCTGTTATAATTCACTTACCTTTTAATACGTTTTGGGGCGATTATAACCCGCTAATCAAAAAAACGACAATGTTTTAAATGAGAAGCTGTAATGTAGCCGTGGCGGGATGAATTTTGGCGTGGCGCCCCGCCATGGTAGAATGAATGTAGCGGAAACCTTGTATTAGTCATTCACTATTATTGGAACGACTGGCTTCTGTAGGAATAGCTGATAATGCACTTCACTGTTTTTTTTCCTTTTTAAGTGACAGAAAACTGTTTGTGCGGATAAAGAATAGATGCACTGATCCTGTTTCAGTCCTTCATGGTGTTCCTCAAGTGTCAGTATTGGGGCCACTCTTATTTATTATATATATCGTACCTCTAGGTCATATATTTAGTTCTTTTGGCATACATTTAAATTTTTATGCAGACGTTACGCAAGTTTATATCTCCACAAAACGCACAACTTCTCACCACCTTCTGATCTTAATAAATGTTTACATGAGATTAATATACGTATTACTAATAATTTCTTAAAGGGCACCTATTTTACCCCTTTTTAAAGATGTAATATTAATATTATGGTTCTTCTGAGTGTGCCAGTTTAGGTTCAGTTCAAAACACAATTCAGATTTTTTTATTATGATGTGTTAAAAAGTGCCGTTTTGGGGGCGTGTACACACACAGTTCGTCGTTTTAGGGGCGTGTTGCTTCACATGAAAATTAGTTTCGACTTTCCGCCCAACTTAACAAGGGGGCGGAGCCAAGAGCTCCCCTATTTGTGTATGGCAACAGACAGGCAGACAGAGAGAAGCAACATGAGTGAGAGGACCAGCATTCAGCTGTACATGTACGACTCGGACACAGACCAAGCAGAGACTACAAAATCATTTGTGTCATGTATAGTTTTACAGCCAACTGTGTGCTAGTTTAAAGCTCCGAGCTTGTAGCCTACACTGATACTAATAACTAGGGCCAGACGGAATCTGCGAACGTTTTTTGATAAAAATCTGCGGATTTCTGCGGAATTATTTTGGGAGTATCATAACTAAAACCTTAATATGTTAAATAAAAAATAATATCTTTTTAACTTGTATTTAATGTTTAAAATGCAAATCCAATTAGATTAACTGTAAATAGTTAACTTTAAGTAAATAAACAGAATTAATGATGGGCTAAAAATCTGCGGAAATCTGCGGAATTCTGCGCGCGCAGACTCCGTGTGGGCCTACTAATAACCAAGCACACTGAATTAACTTTGACTGAAGGGCAGCACACACCAGATGCACCGCGACGCGGCGCGCACATGACAGTTGAAAGTATCGCACACTTGCGGTGCTGGTGTGTGTCCCCTGATAGAAACTTATGTTTAGATTTCAGAAATGCATGCGGCTGCGTGGCGCGACGCTGCTTGTCGCCGAGCTGCGCTTCTGGTGTACGACCAGAGGCTATAACTAAAGGGCGTCATACACCGGATGCGCCGCTCAGAGCCACGACACGGCATACCAGACGCGCACATTCGCATGTTATTTAAAATGAAACTATTCAGATAACGCTCTGTGGCGCGGCAGAAATAAGAAGTGTCCTGAGCAGGGCCAGCGCGTCCATAGAGGCGACCTAGGCGGCAGAATAGTGAGCCAACCCCCCGGTCCTCACTTTCATCCGCGACACCCTCCCGGTCCTCACTTTCATCCGCGACAACGTGAAACGCATGGCGCTGCACGTCGTTAGTTTGTTATTTCCAATGGAGGGACGCGTACGTGAGGCAATGCGCTCGCACTTTCCAGCTGCACCTAGTTAATGTGACAGGGAGCTTC
The DNA here is from genome assembly GCA_903798195.1 of Danio kyathit. Classification (NCBI taxonomy): domain Eukaryota; kingdom Metazoa; phylum Chordata; class Actinopteri; order Cypriniformes; family Danionidae; genus Danio; species Danio kyathit. Next base: position 58,089,069 of record LR812531.1, read on the forward strand.
TGTGACAAAATGCAAACCGCTGAAGTTTAAGGAAGACGCAATGAAAAGTACACATGTATGCAAACCCACCAAAACTCACAAACACTGGCGGCAAGGAGAGCGAAAACGTGGTGAATGTTGAGCCCAATGAGCCTTACATCCAAAAATAGAGCAAGGGTGTTTCTTTGGTGACGTCGCTTTGACTCACACGCTGAAAATGGCGGACGTGAAACAACATACTGAGGATATGGTAATGCGCACCTGTCAATCAATATTGGTGGGCGGGGGGACCGCACTCCTACGTCAAGTTGCGGTCGATCTCAAAACCGCTCCAATTGGTCCACTGTTTTTATGTTGTTAAACTGAAAAAAAGGACTGGGTGTGTTTATATCACCCCAATATGACGGTCTATACACTATACCTACACATATGTCTGTCCAAACAACATCAAGCAGCAAAAGAAGCTGATTTTAACGTCTAAAAACCAATTCAAGTGAATATTACCAGTAGTCTGGAGCCAAAAAGGCTGTATATATGCCTACTTGTATGTGCTGTTTATGTGACTCGTATATGAAGAATAAGGTCAATATGGCACCTTCAAAGGAACGCTACACCTGAGGAACTGATAATATCTGGAGCACAAATTCTGCAAAACGTGATTTGGTTCATTCAGTTGCTGGAGGTTTGTCCAGCTCACTAACCTTCAGCACTGAAGGGATACTGATGTCTCTAAATCCACCATTGTCCTTCATCCTTCAGGGCATGAGTTGCCATGGCGACGGTCAGACTGCGCAGGGTTACCGGGGTGAGACTGCAGGGGGATTTTGGGATGCCAGATCAGAGTTAAAGTGTGCAGAAGTGTGTCAGTGTCGCATGCTTGCATCTCCTCCTACTCCGGCCTTTGATCAGAGACATGGTCGGGCTGTTAAGTGACGTCTGCAGGAAGATCTGGAGGGGGCAGAAGATGCTGTTTCCTTAGGGTCTGGGACCCCTGACGACCTCTGCTATTGTTGAAGAGCTGGCAGGGGAAAGCAGACACAGCAGCCTGTGGGTAGTGGATCAGGGAGAATCAAAACCAACATAGGCTTATTCTGAAAACGTAGCCCTACATACATTTCTGGAGATCACGAATTATGTAGCCAGAGGAACGTATGGCTGCATTTTGTCTTTAAAATGAGCGCTACAGGTCGGTATGATGCCGTTCCTTTTCACGCTTACCTTCGTATGGACGGCTTTCCCACTGTTACCAGTTTGCAGTGGTGTAAAGTAATAAATTACAAATACACAAACTACTGTAATTGAGTAGTTTTTCTCCGAAATTTTAATTTATTAAGTAAAATGTGTACTTTTACTGTCCCTTGAGTACACTTTTAGTGCTGTATTGGCAGTGGTGGAAAGAGTACGGAAAAATCACTCAAGTAAAAGTACCATTACTTGCCTAAAAATGTAGTGCAAGTAGAGTAAAAGTATCTGCTGTAAATATTACTCAAAGTATGAGTAAATAGTAGCCCTTTCAGAAGTACTCAAGGGTAGTGAGTATTATGCTGTCAAAAGCTGATATGTTTACATGTAATTTGTGGATGTGTGTAAACGTAACATTCTGTAGTGCATTTAGTTATTGCCCAGCAGGCACACAACATCATGAGACGTTAATATTAGGTTAGGTTGTGACATCAGGTGACCAAAATTCAATGTCTAGCCAGCATCTAAGGACAACGTTATTTTGATCTCCAATAACCACGTCAAAAGACGTTGATATTTGGTTGATATTAGGTTGTTAGAAAGTGACCAAAATCCAACGTCGAGCCAACATCTTAAACCAACGTCATATATGACGTCAAATACTGACATTTATTCATCAGGTACAGAAACCAAAATCCAACGTCTAATAGATGTCATAGTGGTAACGTCCACACGTCAAGCTGTAACATCATTAGACGTTGATATTTGGCTGGTTTTAGGTTGAATAGGTCATCATACAGTAAACATCTGTCATCTTCTCATCAGTGACATGCATCTAAACAGTCTTTGGGTCATTCAGTGTAAAGATTTTGGACGTCTTCTTGGACACTTTTAATTCTTCCAAACAGTTTGCTGCAATTATAAATCACCCTTGTCTTGAGGTAGTTCATTATGATGCGATTTACCTTCTGTGTGTGATTTGATTGGACAGAAATCACAGGACTGATATTTTAATCCCCATAGACAAGAAAAAATAAAGTAGTGACTGCAGGTTAAAGGAAAGTAGTGGAGTAAAAGTACTGATACTGCACTAAAAATGTACTCAAGGGAAAGTAAAAGCACACATTTATAAAACTACTCAGTAAAGTACAATTCCTGAGGAAAACTACTTAATTACTGTAATTTGAGTGTTTGAGTACTTTACACCACTGAGTATCTGTATTTTTACTCCACTACTTTCCTTTAACCTGCAGTCACTACTTTGTTATTTCTTGTCTATGTGGATTAGAAGAATCAGTCCTGATTCCTGTCCAATCAAATCACACATAAAAGGTAAATTGCATCAAAATGAACTACCTCAAGACACGGGTAATATATAACTGCAGCAAACTGTTTGGAAGTATTAAAAGTGTCCAAGAAGATGTCCAAAATCTTTACGCGCATTGACCCAGAGACTGTTTAGATGCATGTCACTGATGAGAAGATGACGGATGTTTAATGTATGATGACCGAAATGGCCTTAAACACCCAGCAGGCACAGGACGTCAACATGACATCAGATTGACGTTGCACCCTAACATCGTGGGGACGTTACATTTTATTTGGAAATGAAAATATCAACGTCTAATGATGTTACAGCTGGACGTTGTGTGGACGTTACCACTATGAAGTTTATTAGATGTTGGATTTTAGTTGCCATACTTGACAAATAAATGTCAGTAATTGACGTCAATATGACGTTGGTTAAAGATGTTGGCTCAACGTTGGATTTTGGTCACTTTCTAACACAACCTAAAATCAACCAAATATCAACGTCTTTTGATGTTGTTATTGGGCATCAAAATAACGTTGTCCTTAGACGCTGGCTAGACATTGAATTTTGGTCACCTGACATCACAACCTAAATCTAATCTAAAATTAATGTCTTATGACGTTTTGTGCCTGCTGGGCAATAACTAAATGCACTACAGAATGTTACGTTTACACACATCCACAAATTACATTTAAATGTATCAGCTTTAAGTAATACTCACTACTCTTGAGTACTTCCGAAAGGGCTACTTTTTACTCCTACTTTGAGTAATGTTTACAACTGATACTTTTACTCTACTTGCACTACATTTTTAGGCAAGTAATGGTACTTTTACTTAAGTATGATTTTTCAGTACTCTTTCCACCACTGCCAGTTTGCCCAGTGGCTCGTCATGTACAGTTGAAGTCAGAATTATTAGCCCCCCTTTGAATTTTTTTCTTTTTTAAATATTTCATAAATGATGTTTAACAGAGCAAGGAAATTTTCACAGTATGTCTGATAATATTTTTTTCTTCTGGAGAAAGTCTTATTTGTTTTATTTCAGCTAGAATAAAAGCAGTTTTAAATTTTTTAAACACCATTTTAAGGTCAAAATTATTAACCCCTTTAAGCTAATTTTATTTTCTGATAGTCTACAGAACAAACCATCATTATACAATAACTTGCCTAATTACCCTAACCTGCCTAGTTAACCTAATTAACCTAGTTAAGCCTTTAAATGTCACTTTAAGCTGTATAGAAGTGTCTTGAAGAATATCTAGTCAAATATTATTTACTGTCATCATGACAAAGATAAAATAAATCAGTCATTAGAGATGAGTTATTAAAACTATTATGTTTAGAAATGTGTTGAAAAAATCTTCTCTCCGTTAAACAGAAATTGAGGGAAAAAAAAATAAACAGGGGGGCTAATATTTCTGACTTCAACTGTATGTCGGTGGACTTGAGACGCAGAGAGGAGTTGACTCAAATCCTAGGAGTTGACTGGGATTCGAGTCTGACAAAGAACAGTTCCAGAAAGCAGGTAAAACAAAAACAAAAGCCAAAAAATAAAATAAAACAAATAAATAACAGGGTGAGAATGTGGTAAAATCTGAAAACGTGGTGAAAATCAGGCGAGGGCTTTTCTTTTTTTAAAACACTATCGGTTGGATTTAGGGAAGGCGGTGGGTGGTGGTATCAGCCGGTCAGTCAGTCAGTCGACAGCGGCCTCTATTGGATATACGTGAGAACAGCAGGCGCGAATGGCACTCATGAGAGAAATTTGAGATCTCAAAAAGCATACACAGCGGCCTCTGGTGGATTCACGAAAACAAAAACTGCAAAACAAATGAACCTCCTGGGACGTATTTGGCACTTTCCAGAAATGTATATAGGGGTACATAATCAGAATGAGCCTGGGTTGGTCAAAACAGATTCAAAAACAATCAATAATTTTAGGAACACATTCAAATGACACATTTCAACTTTTGGTCACACTTTAAAGGGGATCTATTATGCAAAAATCACAGTCATAAGGGGTTTCAAAAGGGTTGTGTGGCAGCAGAGTGTGAATATAGCCAGCTTGTAATGGTAAAAATTAATTAATTCTATTTTGTATAGTCACACTTGATGATAATAGTCTGCAGAAACATTTTGACTGACATTCTCCCTTTGTATGTGTCATCAGAGGGGGAAAGCCCCGCCCACTAGTGACCATCTCTCCTTCATTAGCATAAACAGCCCTGAGTGAGAAGCAGCCATCTCCCATTAGTTTTGAATCTGCCGCTATGATGACACACAGGCATTTGTAGCTCCGCCCTCTTTTGAAAAGAGCTCAATCTTATTTGAATTTAAAGCGACAGTCACCAAAACCCCACGATTAGGATTAAAGCCTAAAAGGGTCAGTTTTAGAGAGTTAGAAAACATTATTTGTGTGATATTTTGAGCTGAAACTTTACACACACGGACATCAGAGACTTATTTTAGATCTTGTAAATATGGGCATAACAGGTCCCATTTAATGTACAATTCACGCTATTAACAAACCATTAACTATAAGACTTTTAGCTCAATAAATTACTAATTAGCTGCTTATTACTATTCAATTCAATTCATCTTTATTTCTCTAGCGCTTTTGCAATGTAGATTGTGTCAATGCAGCTTAACATAGAAGTTCTAGTAAATTGAAACTCTGTCAGTCCAGTTTTCAGAGTTGAAGTTCAGTTTAGTTCAGTTCAGTGTGGTTTAATTTTCACTGTTGCAAGTCCAAACACTAAAGAGCAAATCATCGATGCACAGCTCCACAAGTCCCAAACCAAGCAAGCCAGTGGCGACAGTGGAGGAACAAACTTCACCAATTGACGAAAGTGAAGGGAAAAAAAGCCTAGAGAGAAACCAGGCTCAGTTGGGCACGAGCATTTCTCCTCTGGCCAAACGTATTGTGCAGGGCTGCAGTCTAGACCCGGAGAACGCTGGATGTCCATCGTGGGGAAGCTGCAGGTCTGAGTAAGTCACCGGCGAGTGTTCAGGCTGGCCCACAGGATCAATGCGGAGACTCGTCTATCACTGGGGTCTTTCAGGAATCAGTCTAATGCTCTCCACTCCTCGATGACCACCACAGCATCAACTCAGGATACGGCCTGGTCCAGGATTATGGAGACCTCTAGAAGTCCTCTATGGTTGGCATCATCTCTTCACGGGACTTGAATCCCATCAATGGTGCTGCACAATCTCTAGAGGCTTCGAGATAAGAATCTCCAGGTGGAAAAGTATCCCCAGGTTATTAATAGTTAGTTAACTAGTAGTAGTTGGGTTTTGGTATTGGGATGTAAAATAACATCATACATATTGGATGCACTAGCTGTATGTGAAACTATTTTGAAAATTTTTTTAGGGTTTTATTATATTTAAACATTTGTAACTAGGCCTTTTATTCCTTTTTAATGAAGATTGTTGCACTTTTGTTAGATTATTTTCATTGAATTGCAAGTGAATCTAAATAAAAATGAAAAAAAAAAATCCATGTTAGGTAGTTTTTGTATTTGATTGCCACAGAGTTAACATTAACATAATGTAATGCCATTTGACTGTCTGCATTTTTTTCTCTTCATTTATTCCCCGTCGCTGGCCATGTAGGAACTTTCCAAATGAGCTCAGATCATATAAGGTCATTGGGACGTCTCTGCCTCGAGAAGCATGAGAGAAAACGAGGGCAATGTTTGTCGGACCATGTAAGGACAGACACGCAAGAGCTTCAGTCAGAGACATTTATTGCAGAGCCACACAAATAATCTGACGTTAAAGTGGATCAGCGAAGAGAAATCCAAACAAAACATTTCTGTGCTGGCAGTAAAGAGAGTAAACATGGAAAAGACCAGCAGTATTTCACAATGTGAGCTCACTTTGTGTCACAGTAAAGTGATTTTAATGCAAGTTTTATGCAGGAGTCTGGATGGTTGTTGGTTGTTACTAGAAGGGATACAGCTGTGGCCGGACGTTTGCAAGAATTATTAATATAATTAATAATAAATTACACATTAAAATGTATTTTATTAACGTCTAAACCCACCCCAACTCGAGTCCCGGGTCAGCTAGTAGGCATTTCTGTGTGGAGTTTGCATGTTCTCCCCATGTTGGCTTGGGTTTCCTCCGGGTGCTCAGGTTTCCCCCACAGTCCCAGGTGAATTGAATAGGCTAAATTGGCAGTAATGTATGAGTGTGAATGTGAGAGAGTATGGGTGTTTCCTGGTACTGGGTTGCAGCTGGAAGGGCATCCGCTGTGTAAAACATATGCTGGACAAGTTGGCGGTTCATTCCGCTGTGGCGACCCCTGATTAATAAAGAGACTAAGCCGAAAAGAAAATGAATAAATAAATAAATAAATGAATAAATAAATAAATCTTTGAAACTGATTATTCAATAACAAGAAAAACTGGATATTCAACCATTTAAATAAACGAATGAATGAATGAATGAATGAATGAATGAATGAATGAATGAATGAATGAATGAATGAAATTTAATATTCAATAAAAAGAGAGAAACTGGATATTCAGCCATTTAAATAAAAAAAATAAAAATGTGAAACTGGATATTCAACAATTTAAATAAATGAATGAATGAATGAATGAATGAATGAATAAATAAATAAATAAATAAATAAATAAATAAATAAATAAATAAATAAATAAATAAATAAATAAATAAATAAATAAAAAGTCTTGGAAACTGAATATTCAGTAAAAAATTATAAACTGGATATTCAACCATTTAAATAAATGAATGAATGAATGAATGAATGAATGAATGAAAAAATGAAGGAATGAATAAATAAGTAAATAAATGAATAAATAAATAATGTCTTTGAAACTGAATATTCAATAAAAAAGAGAAACTGGTTATTCAACCATTTAAATGACTGAATGAATGAATGAATGAATGAATAAGTAAGTAAATAAATAAATAAATAAATAAATAAATGAAGTCTTGGAAACTGAATATTCAATAAAAAAGAGAAACTGGATATTCAACCATTTAAATGAATGAATGAATGAATAAGTAAATAAGTAAGTAAATAAATAAATAAATAATTGAAGTTTTTGAAACTGAATATTCAATGAAAAAGAGAAACTGGACATTCAATCATTTAAATGAATGAATGAATGAATGAAAGAATGAATGAATGAATGAAAAATAATAAGTCTTGGAAACTGAATTTTCAATAAAAAAGAGAAACTGGACATTCAATCATTTAAATGAATGAATGAATGAATGAATGAATGAATTAATTAATTAATTAATTAATTAATTAATGAAAAAATAATAAGTCTTGGAAACTGAATATTCAATAAAAAAAAGAGAAACTGGTTATTCAACCATTTAAATGAATGAATGAATTAATGAATAAGTAAGTAAATAAATAAATAAATAAATAAATAAATGAAGTCTTTGAAACTGAATATTCAATGAAAAAGAGAAGCTGGACATTCAATCATTTAAATGAATGAATGAATGAATGAATGAATGAATGAATGAATGAATGAATGAATGAATGAATGAATGAATGAATGAATGAAAGAAATATAAGTCTTGGAAACTGAATATTCAATAAAAAAGAGAAACTGGATATTCAACCATTTAAATGAATGAATCAATGAATGAATGAGTAAATAAATAAATACATAAATAAATTAATAAGTAAATAAATGAATGAATCAATGAATAAATAAACGAATGAGTAAATAAATGAATTAATAAATAAATAAATAAATGAATGAGTAAATAAATAAATAAATAAATGAATGAGTAACTAAATGAATGAATGAATAAATAAACGAATGAGTAAATAAATGAATTAATAAATAAATAAATAAATAAATGAATGAGTAACTAAATGAATGAATGAATAAATAAATGAATAAATGAAGTCTTTGAAGTCTTTAAACGTCATTTACTTTAATGTTTACTCATGGTTTAATGTGCAGTTCAAGCTCCGGCCAGCAGGGGCAAACTGCTCCACCATCCAAACCGTGACCCTTGATCCCTCAATACACACATGATCTTGTCTTTTACCCACCCATGCCTTGATCTTGATGAAGTCAGCTGAAATGGAAAGTAGCAGCAGATCAGATTATCATGTCGTGTTATTCTGATGAAAGATTACGAGTACAAACGACTCTGTTTCTTTGAAATGCCTTCACAATGAGGCCAGAAACACAAGCAAACAAGGTCAACTGCGTTGAATGTTGACAAAGCAGCGCAGTGGGGTGTGTGTGTGTGTGCGTGTTATTATTAGATGTGGGTTATTCTGTTGGACAGACGGCTGATCTCAGTGAAGGGTTAAGCCCAGCTCAGAGCATTCGTTTCATTTCCTCTACATTTCCATCTGAACAAACAAGCGGGTGACCTGATAGTGCACAGAGGGGTGGAGGGGAAAAGGCGTTCGTGACTGGAATGAGAGAGAGAGAGAGCGAGAGAGAGAGAGAGAGAGAGAGAGAGAGAGGGAGAGGACACCCATGCGACCGTGAAAAGCCTGCAGTGTGCAGACGGTTGGGAGGGGCAGGCAAACCCCCTGCTTGTTCAAACTACTTATTTAAAGTGCACATGAAATCAAAACTAGCCATATTGATTCAGTCAGCTCACATTGCTAGTTTTGTGGTGAACAATTCATCTGTGCATGCCATTAAGAAAAATAAAAATATTTGCGCTTGTAATCTAAAATTGAAATCTGAAAATGCACTTCCTGCTTGTTTACAGCAAAATTCTCAGATTAGGTCTGTCTGAGGTAGTGGGCGGGGCTAACATACTTAATCACGCCCCTCCTGTTATCCGTTTTGACAACAAACAGAAATGGTGAGCAGGAGGAGTCTGTTAGGTTGTAATAACTCTCCCCAAACCCATTTCCCCATCCGTCTGAATGAAATGCCTACTTTACTACATCCAATCAGTTCGCAGTAGAAAAAACAAGCCACGCCCACTGTTTTCTCATTTCATATTCTATTTCTCTAGAACAGGGGAGCTCAAACCTTTTTTTATGATTGAGGGTGGTGGGCCGGAGGTAAATACCAAACTTTAATCTTTTTGGTTTAGTCCCTTTATTAATCTGGGGTCGCCACAGTGGAATGAACCACCAATTTATCCAGCATATGTTTTACGCAGTGGATGCTCTTCCAGCCGCAACCCAACACTGGGAAACAGCCTACACTCTCATTCACACACATACACTGCGGACAATTTAGCCTACCCAATTCCCCTATAGCACATGTCTTTGGACTGTGGGGGAAACCGGAGCACCCGCCAACATGGGGAGAACATGCAAACTCCACACAGAAATGCCAACTGACCCAGCTGAGGCGTGAACCAACGACCTTCAGGCTGTAAGGCGATTGTGCTACCCACTGCGCCACCGTGTTGCCCCAACTTTAAAGTTGTCAATGTAATTTCCTAATTTATCATTATCATTCATTATATATTTTAATTATTACTATATAATTTATTGCATTTACAATACTTTAATTGTATTAATCATTATACATTTTTGAAAATTTTTTAATAAATGAATGTCTTACAATATAAAACATGAACAAATCCATTTATAACACTAAAAAATACACTTTGCCTCGATTTGCATGCTGATGTCATCTGCAATGTTTGCTATCCATCAAGTGACTATTTATTTATTTATTTATTTATTTATTTATTTTTTAATCTGATTCATTTACAACATTTAATTAAAACATTTAATTTCAGTTTGCTTTTTCTTTTGTAGCTCAACAGTTAAAAAACAAAAGTTTTGTTAAATTAGACATTATAATCTCTGTTATTTCTCTCCAAAATTCCCCATCATTCTCTCTCTCTATTCAGATAGGATGGAGGGGCAAATCAAAGGTTACTGTCGGCCAACTTTGGCCCGCGGGCCCTAGTTTGGGCATCTCTGCTCTAGGAACTGTGTCACAATACGGAAAAAAAAATGGTTGCAGCTTCCAGTTCATGTGTTCTTTTTCGAGACAACTTAATTTTTTATGTTCAATCCACTTACATTTGTTAAAGGGTCACGAAACACCAAAACACATGTTTTGAGATGTTGACAGTCATATACGTGTCCTACGCTGCTATAAACACTATTAGGACACATATTTCACAAAAAGTGAAAATTAGTTTTTTTTGCGTTATTTTGAGCAAATTTGTTCTTCTGGTTTGAAACGAATTTTTGAAGCTGCATCACGGCGATTAGATCCTCGCGTGCAATCCAGCGTGGAGACTGGATGTCTTTACCTGCGAGTGCATCGTGACATCTCTAAGCATGCAGCATTAATTTATGAGAAAGACTTGGTTCAAACCAATTAGCGCGCTCTATTGTGTATGCGGCGCAACTTCATTAATATGCATGATAGCTTTGAAGAAAGTTTTTACCTGTTACAATGTTCCGACAGCAAAGACACGCCACGTTGTGTTGCTAAAACAAATGGAAGAATTGTTTGGAGACATGGGTCATCAGCAGTGGTGTAGTCCTTGCTATACGCGTGTATACTCAGTATGCTAACTTTTTTCCATGAGCTGTTTGGGTATTACCACTTCTGGGGATCAATAATTGCGTTTACCCGCGGTATACTCACTTCTTTTTCTGATTAAACTTCCCTAATTTATGTGTATTCATGACCCCTTTAACTGTATACCAAAGGTTTTTTTAACTCGCATCTTAATTTGTTGCATTTTTGTTGCAACTGGTGCATTTTTGTTTAACTTAGGCTATTCGCCGCCCCTGACGGCCGCAGCAGCTGTGAGAAAATTTTATGAGAGCTTTTCGAAGACCACGACAAGTCAGTTCAGGTAAATTTATGAAACAGCATGGGTGTCGCTTTAGCCCTCCTATATTGCTATTCAGCACCCTTAAAGGTTTTGCGATTAGCTCATGAACTGTACACTAATAAATGATCGCCTCAGTCCCTTTTAATTTTGATATGAAAACAATGGCAGACTTCCACCGCTTCGTTTTCAGCTCGTTTTTCATTTAATCAGCAAACCACATCTATTCAGGGAGAGAGAAATCCTGAAAATCGCCCCTGTAAAACAATATTTCACATGTCTTAATCGTGCCTACCGCTACAGGGAACGACACTATATATAAAACACTAAAAACGATGAGGCAAAGACTACTCATAAATCGCGTAACTATATGTGATTTAAAAGGGTAACTACTAGTATATAATAGCGACAACAGAAGACAGACTCCTAATAGTTTGGTTTAAAACAATGCGAATGTGACAATCAAAAATAATGGCTGATTGATGTTTAAAGGAACCTGTTAAATGTAAAGTAAAAAGCTGTCCTTCCATGTCAACTAAATTGTTGTTACTATCTTGATTGACTCTTTATTTCAATATTAAAATGATTAAATAAGCTACATACTGTATAAATACAGCCAATCTCCGAGTCTGCTGGGGGGGGGGGGTAGCACTATTAGCTGAACATAAATCATTAAATAGGATTAGACTATTAGCATCTCCCTTTAAAACGAACACATTTGTTTGAATTTTTTTCTTTTTAAATGGATAGTTTACGCAAAAAATGAAAATTGTCATCATTTACTCAACCTTTACTTGTCTTTTTTTTCTGATGTTGAACACAAAAGAAGATATTTTGAAGAAACCTGTAACCATTGACTTACATTGACATAGTGTTTGTTTTTCCTTTTGTGGAAGTTAGTGGTTACAGGTAACTGAGGAAAAAAATATATATAAATATGTATGTATATATATATATATTATATATATATATATATATATATAGCTAATGAATCAAAGAAACATTGACTTTCGTCGTTTCTTTGCCTACTTTTATTTAAAATTTGGGTCGGGTGTAATAGTACACCACCTTTTTTTTAGGACTACACCACCTGTCATCAGTGTTGCTTTTATTAATGTGCTGCAACAAAGGTTTTGTTTTCATTTTCCCGCTGTGAGAGCGCAGCTGGACTCACGTGTGGATTACAGTGCACGTAACACCCAACAGAAATGCGTTTGTAAGGAACATTTTTCCCCGAGAGCTTTTCGCATCTGAAAATGGTGAAATCTCGATTTGCCGCTCGTCTCCTTTTAAAAAGACGCAGCTCCAGTTCGTGTTGATTGTCCTGTCTTTACAGATTTGGTAAGTAAGCGATCAGTGGCCTTTATTTATGTTTATTCAGATGGCAAAGTTAGTTGGTATCGTCAGCAGTGCTCTTTCAGTTTTTGAAGACATACCTTAGTCAAAATGATTTAGTTACTCAGTTTACAGCACGTTAAAATTACTAAAATATTATGGACTGAAAGATCCGCTGTAAATGCTGCTCTCCGAGTGTAAACATGTAAACACCGCAATCAAACCGTCGTGTAGAATTTTCGACGTTTTTTTTGTGACAAGATACACACACGGCTTTCTGACGCTACCTACCGAGTGCATCTAAGTTAAAGAGAAATGCGGAGGTTTTTTTTTCTCCCCTTCACTGTGCGATATCAAACATTCTATTAAAACTCCACTCTTTCAGCAGTTCCTGCATCCAATATCTCGTTTATCACAGGGGGCATGCATGAAATGTTCCTAAATAAAAAGTGAAAGTGCCAAACTCCAGTAAAGTCCACAAATTAATAATTTGCCAAATAATTTGATAACTAATGCCCATGTAAACACAGTCACTGTCTGTCTCCCCTGCGTCTGTGTGTTGTTTTGCCTCTGTGAAAATCAGCGCGTGCCCAAACGGAAACTCTCATGCTGCGTCCCAATTGGCATACTTATACTACGACCTAATAGTATGTACTTTTTTGTGGAGGAAAAATATATACTTTTGAGTGAGTAACAGAAAAGTATGCAAGCTTTGGGACATACTACTTCCTCGTTACACAGATCGTTGTGTTGCTTAGTTAAGAGCCCTGCCAATCATCCACATTTCTGTCGTATTTAATTTCCTACCTTATTGGAGAAGCAGCAGCAGGATAATCTCCCATTCACGAGTCTTTCATGCAGAGAAATCTCCTCAGGTGTTTGGATAATTCTGCATTCAGACGGTAATGTCCAAACACGTCATTATATAAGTTCAGTTTTGTTGTTGCAGATGAAATATAACACAGACAACGCTATTTAAATATTCTCCAGTGGGCTAGATATTAACTAACAGTCATACAAACATCTTTACCGAAGCCTCTCTGCTTGACGGTTGGTCTCGCGCGTCCATCATGTTTGTAGTTTGTTTACACTTTTCACCCGCGTTTTGTAGTTCTAATCGAATTCACGTCCAACGCGCAATGTACTGTGGGCAATATCAGCGGTTAGAGTACGGACGCTTCTACACTTAAAATTTTCACCGAAAATAGTAAACCATCCGGGAGTTTTTGGCATACTCTTTTCAACATACTACGATTTGGGACATACTAATTCTACTTTCACATACTATTCAGGACGGATAGTATGCGGATTGGGACGCAGCATCATTTTTATTAAAACCCTTCCCTCTTTCCCTCTCCCGACACTCCCACCTAAACAGAGCAGGACACACCCACTTTCCTGACTTTTTCCAAACTAGAAGTGTGAAAACACCCTGCTGAAACAGGATGGTTTTGTGTCCCTTTAAGTTGAAAATGAATGAATTGTTTGGAACCCTGCATTTTTTACAATATGAATGCTCCTCAGTTTCCAGACTACTCTGAGAAAATGTGTGTGTTTTGTTTTGTTTTATTTTTTGTATGAATATACAGGGGTTGGACAATGAAACTGAAACACTGGCCAATATAATGTTGGAGGTTTAATTGGCTAAATGTGATCCTCCTGGTGGCCAGTCTTCATTAATCTTCATTCCAGCACATACCTGCCAACATTTGGTTCCTAAATTCCGGGAGATGGGGGTGGGGGGGTTTACGTCATACACTAATTTGCATATTACTGATGTCATCACGTTCTACCTTTTCTATTTGTTTAACAGCCTATGGTAAAAAAATGGGGTATTATATTTGCACTACGATTTATGTAAGCATGTCAATTTAACTAAATGTATTGCTGTTTGAATACAGTATATCATTATAGATGAGTAGGGAATTTGCAGTAATCTCTCAGACGTAATATACTCAGACAAGTTCTGAAACTCTCACTTAAAACATCTCTGATTGTAAACAATAAACGGTCAAATTAAATTGTTAAAATAAAGGAGAAGCAGATCAGTTTGACTGTACAAGGGAAATGCCTTCACACTCCCGGTGCTAAATCATTTGCCGTCGGTACGCAGAGGAATGATCTGCTGTCAGGCTGCAGGTGGGAGAGGCTGCTGTACGAGGACTGGGCCGCCTGTCAGTGCTCTGAGGCGGGGGAGGGGCCGGTGGCATCACCCGCAGCTCGTTGAGAAGAGTAGGGACGGTACAGTAATGGGCAAACGACAGTCTATAAAAATCTCCAGTAACACACAAAAAAGTCGCTAGATTTGTCGCTTTTTTGAAAATTTGTCGCTAGGGGGGTCTGAAAAGTCGCTAAGTTGGCAACACAGAGATTTGGGGAGATGGAGGCGCGCGACCGGAAGAGCACGCGCACAAGCACCAGGTTTCAGCCCGGACTGTACCAAAATGCTGAGGAGCGGGGGGCGGATGGGGGGGGGATTCCAGGAGTTTACCGGGAGACAGAACAATACGGGAGACGGGTCTGAAATACGGGAGACTCCCGGGAAAAACGGGAGCGTTGGCAGGTATGTTCCAGCAGTGAGAGCAGGGCGTAAAGGTTTCATTAGGAGAGTAATAATAGAGTTTTGCTTCAAATATTGCAATGCACACAACATTATACCAGAGTTTCAAAGAGGTCAAATTGGTGATGCGAGTCTCACTGCCATGTCTGTGACCAAGACAGCAAGTCTTTGTAATTATCAAGAGCTGCGGTATCCAGAGTAATGTCAGCAAACCACCAAGAAGAATAACCACATCCAACAGGAGTAACTGTGGATGTAAGAGGAAGCTGTCTGAAAGGGATGTTCGGCTGCTAATCCTGATTATATCCAAAAAAAATAAATAAAAGTACATCTGTCTAACTCACTGCAGAACTAAATGTGCACATAGACTCTCCTGCTTCCACCAAAACTGTTGGTTGGGAGCTCCACAGGGTCAATATACATGCCCGGCTGCTATAGCCAAACCTTTGGTCACTGATGCTAATGTCAAACGTGGGTTTCAATGGTGCCAGCTGTGAAAATCTTGGGCTGTGGACAATGTGAAACATGTATTGTTTTCTGATGAGTCCACCTTCATGAGTCCACCTTCCTGAGTTCGTCTTTCCCACATCTGGGAGAGTTATGGTGTGGAGAAGCCCCAAAGAAGCATACCTCTCAGACTGTAGCATGTGCAGAGTGAAGCATGGGGATGGATCAGTGATGGTTTAGGATGCATTATCATTGCATTCCCTAGACACAATACTTGTGCTAGATGGGCACTGGGTCACTGCTAAGGACTACCCAACCATTCTGGAGGATGTCATGCACCCTATGCTTCAAACATTGTATCCGTATGCACCAATAAATACAGCAAAACTGGTGGCAGAGTGGTTTGATAAACATGAAAGTGCAGTTGAACATATCCCATGGCCTACACAGTGCCCAGATCTAAATGTTATTGAGCCACTATGGGGTGTTTTGGAGGACAGAGTCAGGAAAGATTTTCCTCTACCAGCATCATGTAGTGATGAAGTGAAGCCAATATTCTGCAATAAGAATGACTCACTGTGCAGGAGTTGTATCTGTCATTGCCAATACCAATTGATGCTGTATTGGCAGAAAAAGGAGGCCCCAATTATTGCGGTCTAAAACCAGGCGTTTCAGTATTATGTAAATATACGTATGTATTATATAATCACTTTATGATTTTATTCATTGTTTTACGTAATCTGCAATGCTTTGGCAATACTTTATTGCAAGTACTTGACTAGAGAGTAAGAGAGGGAGGGGAGAGAGAGAAAGAGAGACTGACTGCTGATGCGGCTTTAGCACAATAACAATTCCAGGAAAGCGAGGCCAGGCTGACAGTGCTGAGTGCTGAGTGTTTATCTTCAGCACCACGTGATCCTCAAGCTCAAATAACACAGGCTATGGCTGGAACAGCTGTACTTTACTACTATTACCACACTGCAAAAACTGATGACTGGCTTCTGCAGTACAAATATCCCAGCCATGCTTAAAGTGCCCCTATTATGGATTATAAAAGGTTATATTTTGGTTCTGGGAATCCCTGACAACATGCATGCAAGGTCAAAAAACTCTGTCAGTGTATTACAGCATGCATTACGTAATTATAACAACTCACAATTGATTTGTGTAGTGATTCACATTTCCAAACTCCTCCCCAAGGTCAGTGAGATTTGTGAAAAATGCACTAAAATGAAGCTGGTTTTTGCTTTAAAGGGAACCTATTATGCAAAACTCACTTTTATAAGGGGTTTAAACGCAGTTGTGTGGTAGCAGTGTGTGAATATAAACAGCTTTTAATGGTAAAAAAATTACACATTTAATTTTTTTATAATCAGACAGTCATTTTGATTGACATTCTCTCTTTGTACGCGTCATCAGAGGGGGAAAGCCCCACCCACTAGTGACCATCTCTCCCTCATTAGCATAGGATGTTAGTCTTGTTTTTGAATCTGCCACTATGCTGACACACAGGCATTTGTAGCTCTGCCCTTATTTGAAAAAGAGCTCAATCTCATTTGAAT
Source organism: Danio kyathit (assembly GCA_903798195.1). Classification (NCBI taxonomy): domain Eukaryota; kingdom Metazoa; phylum Chordata; class Actinopteri; order Cypriniformes; family Danionidae; genus Danio; species Danio kyathit. Next base: position 58,106,233 of record LR812531.1, read on the forward strand.
TTAAAGCGACAGTCACCAAAACGACACAATTAGGATCAAAGCCTAAAAGGGTCAGTTTCAGAGTTTAAAATATTATTTGTTGGGTATTTTGAGCTGAAACCTCACATATACACCCTCTAGGGATACCAGAGACTTATTTTACGTCGTATAGTCTCCTTTAAAATAAAGTAAAATATCTGGCAACAAGGTATGGAAAGCAAACACGTTTTACCTTCAAATTAAGACTGTTTAGATGAATAAAAAAAACTGAAATGGTGTCAAAATTATTAGAAGTTCTGTATTCTGCATGCCAGGCCAGTAGTTGGCACTATGATTAATTTTTTATTAGCAGTCCCATGTACTGTAGTTATATTTGCATCATAATTCTGTGTACAATCGATCATGTTTTGAGCGCACAAAATGACTTAGGCAAAAGATGATGTTTTGAATGTGTAAAATGACTTATTACGGCAAGATGGTCGCTAAACTCTGATTGTATATGCAGTAAATGACCAATTTATTCATTTAGAATCAGAATTTAGCAACCATCTGATTGGCTGACTTTCTGTCAGATTGTAAGACTGGGTTTATGTTAAGTAAGCAAGTCGTCCACATTGTATGTGCACAAAAGGAACCACGAAAACCTAAAATCTTAGTTCATGATTACGCAACAAGCCATTTGGGACACTCAAAGCATTATCTTTTGCCCGAGTCCTTTTGTGTGCTCAAAACATGATCTTCTGGGCGACCTTTTTTTTATTTTGTTGACACGAGAATATATCATTGAGAATATCCAATAGATAAACGATTTATAAAACAACATGTAGCATTAATGAGCGCCGACTTGTTTATGTGTGAATTACTTTGTTACTTCCCACACTCTCAGAAATAAAGGTACGAGAGCCGTCATTGGGGTGGAACCTTTTCAAAAGGTACACATTTGTACTTGAAGGGTCCATATTGGTACCTCAAAAGTATATATTAGTACCTACAAATTTTAAGAAGAACACTTTTGTACTTTTTAGGTACCAATATGTACCCTTGAGGTATTAATATGAAGCTTTTAGGTACAAGTTTGTACCTTTTGAAAAGGTACCACCCCAGTGACAGCTCGCGTACCTTTATTTCTGAGAGTGCATAATGATCAACAATACTGTCATTTGAGTTGTATTGTGTCATTTCAACATATGCTGTCAAATGTACTTCACCCTATTTTTATTTATAAGTTTGTAATCTGCATGTTTTTACTACTGAAAAAAAAAAAAATCACAGTTATGATGATACTACTTCACTAAAATCCAAATAGTTCCAGTTTTACCTCATACCAAATCATCACTACACTCGCAATATACAGCACTGTGGAAAAGTCTTAGGCCTTTAGTATTTCACCAAAATACAAAAGGTTTAAAGTGGGTTATTTCTACATCTTTAGGTAGCATGTCAGTTTGAAATATCCCCGCAGGCACACAACATAAGACGTTAATATTGGGTTAGATTTAGGTCGTGATGTCAGGTGACCAAAATTCAATGTCTAGCCAGCGTCTAAGGACAACGTTATTTTGATGACCAATAACGACGTCAAATGACGTTGATATTTGGTTGATTTTAGGTTGTGTTGGAAAGTGACCAAAATCCAATGTCGAGCCAACATCTTAAACCAACGTCATATTGACGTCAAATACTGACATTTATTCATCAGTTATGGCAACCAAAATCCAACATCTGATAAACGTCATAGCGGTGACCAGAGGCGCAAAAAGGGGATGTGCAGTATATGCGGCACATAGGGGCGCCACACATAGGGGGCGCCATTGTGCCAAAACTATTTTGAAGTTATCCTTATTAAAAGTTTCAAATAATAAAAATAAATAAATATTTTTTGTTCAAAATGTTTATTTTGCATTTTATATTAGTATATTATTGTATTTTATTGAATAAAAAATTACACCACCCCTCCCCCTACCATTTGATTGATCCTTTGCAGCTGGATATTATTGCGTTGCTCGCTTACAGTCACATATTAAAAATGGAGAAAATGAAGAGACATGGAGCACAAAATAGAAAACGAAAAAAAGAACAATGCCTTAAAATGAAAACTGCTATGACATACTGGATAATAAGAGATTGGTAAGTTTAACCCACACTATTATCACCTTAAGTTTAATCAACTTCTAATGTTTTTAAGTTTTTAAAATTAATATTCAATAAAAAGATTAATTGAATATTCAACCAATTAAAATAAATAAATAAATAAATAAATAAACATATAAATAAATAAATAAATAAATGAAAATGAATATTCAATGAAAACATTATTTGAATATTCAACCCATTAAAATAAATAAATAATGAAATAAATAACTAAAAATAAATAAATAAATAAGTGAAAGTGAATATTCAATAAATTGATTAATTAAATATTCACCATATTAAAATGGTGTAAAAAGTAAATAAATAAATAAATAAATGAATTAATAAATAAATAAATAAATAAGTAAAAGTTAATATGAAATAAAAAGATAAATTAAATATTCAACCCATTAAAATAAATAAATATATAAATAAATAAATAAATAAAAATAAATATATTGATGAGTAAAAATGAATATTCAATAAAAATATAAATTAAATATTTAGCCCATTAAAATAAATAAATAAGTAAATTAATTAATTAATTAAAATAAATAAATTAATAAGTGAAAAATTTAAATAAATAAAAAAACGCTAAAATAAAAACCGATAAATTTCGCTATTTATAATCCATAATAATACCTCCTGTACAGCAGTCCCACAACATTCTGACACTCGATGACACTCGAATACCGAATGCCTTAAAATGAAAACTGCTATGACATACTGGATAATAAGAGATTGGTAAGTTTAACCAACACTATTATCACCTTAAGTTTAATCAACTTCTAATGTTTTTAAGCCATCTCATTAATTATTCATTATCGCCACCTAGTCACTGGTGTCACTTTTCATAGAAAGATTACAAATGCAGGAGAAATACAGGAAAACACATACACGGAAGAGTGGACAGAATAGTAAAATACGGTAGAATTAATATGGCAAAAACGAAAAGGTTTATAAGTATGAGTTGCATACATTGGCACACACGTTTTAAGTCAAAATAATTGAAAACAATAATAATAATAATTATAATTATTATAATAATAATATGATTCTAATAATAAGGTAATAATCTGAAAAAGATTCTTTATTTATTATTATTTATTATTGATTAGTTAATTATTTTGCCAAAATAAGAGGGATTAAACAAAATGTATGTTTATGCAAGTACAGACCTGAATATGTTTCAGATAAAATAGAAAATAATATTTGGATTTAAAAATTCCCCTATATCAATTTTATATACTTGATTATAATGATTCTTAACCCTGTTAAAACTGACACATGAACAAATAGTCAGAATATTCACATTTTTTGGAACTGAGATGTTTATTAATCCTTCTATCTAACATTTTTCATACCATATACATGTTTTTATAAATTTATTATGTATCATATTGATAAACCAGGCCTTTTGGTAACTTTTTTTGCTCCAACCTATTTTAATTTTAGTTATAAAAAAGTTTGCCCAAACATTTTGATAAAATAGAGCATTTCAGGCAGTTTGTCTCTGTTTATTTTATTTTTTAACACTAAACATTTTAGTCTTTTTTATTTCACTTTGTGAGAGGTGTAATAGCACAACTTGAACCCGCATACCCCTCAGTAAATGTGCAGTTGCACCCCTGGTGGTGACATCCACACAACGTCAAGCTGTAACATCATTAGATATTTGGTTGATTTTAGGTTGGACCTATAGGACATTGATTTTCATTTCCAAACAAACTGCAACGTCCCCACAACGTTGGGGTGCAACTTCAATCAACGTCAATGAACAACGTCAATGAATGTTCTGCAAACTAAAGTTTGTTGTGCAGTTGGTGGTTTCACTACTGTTATTTGGTACAATTGCATTCATTTCAGAAGTGAACCAGACCAGAGTTTGCGCAAACCGTACTCCAGAACACCTCTTTCAGGTGGACTTGGGAACAGTTCATCGGTGTGCACCTGAGTTCAGCATTCACACTAGCTAAACATACTGTACTTTGACGCCAAACAAACCAGGGTGCGGACCAAAAGTGCTAGTGTGAAAGCACCCTTAAAGATGTTGCCAAAGTTCTTCTGGATTTAGTTTGTCTCTGTTCATCTGTATTATAATGTAGGACGAAGAAGGAAACTTAAATTAAACTAATCAAAATAAATAAAGACTCTCATGTCTGAGATATTAAGAGGAATGAGTGTCTGTGTTGCCCGAGACATGAGTCAATGTGGAGCTAAAAATAGAAAGGAGTCTCTCTCTCCTCTCTTGCCCAGCCGTGGGTTTTACCCTTATTAAAATCTGATGTCTTATGACATCGTCGCCTTTCTTCTGAGTCATTTTCTGCCTGTCTGTCAAGAAGTGTATTTATATCATGTGTGGACATTATCGGATATGAAGATCTTGACTGAGAGAAAAATTCCAGATGTGGAAATATAAGATCATTTACATTATAAAATGAACATGATATTGGGTAAGGAAAACCCCAGTCACAACCCAGATTAATTAGATTTGATGTGAATCTGTGCCAATTAACTAATAAATAAACAAACAAATGAATAAACCCTACATTAATTCTAGGATTAATCTATAACATGGTGTAAATCATCAACCCCTTAAATAAAAAATCCACAATGAATAAATAAATAAATAAATAAAGTGAAAATGAATATTTAACCCATTAAATAAACAAATCAATCAACAAATAAATAAATAAATAAATAAATATTCAATAAAAATATAAATTGAATATTCAACCCATTAAAATAAATAAATAATTAATTTAATAAATGAATAAAAATAAATAAATAAATAAATAAATAAGTAAAAATGAATATTCAATAAAAAGATCAATTAAATAATCAACCCATTAAAAAATAAAAATAAATAAGTGAAAATGAATATTCAACAAAAAGATTAATTGAATTTTCAACCCATTAAAATAAATAAATAAACAAATAAATAAATAAACATATAAATTAATTAATTAAAATGAATATTCAATGAAAACATATAGTCAACCCATTAAAAAAAGTAAATAAATAAATAAATAAATAAATAAATAAGTAAAAATTAATATTCAATAAAAAGATAAATTTAATATTCAACCCATTAAAATAAATAAACAAATAAATAAATAAATAAAAATTTATTAATTAATGAGTAAAAATGAATATTCAATAAAAATAAAAATTAAACATTTAACCCATTAAAATAAATAAATAAACAAATAAATAAATAAACATATAAATTAATTAATTAAAATGAATATTCAATGAAAACATATAGTCAACCCATTAAAATAAGTAAATAAATAAATAAATAAATAAATAAATAAATAAATAAGTAAAAATTAATATTCAATAAAAAGATAAATTTAATATTCAACCCATTAAAATAAATAAACAAATAAATAAATAAATAAAAATTTATTAATTAATGAGTAAAAATGAATATTCAATAAAAATAAAAATTAAACATTTAACCCATTAAAATAAACAAACAAATAAATAAATTAATTAATTAATTAATAAGTGAAAATGAATATTCAATAAAAAATTTATTAAATATTCGACCAATTAAAATAAATAAATAAGTTAATTAATTAATTAAAATAAATTAATTAATAAGTGAAAAATTTAAAAAAAAAAAACAATAAAAAAAAAACGCTAAAATAAAAACCGATAAATTTCGCTATCTATAATCCATAATAATACCTCCTGTACAGCAGTCCCACAACATTCTGACACTCGATGACACTCGAATACCCTTTCAGAAAAGTCTAGTGGCTGGAAATGGGCTTTTTACAGTGTCTGCTATAATGTTAATGTTGTTTTGGTGTGTTTACATAGATGATTATGGCCACGGTGTAAATGCGCAGTACAGTTACGATCTTATTGTCACATTATATCGTTACGATAACATAATATATACCTTCAGTGATTTCCTGAAGATAAATACGAAAAAATAACACAACTGCAATAACTACAGCAGTCGCCATCGTCTGATCTCATTTGAAGCAAGAGATCGCAATGACATCTGATGATGTGTGCGGGTGTTGTAGTGCTGTTCCATTTCTTAAGGGATAAATTTTCACACTCGGTTTCAAGGGCCAAGGGGAGGGGAAGGGGTACAACGATAGAATTGGGATTGGGCCATGGTCTTGTTCTCAGCCCCTTTTGTACTACAAACACCATTCAGTGTAACATCGCCCCCAACTGGACAAAATTATCTTGCCATACTACAAACACCATTGAGCCTCGCTAGATCCTTCTATACGTGCGCGCGTCCGTTATAAAACACGCACAGGACATTAATTTGGACAACTATGCGGATATATTAAATAGTTCATACAAAGAGATACTTTCACTTCACACATAGTTTGTGAATGAACAGACTACGTGTAGCCTATAGTTGCAGACGCGGTCATGAGACTGTTTTTGCGCCGCGTTTGAAGTAATCAATCAGAGAACAGGAGAAAGTGCATTACTTCGATCATTTTATTATAGCATATTAATAATGAATTTCTGTGTGGAGTTTGCATGTTCTCCCTGCATTCGTGTGGGTTTCCTCCGGGTGCTCCGGTTTCCCTCACAGTCCAAAGACATGCAGTACAGGTGAATTGGGTAAGCTAAATTGTCCGTAGTGTATGAGTGTGAATGTGTGTGTGGAAGTTCCCAGAGATGGGTTGCGGCTGGAAGGGCATCCGCTGTGTAAAATCGTGCTGGATAAGTTGGTGGTTCATTCCGCTGTGGCGACCCCGCAAGGGACAAAGCCGACAAGGAAATGAATGAATGAATGAATGAATTAATAATGAAATCCAAAAATTATAGTATAATATTGAGAGTTAATTTTAAGCTATCTCGCGGGCCACCTGCAGGATCGCTGAGGCCCACCGGTTCAGAATCCCTGGATTAATTAATACGCATCGGACTCAGTGTGCAAGGTTTGTTTACGTAACAAATTTTTGCGCATTTGAAGAAAATGCATACGAAAATTTCAAACTTCAGTGTGCAAAGACCTTTAGTGCTCAGAGAATTAAGTGCTAGGGTTAGGAGGGGAGGTGTGTTTTTATATAGCGAAAGAGTAGAGTGTTTCTACAGGTGGTTTGTCAAAACCACTCACCTGTGTGAGGCACACTTCATAAATACACAAAGTTTTTTGAGAGATATGGAGGGATTGTATGAAAGTGCAAATGTGCAAAACTGTCGATAAGAGTGACAAAGAGATGAAAGCGCTTTCTACAGGTGGTTTGTCAAACCCACTCACCTGCGTCAGAATTGCACTAATTTTTAAGGTTGTCCTGTGGTGTGATTGAGGGAAGAGAATATTCATTCATTCATTTTCTTTTCGGCTTAGTCCCTTTATTAATCTGGGATCGCCACAGCGGAATGAACCGCCAACTTATCCAGCACATGTTTTTACGCAGCAACCCATCTCTGGGAAACATCCACACACACTCATTCACGCTCATACACTACGGACAATTTAGGCTACCCAATTCACCTGTATCGCACGTGTTTGGGTCTTGTGGGGGAAAACGGAGCACCCTGAGGATACCCACGCGAACACAGGGAGAACATGCAAACTCCACACAGAAACGCCAACTGACCCAGCCGAGGCTCGAACCAGCGACCTTCTTGCTGTGAGGCGACAGCACTACCTACTGCTACCTACTTTTATTTGTGGCATGGAGGAATAAGATTATAGATGTTTGGAAAGACATGAGAGAGAGTAAATAATGCGCACATGTTCATTTCTGGCTGAACGAATGCTTTAAACACAAGCGCGGGTGTCATTTCTATATTTTTTTAGAGCAACTCAAAGGCATGCCCGCTTCAGATGCTTTTATATAAAGTGAGCTCCTCCGTGTGACATGAACTAGTTTCAATAGCGCTTTAATTTTTATCTTTTTTTTTTCCCTGTCAAAGCCAATCTCTGCTGTGGCTCTGGCCTAGATTGCTTCAAAGGCCTTGTGGAGTTATCTAGGACAGAGCACATCCAACAACAGACACACACACAAAACTCCTCAACCTTAAAAACACACACACACACACACACACACACACACATTTCCATTGATCAGAGCTGACCAGAAAAATACTGTGAAATCCAGAACATAAAAACCAAGAGATGTTTCCTGGAAATGCAGCTGGAGTTCTTAAGTAGTGGAGAAGAGCTGAAAGACCTGAAGCGGCGAGATTAAAACAAGGTCATTTTGGGAAAAAGAGGAGCTTCTTGTTTGAAGGCTTGAGTTTCAGTGCACAAGCTATTTTATTCATGCTGTTTTCATATCTTTCAAACTCAACACTGAAATAATTATATACAGTTGAATTCAGAATTATTAGCCACCCTTTGAATTTCTTTTTGTTTTTTAAATTTTCATTTTCCAAATGATGTTTAACAGAGCAAGGAAATTTTCACAGTATGTCTGATAATATTTTGTCTTCTGGAGAAAGTCTTATTTATTTTATTTCGGCTAGAATAAAAGCAGTTTTTAATTTTTTAAACACCATTTTAAGGTCAAAATTATTAGCCCCTTTAAGCTATATCTTTTCTGATAGTCTACAGAACAAACCATCGTTATACAATAACTTGCCTAATTACCCTAACCTGCCTAGTTAACCTAATTAACCTAGTTAAGCCTTTAAATGTCACTTTAAGCTGTATAGAAGTGTCTAGAAAAATATCTAGTCAAATATTATTTACTGTCATCATGACAAAGATAAAATAAATCAGTTATTAGAGATGAGTTATTAAAACTATTATGATTAGAAATGTGTTGAGAAAATCTTCTCTCTGTTAAACAGAAATTGGGAAAAAAAAATAAACAGGGGGGCTAATAATTCTGACTTCAACTGCATATTAATAATTACATTATATTGAAATATTCATAATGTGGATGTAAAGCAGAAATAAAATCACAAACCACATTAAAAAAATATTAAACTTTAAAAAATTATTAGTAAAACAATATTAAACTAAAATCAGGCGACGCAGTGGCTGGGTCAGTTGGCGTTTCTGTGTGGAGTTTGCATGTTCTCCCTGCGTTCGCGTGGGTTTCCTCCGTGTGCTGCGGTTTCCCCCACAGTCCAAAGACATGCGGTACAGGTGAATTGGGTAGGCTAAATTGTCCGTAGTGTATGGGTGTGAATAAGTGTGTGTGGATGTTTCCCAGGCATAGGTTGCAGCTGGAAGAGCATCCACTACGTAAAAACGTGCTGGATAAATTGGCGGTTCATTCCGCTGTGGTAACCCCGGATTAATAAAGTGACTAAGCCAAAAGAAAATGAATGAATGAATAAACTAAAATCAAATTAGGGCGGCATGGTGGCTCAGTGGTTAGCACTGTCACCTCACAGCAAGAAAGTTGCTGGTTCAAGTCCCGGCTGGGCATTTCTGTGTGGAGTTTGCATGTTCTCCCAGTGTTGGTGTGGGTTTCTGGGTGCTCCGGTTTACCCCCTAGTTCAAACACATGCGCTATAGTGGAATTGGATAAACTAAATTAGCCGTAGTGTATGTGTGTGTGTGTGTGTGTGTGTGTGTGTGTGTGTGTTTGTGTGTGTGTTTGTGTGTCAATGAGTGTGTATTGGTGTTTCCTTTACTGAGTTGCAGTTGGAAGGGCATCCGCTGTGTAAAACATACACCGGAATAGTTGTCAGTTCATTCCACTGTGGTGACCTCTTAAATAGAGACTAAGCCGAAGGAAAATTAATGAATAAATGAATAAATTCCTTCATGTTGTCCCAACACAAATCGTTTGTGGTGAACAAGGTTATTATAGTTAACGAAAACGAACGAAAAAACGAAAACTATAATTGAAAAATAATTTTCGTTAACTGAAATAAAAATAAAAACGAGAGTTTTTTAAAAAATAAACTAATACTAACAAACTAACAAAACTAACTGAAACTAACTAAAATGATAGCAAGAACATCCTTCATTTTAGTCTTTGTAAATGTATTTAATACATAAGCCTTTTAGAAGTGAATCTATTTACTTCGCGATGCCAGTTTTACGCCGGGTGTTTGAGTCGTACGGCACCTCGGAATCCTGCTGCCATTAGCCAGATCAAGCCGGTCATCCTCCAGTCAGTCCTTGCTGTAGCTCCCACAAAATCAACGAGTGGACATGACAGCAGCACAGTGACGCATTAAATACGAGCAGATACTTAAATGTATTAAATTAACACATTTGTGTCCAATAATGGGTTTTATTTCCGTATTAGTGATCTTGATCACCAAATCAAACTGAATCATTTGAAACGATTTGCGTCTCCAGTAAGCACTTATCCACAAAAACAGACTTTTTAACATGCCTGATACCAGAGATGGGGGACTCGAGTCACATGACTTGACTCGAGTCAGACTTAAGTCACAAAATTTAGGACTTGAGACTAGCTTGACAAATATCCAAAAAAGACTTGACTTGACTTGGACTTGACTGTCATGACTTGAGACTTGACTATAGTTAAATGACTCTAAATAATTTATAAATTTTTTTTGTTAAATAGGGTAGCGCGGGGAACAAAGTAATGCGGGGTTAAATGTAATACGGAGTTTTAAGGTATTTGCTCAGGGTTAATCATGGCATGCTTCCGAGGTTTTCACCGCAGTGTCGGCAGACGTCTTCCTGCCAATTATTGAAAAATTTCGCTGAAATTTGGATGAGAAACACAGGAGAAACCATTTTTAAAGCATAAAAGTATTTTTTATTACAGTCGATATTTTTTTTTTTTTTTTAAATCGGTGAAAGTATGAGCGTAAAATCTTATATTGTTGTGATCACCGTCTTCTAGGCAAGGGCTATTCAATTAGTTTGTCACGGGGGCCAGTTTCTGAAAAGCATCCCAAACGAAGGGCCGGAGAGATATGACTTGCTATATAAGTGATGACACAACTGCATTTAAGAGCCCATATGTTGTATTTTTGCTCCTTTAGACACCCACGTTGTATTTGTCTACATTAAAATGTTAATATAGTGTATTTTGAAACTACATAATATCACTGCATTGTACAATAAGTTTTTTTTAACAAACATTTAAATGTTGTATTTCACAGCACAACAAAATCAGTGTATTGCTGAAGTAGGCTTCTTCTACACTCAGATACGTTCATATGTTATGTTTTGAACTTCATAACAATTATGGATGCAACAATTATAGATTTTGGTTGTACGATTATATAGTGTGAAGAATAATCAGTGTTTCACTGTTATCACGTCTAATGTAAATTTAAGCTTTATATTAAGCTAGATTTAGATGTGGACATCCCTAACTAATATTAAAAACCTTTAAAAGGCATTTTCATTAGTAATAGTTTTTGTGCTGAAGGTTTTTCTGTGCTTATAGGGCTACACAATTTAATTATGTGTGTGTTTGTAGAGAGGAACGGGAGAAAATAATATAATAATAATTGTTATGAAGGTCGGCGCCAATATTTAGATTAACTGTTGTTATCATCTGCGATCATACATACATAATCATTTTAATAATAGTTTGTCTAACATGTCTTTTGTTTACATTGCACTGAAAGCTAAGCACAACTCTCACCGCTACAGCATGAGATGTTTTCTACTGCGTGCGCCCAGACAGCCGCGAGCGCGTTGCTCCGATTGCACCCGCATATTGCCATATATTCTTACGACATAACAAACTTGCGCGCAGGAAAGACGTGATATGGGAACGGCCCGCGGCTATAGTAATTACAGTGTGCGTGTGTATTAGCTTCGGTGGACAAGCTCGGAACTTTAAACTAGCGCACAGTTGGCAACTTGGCGTAACTTTGTTCAGCAGTTTTGTTTCGTGCGGCAGAACAGAAATACAGAAATGCGGCTTAGAGAAGCCTTTACGATTAATTAACCGAGACGAATTAAAGCGCAGTTAATAGTGAAATCGGTTAATCGTTGCATCCCTAATAATGATATCAGTGCATTGTACAAAAGACCTTTTCTAAAAACATATTCAAATGTATTCGGCTGCTCTCGCCACTGTCAGGTGACTCGCGCTCTGCGCAGCTCATGCTGTATTAAACAGACGCACGTCACTTCAAAACTATAGCGGCCGTTTTTTGACTGAACTCAATTTATTCTTGATGTCTTGGTCACACTATTTGGAGGGCCAGAACAAAGTGCCTCGGGGGCCGGGTTTGGCCCGCGGGCCGCCAATTGAATAGCCCTGTTCTAGGCTAAAAGATGACACCATTTTGAAAGATGTATAAAACACACAGTGACTGCTAGCCAGATTTGAGTAAAACATGACACAGCGGGGTTAGTTGTAACAGGGTGTTACAATTAAGCCACACACTGTTGGACACCAACTAAACTAACAAAATATTGTTTTGAATTTTGAGTGTAATGTTGAGAACTTTTTCAATAAAAATGTTTTTTAATAGAAAATATCTTTTTTTTATAGAAACAAAATATTTTATTGCTAATAATGCAAATAAATGCATTGTATAATAATGAATAAATGGATAATAATGCAAATGGATTCAAATGTGTTTATCCAATAAACAAAAACATAAATAAACATACTGTGCTATGTAGAATAAAAAAGAAATGAGCCGATTACTGAGGAATTATAGCTACTATTTAAAGTAAACTAAATTTAAATTAATAGTGTGAAATCTGCCTTTATAAGCATGTGTTACAACTTGCCCCGCAGGTGGGGTAAATAGTAATATTTTTACTCCTGGCACTTTTGGCAATACTGCACAGAAACCACAGGTCCGGCGATCGTAAATCCAGTGCTCATTTGTAGGAGAGGCTTGTGTGTTGTTGGTAAAAAACAAATGGTTTGTCTAACCCCATTACTTTGTTCATTATTTGACCAAAACCAAAAAGTGTTACTTTGTGCCCCGCTCTCCCCTATATCAAATCTATGGGAAGCACTGATATTATTGTATTTGTATGCTAATGTTTAATATTTAAGTTTTTGACATGTTAGGGTGTTAACTTAAATCATAAAATAAGATTGCATTAAAACAATTTGTTAAATGTTATATTCCTATATTGCTATTTTTTTTTTCTCGCATACATCATTTTTTCCGCTAATACATTTTTAAAAAAGAAGAATCAAGTTAGGCAAAACAAGAAACCATTTCAGACCATGGATCTCAAAACCTGTCTGTAACTAATGTGTGAAATGGCATATATATTATATATATAATCTGGAATCTAAAGGTTCAAAAGTGCCTTTAGTGTTTTTTCTTAGCAATGCATATTACTAATCAAAACATTTTATTGAAATGTACTGTACAAAATGTCTTTGAGGAAGATGATCTTTACTTTTAATACAATAATGTTTTTTGTATTAAAAGAAAAAATGATCATTTTGATTCAATAATTTTTTTCCCAAAAAATGTACCTGTGCACTATAAGATTGGTTTTGTGATTTAGGGTCTCATTTAATTAATAGTATGATATTGCAATGGCTTTGAAGTAAGCACACACATTTCCCAAGCAGAAAGCCATCTGATTCACTAGTGATGAAAGTGTCATTTCAAATGACAGTTTACATATATATACTGTATATATATATATATATATATATATATATATATATATATATATATATATATATATATATATATATATATATATATATATATATATAGAGAGAGAGAGAGAGAGAGAGAGAGAGAGAGAGAGAGAGAGAGAGAGAGTTGTTCTGAGTGGTTGCTAGGGCGTTGCTAGGGTGTTCTAGGTGGTCGCTAGGCAGTTGCTAGGGTGTTCTGAGTGGTTGCTAAGGTGTTGCTAGGCTGCTCTAGGTGGTCGCTAAGGTGTTGCTAGGGTGTTCTGAGTGGTTGCTAAGGCATTGCTAGGCGGTTGCTAAGGTGTTCTGAGTGGCTGTTAGGTCGTTGCAAAGGCATTGATAGGTGGTTGCTAAGACGTTGCTAGGTGGTTGCTAGGGTGTTCTGAGTTGTTGCTAGGCAGTTGCTAAGGTGTTCTGAGTGGTTGCTAGGCGGTTGCTAAGGCATTGATAGGTGGTTGCTAGGGTGTTTTGAGTGGTTGCTAAGGCGTTGTTAGGCAGTTGCTAAGATGTTCTGATTGGCTGCTAGGTGGTTGCTAAGATGTTCTAGGTCGTTGCTAAGGTGTTGCTAGGTGGTTGCTAGGGTGTTTTGTATGTTTGCTAGGCCGGGGCTAGGATCTTCTGAGTGGTTGATAAGGTGTTGCTGGGCAGTTGCTATGGTGTTCTGAATGGTTGCTAAGGCATTGCTAGGCAGTTGCTAAGGTGTTCTGAGTGGCTGCTAGGCGGTTGTTAAGGCGTTGCCAGGGTGTTCTAAGTCATTACTAAGGCGTTGCTAGACCATTGCTAAGGTGTTCTGGGTGATTGCTAGGTGGTTGCTAGGGTGTTCTAGATGGTTAAAAAGATGTTGCTAGGTGCTTGTTAAGGTGTTCTGAGTGGTTGCTAGGCAGCTGCTAACATAAATTACCATGTTTCTAGCATAAATTAGCATGTCGTTAGCATTGAGTATGATTTAGCATGTCACTAGCATGTTTCTAGTGTAAACTAGCATGCTGCTAGCATGAATTTAGTATGAATTAGCATGTTTGCTAGTATGATTAGTATGTTTGTTAGTATGTTTCCATTATGGATTAGTATATTGTTAGTATAAATTAGCATGTTGCTAGTATGTTTATGTATGAATTAGCATGTTGCTAGTATGATTAGTATGTTTCTGGTATGGAGTAGTATATTGTTAGTATGAATTGGTATGTTGTTACTATGTCCAATGTAAAGTCAATGGCAGTTTGTTAATTTTTATTTTACAATAGAAGTCTATGGGACAGTTGCTAGGGTGGCGTAAGTGGTTGCTAGGGTGTGGCTAGTAAGTTAAAAGGTCATCAGTGATTGGCAGATTGGTAGTCTGAGTTAAATGAGCGTAAACTTAATTCTGTATGACAGTTCAGCGGAAAGTTATGATTTTCTCAAGCCACCATAAATATGATATATTGAATAATATGATATATTATTTATATTTTATTTAATTATAATATATATATATATATATATATATATATATATATATATATATATATATATATATATATATTCAGATTATTATTAATATATATAATTATTATTTTATTCTTTTTTTTTTTTTTTTTTTACAACTACTATATTGTGTGCTGTTTTTTTTTTTTAATTATATATGCATGTTACTTTTTTATGTAAACTTTATAAATGCTTTGGCAATACATTTGTAAAATTTGTCATGCCAATAAAGCAACTATTGAATTGAATTGAGAGAGAGAGAGAGAGAGAGAGAGAGAGAGAGAGAGAGAGAGAGAGAGAGAGAGAGAGAGAGAGAGAGAGAGAGAGAGAGAGAGAGAGATGAAGTCAGAATTATTCGCCCCCCTTTGATTTTTCCAAATAATGCTTTACAGAGCAAGGAAATTTTCACAGTATGTCTGATAATATTTTTTCTTCTGAAGAAAGTCTTATTTGTTTTATTTCAGCTAGAATAATGAGCAATAATTATGAGCAATTCCATGCAAATGTCAACCTAGCCATGAAAAAAATTAAGTTTTCAACAAAATACCGAAACTGTTTCTATGTTTTTTGTGTAAGCAAGTATTTTACAGTACTTTAGACATCCTCAAAAATGTCTCTGTCAATGTTTTTAAACAATTTTATTTGATTTACCAAAGTCACACAAGTGACAATTTCACATTGGTCACATCCATAACGCAGAGGTGTCACATCCATAATGAAGCTTTTTCCTCATAAGTGCAAAACTATCAAATAAAATAGAATCAATCATGTTTGTTTTATAGTGAGCCATCTCTTTTCCTGTTCAGTAGCATATTTTGTTTTGGGGGGTGGGGGGTGGGGGTTGTGCAGTTTAAGTCACTGAATTTCTACAAAGTATGTTATATACTCCAAACTTGCAGACTTTTTTGGTCACATCCATAACGCATGTTTATTTTCCTGATTTTATATATATATATATATATATATATATATATATATATATATATATATATATATATATATATATATATATATATATATATATATATATATATATATATAAATTGAAGCTATGACTTGACTTGACGTGACTTGAAATAAGCAGTGACTTGACTTGGACAAAAATTGACTTGACTTGCTTGAGACTTGAAGCTTATGATTTGAGACTTGCTTGTGACTTGCACATGTGTGACTTACTCCCATCTCCGCCTGATACCCCCTTTGACTGGAAATAAACCAATTTCTCGAGTTATTCCGTTATTAGAACAGGAATGTTACACAGGGATTGGATTTGAGAACGCGTGAACTCATAATAATGCGCATGTGTGATTCGGTGAACCAAACACAAACAGTACATGACAGCCTGCTGTGACTGAACTAAACTTGAACAACTGCAGCGCGGGTAAACCGAGGGATTAAATGTGTGGATCTGGCAAAACATACGTTTATTTCACAGAAATAAATAACAGAAAAACAGAAAATCATAATGGAATTTAAATGAGTGAATCATGCTTCAGTTGGGTTGCAAAAATTAATTGTGAAGGCTTGTACACTCCGGGACGCTTTTCATTTGTGTTTATTGTCAGCGTTTTTTCGAGACGTTTTTCCGAGTTCAAACCCAAGCGATTTTCACTGGCGTCGAGCAGAAGAGTATGCAAAATCACTCCTTGACGTTAGTCGTCAGATGAAGAAAGATCTCAATGAACTGCATCAACACTGAAAAAAGTGATTCATTGGATCTTTTTAAGGTAAGTGGTTGCAAACAATTTTCATGGGATGAATTTAAACAAACAAATTAAGTTGAACATTAATAAATTTCATTTGTTTCTTTTAATTCAACCCATATAAATCATTTGCAACCCCTTACTTTAATAAAAATGAGTAAATTGAATAAATCCATTTTTTTTTCAGTGTATGAGGGGTGTTTAACACATTAAGGTGTGTCACTTTTCTGAATAAAAGAGTCTACAGGACTAAAGCTGAATAACACAGAGCACAAAAGCTGCAGTGAAGGAGCCGTCAGCTGAAGAAAGAAGAAAGATCTCAATGAAACTGCATCAATGTGGCGGCGCTTTTTCATCTCAGGTGTCTGCAAACCTCCACACACCTGTGCAGTTTCATCAGCTGGAGCCCCATGGGTGGATGATGAGATACACCTGCTCACAAACACACACACACTCACGCTCCTTTGTTTCTGCCTCTTTCTTCTCATAAAGCTTCGCCCAGGCCTCAAACCAAGGTGGAGCTCAGCGTTCTGCAGCAGATTCAGGACAAAAACTCAAGCCCCAGGGCCGTTTTTGGGAGGATATTGTATATTGTAAACCTGCGCAGGTGCGATTGTTATGGGGAAAAAGGTGCAGGACGCTGAATGGAGGAGACGTGGATCTTTCAGGAGGACACAGACGCTGTTCATCTCACTCATCGTCATTCTGGTGGTAATAATGTGTGTGTATTTTCACTTGCTTTTATCTACGCCATGGACTGAGTTTGCATCTTTCCCTATGCTCTAGTTGAAAACACAATTGAATCTTTATGGTTGTTAATGCTACTGAAAAGAAATAAACTGCTATATTTTACACAGGCGTATGTGCAAAGACTGTTCATTTTGCATTGGATTGCATTGATTGAACCTGCAGTTTGATGTTTGTTTCTTTATATTGCATTGCATGATGTCGTTTATCATAATTTGAATAATGCTTGTAATAAATGTTTTTTTAACACATATTCTAGTCCATTTTGTGCAAAAAATGCTTTCTTACTTAGATTTTTTTTGTCTTGTTTCTTTTTCAAATGTCTAAAAATGGTTAAATCAAGAAGCATTTTCTAGACAAGCCAAACATATTCTCTTGTTTTAAAAAATAATGTGTCAAAATTAATTGAGTTTTCATTTAAACAAGCTAAATAATCTGCCATAAACCTGGGGTATTGTGTGAACTATGCCTTTAATATACCTGCTATGGGTGAACTGGTTGTTTTTAGTGTAACGCAGCAACACAGCAAACACACTGAGATGGAGATGATGAATGCTGTAAAGCACATGTAAAACTCAGGAGGACAGAAACACATGATGCAACAGAGAGAGGAACATTACAATATGCATGTGTCTAAAGGCAAATACAGGCAATTCTGTTCTAGATTTTAGTTTTCCATCTGTCCACAATGCATTCTGGTAGATTATGAACTGAAAGAGATGTAAACAATTTCTTAAAAATAAAAAAGTTTAAAACGAACTGATTTTAATTAAAGTCACCATGAAATGGAAGTTAAGATTGTCCTTTTTTGCTGCTATCATGATTAAATCCACTAAAAATGGTCCTGAAATTAGAAAAGAAATATGGGGCGGTGCATGATTTTTATTCTATGGACGCCAATTGAATCGTTGAAAGATGGGTCTTGCTAACAAAATGAAGGAAGATTGATGAATGAACAAATCTAGTGCAAATATGAGACATCCACTGACAGCCCCACCATAAAAGACTGACAGCCCCACCCTAAATGACTAACAGCCCTCCCCTAAAAGACTGACAGTCCCTCCCTAATTAGACTGATAGCCCAGCCCTAAATGACTGACAGTCCCACCCTAAATGACTGATAGCCCTGCCCTAAAAGACTGACAGTCCCTCCCTAATTAGACTGATAGCCCAGCCCTAAATGACTAATAGTCCTGCCCTAAATGACTGATAGTCCATCCCTAAACGAATCACAGTCCTGCCCTAATTGACTGATAGACCCGCCCTAAAGGCATTCCATGTGACAAGAAAGTGAAAAAAGTTGTTTTGAGGGAGAGGGAAGGTTACGGTATTAGATTAAAGATTATGAGGGCAAATTACTTTTCATAAATAAATATAAACGGTCCTGAAATCAAGACAAAAAATATGGGGCGGTGCATGACTTCGTTCTTTGGTAGCCAAATGAATTGTTGAAAGACATGCATTGCTTACAAAATGAAGAAAGATTGACAAACTGACAAATTCAGAGTACAAACGAGACACCTGCTGATAGCACCGCCCTAAAGGACTAATAACCCCGCCCTAAAAGACTGATAGCCCAGCCCTAAATGACTGATAGCCCCACCCTAAATGACTGATAGCCCCGCCCTAAAGGACTGATAGCCCTGCCATAAGAGACTGATAGCCCAGCCCTAAAGGACTGATAGCCCCGCCATAAATGACTGATAGCCTCGCCCTAAAGGACTGATAACCCCGCCCTTATAGACTGATAGCCCCGCCATAAATGACTGATAGCCCAGCCCTAAATGACTGATAGCCCCACACTAAAGGACTGATAGCCCTGCCATAAAAGACTGATAGCCTCGCGCTAAATGACTGATAGCCCTGCCCTAAAGGACTGATAGCCTCGCCCTAAATGACTGATAGCCCCACCCTAAAGGACTGATAGCCCCGCCATAAATGACTGATAGCCCCACCCTAAAGGACTGATAGCCCCGCCATAAATGACTGATAGCCCCACCCTAAAGGACTGATAGCCCCGCCATTAATGACTGATAGCCTCACCCTAAAAGACTGATAGCCCAGCCCTAAATGACTGATAGCCCTGCCCTAAAGGACTGATAGCCCCGGCCTAAAGGACTGATAGCCCTGCCATAAGAGACTGATAGCCCAGCCCTAAAGGACTGATAGCCCCGCCATAAATGACTGATAGCCTCGCCCTAAAGGACTGATAACCCCGCCCTTATAGACTGATAGCCCCGCCATAAATGACTGATAGCCCAGCCCTAAATGACTGATAGCCCCACACTAAAGGACTGATAGCCCTGCCATAAAAGACTGATAGCCTCGCGCTAAATGACTGATAGCCCTGCCCTAAAGGACTGATAGCCTCGCCCTAAATGACTGATAGCCCCACCCTAAAGGACTGATAGCCCCGCCATAAATGACTGATAGCCCCACCCTAAAGGACTGATAGCCCCGCCATAAATGACTGATAGCCCCACCCTAAAGGACTGATAGCCCCGCCATTAATGACTGATAGCCTCACCCTAAAAGACTGATAGCCCAGCCCTAAATGACTGATAGCCCTGCCCTAAAGGACTGATAGCCCCGGCCTAAAGGGCTGACAGCCCCGCCCTAAAAGACTGATAGCCCAGCCCTAAATGACTAGCCCAGCCCTAAATGACTAATAGTCCTGCCCTAAATAACTGATAGTACCTCCTTAAACGAATCACAGTCCCGCCCTAATAGACTGATAGACCCGCCCTAAAGGCATTCCATGTGACAAGGAAGTGAAAAAAAGTTGTTTTGAGGGAGAGGGAAGGTTACGGTATTAGATTAAAGATTATGAGGGCAAATTACTTTTCATAAATAAATAGAAACGGTCCTGAAATTAGGACAAAAAATATGGGGCGGTGCATGACTTCGTTCTTTGGTAGCCAACTGAATTGTTGAAAGACATGCATTGCTTACAAAATGAAGAAAGATTGACAAACCGACAAATTCAGAGTACAAACGAGACACCTGCTGATAGCACCGCCCTAAATAACTGATAGACCCGCCCCAAAGGATTGAAAGCCCAGCCTCAAATGACTGACAGACCCGCCCTTAAAGACTGAGAGCCCCGCCATAAATGACTGATAGCCCCACCCTAAAGGACTGACAGCCTCGCAATAAATGACTGATAGCCCCACCCTAAAGGACTGATAGCCCCACCCTAAATAACTGATAGCCCCGCCGTAAATGATTGATAGCCCAGCCCTAAAGGACTGATAGCCCCACCCTAATCACTAACAGCCCCGCCCTAAAGGCATGAGGGAAGGGAAGGTTATGGTACTTGACTAAATAACATGAGGGCAAATTAATTTTCATAAATATCAAAGAAAAAGCAAGCTTACACTTTATTTTACGGTGTCCTTGTTACAGTGTATTCATTTAAATACTGAGTAATATGAATTAATTACATGTACTTACTATATGGTTGGAGTTAGAAAATGTGCTAGCTTTAGGTTTAGTTGCATGAAATAATACATCTAATAATATATAATTAATTGCTAATAATGAAATTGTGTTAATTGTAAAACATAATTAATGGTAAATGGACTTTGTGTATATTATATATGTGTAAATAAAATATTTCAAAAGCAAGTAAAACAATGAATAAGACATTTTAGGAACACCGTTTTTCTGTAATCATTATTAAATAAAATAACTTCTTAAGTGTACACCTTAAATTCATGTTGTATTTAACTCAGCCTTTTAAAGTTATGATCTCACTAACCTGGAAAGCGTTGGTGAATATGGGTGAATTCTCTCAAACTCTCTCATCAGGCTGGTTTTAGTATCAAATGGTGAGGAAAAGGTCTGCGATTCACCTGAGGATGAAAATAAAAAAAGATTTCACAAAATGATCAGAAAATAAGAAACCTTTAGGACTTTCTGCAAAACACAGATAGAGGAACGCTCATCTACTATCCTTAATAAAACAAAAGTCACTCACTCACGTACTATCCTTAAGCTTAGTCCCTGATTTATCAGGGATCTCCGCTGCGGAATGAACCACCAATTACTCTGGCATCTGTTTTATTCAGTGAATGCCCTTCCAGCTGCAACCCAGTACTGGGAAAAACAAAAATCAGTAAACGTCAATTTTAATTATAATATTTATAATAAATAACCTTCACAGTAAAACATTTACAGTTTTTACTCTTCTCCTATTTGCTTCCTAATCAAGTTGTCTAATAAACTTGGGCTTGCAAAGTATATTACAAATATTTTTGGTTCTTTTGCTAAATACATGAGATCAAAATAAAATAATCAAAGTGATTGTATATATTTTACATAGAAAGCCTATTACACAAGCAAAACTAGCTTTAAAAAACTGAATTGAAAATAAAGTGTCAAAATAGAGGTGGAATAGTGTTCATCATTCAGTGTAACAAATATATTTATGTAAAAAAACATTCTGTCTTTATAGATAGGTCATTAACTTCTTTTTTTTTTGTACTGTTCCCCAAAAGCTCACTTATAACTCACGGTTGTGGATCTGTCTGTTTCTCCTGTATGTGTGTGGATGTGGGTGTGGGTGTGTTTGTTTGGGTGCACCTTCACCGCATGGCTGTGTGTGTTTACATGTCGTCAGCTGAGCGGTCACATGCTTTGCTGTTGTTCAGCATCGCCCAGCTGTTAATCAGTGAACCACAGGTGCAGCCTTTATCTGTTCAGTGTTTGTATCTCGTGTTGTCAGTTCGTTGTGGTTCACGTCTGTGTCTGTTTCCTGTTAGGCAGCTCTCGCTGAATCCGCTGGTGGTGAGTCATCATAGAGTCTGTTGCCTTCGGACTTGTCAAGCACGGCTTTGTTTCATTGATGTTGTTACCGCTGTTTGCACTGATGACACCCACAAGAGATTCACTTTGTTTTGCTGCTCTGAAGAACTATTACCGCTGTTAAGCATTGTCGATTTCCTTGAGAGATGCACCATTGCTCTACCCCTTCCCTCGATATCTGGTGAGATATCAGTGAGAGACTTCACTCTGGATCTGTTGCTCTGAAGAACTATTACCGCTGTTTAGCGTGTCGATTTCCTTGAGAGATGCATCATTGCTCTGCCCTATTCCCTCGAGATCTGGTGAGATCTATACCAGTTGTTATTTCCTGTTATCCCTGTTAATAAATCAACTTGCATTCACTTGCATTTGGCTCTCCTGCGTTTCTGTGACAATAACGTTATAAAGACCATTATATTGAACGTTATAAAGAATGTCATATTGAGTATTTGACTATTATCTGTTCCTCATCAGAATACTTTGTTCCAGTGGGCGTGGCTAATTGTACGCTCAGAAGTAAAAGCCCACTGCTCTGATTAGCTGACAGTTTTGCATATTAGCAGAGAAAAACAGACAGTTAAGTAAAAGTAGGCCTTGATCTTCTGCAAAGGCGGAGCTAATCCACCTTATTACATCATAGAGTAAAACATTCCAGAACCTGCTGTTTTGTCAGACCGCCTTCAATAAAAGCTGATTTTAGAGAAACCATAAAGCGCTGACTTCTGAAACTTACAGGATGCTTTTATAGTACTATTTGCTGTTATATATCAAAAGATCATGAAAATTTAACTTTCCCATTTCATGACCTCTTTAAAACCAATAAAAAATAAGTGCAGGATTTAAGGTAACACCTAACAATAAGAACAATAATGAAAATAATTAAATTTTGAACTACATTTAATAAATAGTGTACAAGTATTGTTCACTATTAGTTCAGGCAGTGTTGGGCAGTAGCGTCGCTGCAAGTAGTGACGCTACTAGCTTAACTACATTTCTCAGTAACGTGACGGTAGCGTCGCTACTTTCTAAATCAAATAGCTTTTCAGTAGCGAAGCTATTTTATTAGTCAAGTAGCGCAATACCGTCCACACAAGCTACATTTACCGATTGCGGACCAATAAGTGACGGCACCGAAATTCACGGAGATGTGAGGCCGGTGTCTAGCCGATGAAAGTAAATCCAGATGATGGCGAGAAGGTGATTTCTTCTTCTTTCTATTTTACGGTGTTCGACAACAAAATTTTTGGTGCATTACTGCCACCTCTGGTTGGCGTTGTCGCCAACCAAAACTTGCTTGAGAGTTATTTCTGATTCCTCCATTATTTCAGGATTCCTCGTGATCATACCTCGAAAAGTACGTGTTAAGAAGCAATAACTTAATTTCTGATGCTGTGCTCAAAAAATACTTTAGTGTATGTATATATATATATATATATATATATATATATATATATATATATATATATATATATATATATATATATATAAGTGGTGGGCCGTTATCAGCGTTAACGTGCTGCGTTAACGCGAGACTCTTATTGCGCGATAAAACAAATATCGCCGTTAATCTATTCTTAAAGTTGGGTTGGGAGCTGGGTCTTTTCTACGCAAGCTATGGTGACTTTCACCTTGATATTTTAGCGTGGATGTATACCTGGCCGGTGAGCCATCTGCGAAAAAAGTGCCCTTCTGAATCAAATCAGCAGGATGCCTGACTCTAACTGCAGTTCGCCAGTTTCACTTTAACTTATGAACATTTCATTCATGTGCCGTGACAAACTGGGGTATTAGACACGAATAAATGAGTAAGGGGTGAGAGTGTTATGGAATTTAATAACTCACACCAACTGGAAAGAAAAAAAACTTCAGCATTTCGTCGTGTTTGCTGGCCTCACGCATCACGCACCTGTCAGTCAGTCAGCATATCACCTTAAAGCAAGGTTTCCGCTACATTCATTCTTCCATGATGGGGCGCCACACCTAAATTCATCCCGCCACGGCAATATTACAGCTTCTCAATCAAAACATTCAGTCTGTTTTTTTAATAGCGGGTTATAATCGCATCAAAACGTATTAAAAGGTAAGTGAATTATAACAGCGCAAACTTTTCTGTAATTGTAGTAGTGCTGTGCATTATTTGTTTAACCCTTTAAGGTGACATGCTGACTGACTGACTGACAGGTGCGTGATGCGTGAGGCCAGCAAACACGACGTATAGCTTTCAGTAAGGATGAACACAGTTTCCATAATTATACTTTATTTATAGATAAAGGTCTATGGCTGCATACAACAAACAAAGACTTCATCTTGCTGGAGTTTATAGCCGTTTCACTTTCCTTCAGGACGCATTAATGCCGCTCTGTAGGTCTATTGGAGACATTCATAAATATTCCTAGCAAATCTAATAAATGTTGGAGACACACTTACTACATAAACTCGCTAAATCGCACTTCAGCAGCGTTTATTTGAGAGCGCACAAGAAAATCTGCACCTGAGCAGCATAGCTATTTGAGGCCGTGCAAGAAGTTTTGTGCACGGGCAGAGGAAATAGGCGCACAAGCAAAGAAATTTGCATGCTCGTATTACATGCATGCGATCATTGACTTGTAATACTGCGCTCATGACACTTGTCATTGAAATAACGCCATAGGTAGTTGGTAGATCTGTCTAAAAGGCCTGCCGTCACAGCTGGAAAAAAATCCTAGAGGAAAAGTTTGCGCTGTTATAATTCTCTTACCTTTTAATACATTTTGGTGCGATTATAACTTGCTATAAAAAAAAAAATGACTGAATGTTTTGATTGAGAAGCTGTAATGTTGCCATGGCGGGATGAATTTAGGTGTGGCGCCCCACCATGGAAGAATGAATGTAGCGAAAACCTTGATATATATATATATATACGTATATACTAATACACAATATAATGCTCGTCATAACAGCTGGCTTTATTTGACTTTTTGTTTTAGCTGTTATATATGTAACATCCCCGGCTCGTCCCCACTCACCCAATCCAGTTTCACCATCTCACACCAGTCCCATCCAATCGCGAGAACCTTCCCCTGATTACTAAACATCTGCACCTGCTCATCATTAGCCCGGACACTTTAAATATTCACCTCCTCCGTTCACTCCTCGTCCGGTATTGAAGTCTCATGGTTGTCTTCACCCAAGCTCCCTCGTCTTCTCTTCTTCCATGGATGTCCCTTCTGAGTCTTCGTAACCATAGCACTGATAAAGGGAAGTGTCTTTATTAGCTTACCACATCCGAAGATCTATATTCACCTACATGCACTTTGTGCACACTGCCACCAACGGAGGTGTTAGGGTTGTTAACCCAATCTTGACTGTCGCCAGGTTTACCCGGCGAAGACGTATGAGGTGTTCCTCGGATGATCTTCCATTGCCCAGCACTGTGTGATAACCTCTTGTGATTTACGTTGAATAAACTAAATGAAAAGATAACCATCTCTGACTTCTTTGTATACCAGCGTGACAGAATACCGGACCCGAAAACAACAACATGGAAGCTAACGCCACGCTACCCGGAAGTGAGTTGCCTTCCGCATCCATGAGCGCTAGCTCCAACCTGGTGGTGACACCGAGTACTCCACTAGCCCGACCAACGAGTTACTCTGGGGATCCGAGCACCTGCAATGTTCACAATGTTCTTTGTATATTGAAGCCAACCTTGTGCAATTCCCTAACGAACTTTCCAAAGTTGCATTTGTTATTTCCCTTCTCTCAGGTCGAGCCTTGCAATGGGCAGATGCATTGTGGAGTACTCGTAGCCCAGTGATAACCACCATTCAATCCTTCGTCACTCACTTTAAGGAGGTATTTTCAGTTCCACTCACCCCTTTATTAGTGCACGACGAACTCATGAACCTTTCCCAAGGAAGGATGTCAATTCACGAATATACTTTGCAGTTTCGGACACTTGCAGCCAGCAGCGGGTGGAACCCCGTGGCGCTTCTGGCTGCCTACCGTAAAGGATTGAAACCCTCCCTCCGTAAACAGATGGTCATTTATGATGACAATGTGAACCTTGAATCCTTCATCAAAAAAACCATTAGTGTGTGTCAACACTTATCTGCTTGTTCTTCTCTCTCTGATGATTCTCCATTACCGTCCAAATCTCCCACGATTACGCAGGACCCTGAAGAACCAATGGTCACTGACTCCTACCGGCTAGACGCCACGGAACGCCAGCGGCGTATTCAACATCAGCTCTGCCTCTACTGTGGAGAATCAACTCACCTGATAACCACCTGTCCCATCCGTCCACCTCGACTCGTGGTGAGTAAAGTCGTCCTCACACCCACAGTATCCACCATACCCCATATTGTTGCAGAGTTGGTAATACACGATCAAACTTTTCCCGTACATGTTCTGTTGGACTCTGGAGCCGCTGGGAACTTCATATCCTCCACCTTCATCTCCCGCTACAACATTCCATCAGTGAGGAATGAAGTTCAGTATCGCATCACCACCATCCAGAGCTCGCCGCTAGGAGAAGGAAAAATCAATCGCCGTACTAAGCCTATCACCCTTCGCCTGGATCGGAATCATCAAGAGAAACTTACCCTTCTTATCCTTCCTCGTGCAAATGTGGACGTCATCCTGGGACGACCATGGCTTATTCAGCACCAACCTAGTATTAACTGGGAAACTGGAGATATCCTCGAATGGGGATCCAAGTGCAGAAGTAATGGTCATATTACCCCCTCTACTGGTCATTCCTCTTCATTACCTCTGCAGAATACAAGCGTACAAGCCACTCATCCTCCCAGCCATCCCATTCCCTCAGTATATCACGAATACTCGGACGTCTTCAGCAAGGAACGAGCCACCCAATTACCCCCTCATCGGTCCTGGGATTGCTGCATCGACTTGCTGCCCGACGCCAAGTTACCACACGGAAGGATTTATCCTCTATCCCGTCCTGAGCACGAAGCTATGCACAATTACATCAGTGAAGCTCTCCAGCACGGGTTCATCCGACCGTCTACATCTCCTGCCGCCTCCAGCTTCTTTTTTGTCGCTAAGAAAGATGGAGGACTCAGACCATGCATCGATTATAGAGTGCTTAATGCTGCCACCATCAAGTTTGCCTACCCTCTGCCTCTAGTCCCAGCTGCCCTGGAAGAACTGAGAGAAGCTAAAGTGTTCAGCAAACTAGACCTCCGGAGTGCTTACAATCTCATCCGCATCCGCCAGGGGGACGAGTGGAAAACGGCCTTTGTTACACCTTCCGGCCACTATGAGTACCTCGTTATGCCCTACGGACTGGCAAATAGTCCATCCATCTTCCAAAGCTTCATGAATGAGATCTTCAGAGACTTTCTTCATCGTTTTACCATTGTTTACATTGATGATATCCTTATTTACTCCCGCAATCTTGAAGAGCATCAGGACCATGTGATACAAGTACTCCAACGTTTACGACAGAATCATTTGTTCCTCAAACCAGAAAAGTGTGAATTCCATCAAACCACTATATCCTTTCTAGGGTATGTCATCACCCCACAAGGAGTGAGTATGGAGCAGTGCAAAGTAGATGCTGTATCGAAATGGGAATACCCGAAAACCATTAAAGAACTCCAGCGTTTTCTGGGATTCGCCAATTTCTATCGGCGGTTCATTAAGAACTACAGTGTCCTGTCAGCTCCACTCACTTCCCTGCTCAAAGGAGGAAGACGAGTACTCACCTGGACCCCTGAGACGTACCGTGCCTTTGACCAACTCAAATTGAAGTTCGCCACAGCACCCATCTTACGTCATCCTAATCCCAACCTCCCGTTCATCGTTGAGGTGGACGCCGCAGACACTGGAATAGGCGCTATACTTTCCCAATGGTCTGGTGAACCCAAAGCCCTCCATCCTTGTGCGTACTATTCCAGGAAATTAACAACAGCGGAACAAAATTACGGAATCGGTGACCGCGAGTTGTTAGCCATCAAACTGGCACTAGAAGAGTGGCGTCACTGGCTTGAAGGAGCCCAACATTCCTTCACCGTCATCACTGACCACAAAAATCTCCAATACATACGAGATGCCAAACGTCTGAATGCTCGCCAAGCTCGCTGGTCTCTCTTCTTCGCCCGGTTTAACTTCAACATCACCTACCAACCTGGTCACAAGAACGTCAAAGCCGATGCCCTATCAAGACTTTACTCACCTGATCCTCGTAACGACTCCCCTGAATCCATTCTTCCTCCTTCCATCTCTGTGGCTCCTATTTTATGGCAAATAGACGAAGAGATTCGTTTAGCCACCTTAGAGGAACCAGTTCCCCCTGGTCTTCCTCCAGGTTTGTGCTATGTACCCACGAGATACCGCATACCACTCCTGAATAGTACACACACCTCCCTCGGCTCAGGACACCCAGGTAGCAGGCGAACCCTCTCGCTCCTCAGAGAAAGGTATTGGTGGCCTAAAATGGCCCACGATGTCACCCAGTACGTTAAGGGTTGCTCGGTCTGTGCCATCACTACCACTCCACGCCATCTACCTGAAGGAAAGCTGCTGCCGTTGCCCATTCCCCGCCGACCCTGGACACACCTTGGTGTTGATTTTGCCACCGATCTACCCCCCTCTCAAGGATACACCACTATCTTAGTGGTTGTAGATCGGTTCTCCAAATCCTGCAAGTTAATACCTCTCAAAGGTCTCCCCACAGCCCTTGAAACAGCTGAGGCCCTGTTCCATCACGTCTTCAGGAACTATGGTCTCCCCGAAGACATCGTGTCGGACAGGGGTCCGCAATTTATCTCCAGGGTCTGGCGGGCGTTCTTCCACCTTCTGGGTACCACCATCAGTCTGTCTTCTGGCTATCATCCTCAAACCAATGGTCAGACCGAGCGTAAAATCCAAGAGATTTCCCGGTTTTTACGCTCATATTGCAATAACCATCAAAACACCTGGAGCCAGTATCTTCCGTGGGCTGAGTATGCACAAAATTCTCTTCGTCAATCCTCTACTGGACTAACCCCTTTTCAATGTGTCCTAGGCTACCAACCATCCTTGTTTCCCTGGAATGGGGAAGCATCAGAAGTGCCCGCGGTTGATCACTGGTTCCAGGAGAGCGAGAGGGTCTGGGACTCAGCTCACGTCCATCTTCAGCGGGCAGTCCGGAGGTACACCGAGCAAGCCAACCGTCACAGGCTACCTAATCCCATATACCAACCAGGAGATAAGGTATGGCTCTCTACCCGAGACATCCGCCTCCGGCTGCCCTGCAGAAAGCTGAGTCCCCGCTACCTGGGACCATTCACTATCCACTCCCAGATCAATCCTGTCACCTACCGTCTCAACCTTCCACCACAGTACCGCATTGCATCATCCTTTCACGTCTCCCTCCTCAAACCCTACACTAACCCTGTTTCTCCTCCTTCCGCAGAACCTGAACCACCCCCCCCTCCCGACCAAACGGAAGTCATCAGCGATAACATCTATCAGGTCAAGGAAATCCTCAACTCCCGGCGGCGGGACGGTCGGCTCCAGTACCTCGTAGACTGGGAGGGCTTTGGCCCCAAGGAGAGATCCTGGATCCCTCGTGATGACATCTTAGATCCATCTCTCCTCGAAGAATTCCACCAGAGACATCCCGGTCGTCCAGCTCCACGAGGACGTGGCCGTCCCCGCCGTCGATCTAGGGTGCCAGGAGTCACCCGTGGAGGGGGGGGTTCTGTAACATCCCCGGCTCGTCCCCACTCACCCAATCCAGTTTCACCATCTCACACCAGTCCCATCCAATCACGAGAACCTTCCCCTGATTACTAAACATCTGCACCTGCTCATCATTAGCCCGGACACTTTAAATATTCACCTCCTCCGTTCACTCCTCGTCCGGTATTGAAGTCTCATGGTTGTCTTCACCCAAGCTCCCTCGTCTTCTCTTCTTCCATGGATGTCCCTTCTGAGTCTTCGTAACCATCGCACTGATAAAGGGAAGTGTCTTTATTATCCTACCACATCCGAAGATCTATATTCACCTACATGCACTTTGTGCACACTGCCACCAACGGAGGTGTTAGGGTTGTTAACCCAATCTTGACTGTCGCCAGGTTTACCCGGCGAAGACGTATGAGGTGTTCCTCGGATGATCTTCCATTGCCCAGCACTGTGTGATAACCTCTTGTGATTTACGTTGAATAAACTAAATGAAAAGATAACCATCTCTGACTTCTTTGTATACCAGCGTGACAATATACTATAATTTGTTTCTGTTTAGTACAGCATATTATTTACAGTGAATAACTGAACTAAACTATTATGCCTCATGTTTCATTGTCAGTTTTATTGATCTCTAAGATATGATTAACTTGGGTTTAAGTTGCTTCGATTTAAAAATGAAAATTGCAAAAATAGCTTAGATGTATCTAAGCTACTTTTGCCAAGTAGCTTTTAGCTTAGCTTGCTACATTTCCCAGAGGGTAGCTTTTAGTGTAGTTAAGCTACATTTTAAGTAGAGTAGCTAATTGCTTAGCTCACTACGTTTTTCAAGTAGCTTGCCCAACACTGAGTTCAGGTTAGTAAACACATTACCTAACATGAACTAATGAACCCTTATTGTAAAGTGTGACCAAATTGTATTAGATTTTAAATGAGGCAAATCTTGATTACATAAGTAAAGTCTGGTGGTTTAAAGGATAGTGGCAAAACATAAAGACTTGAATTATTTCTTGACCTAAATATGACTGACAAGATCAAAGAAAGCACAAAAGCAATCAAACAGAACCCATTCTAACATGTTACATCAATGTCTTAAAACAGGGGTGTCCAAACTCGGTCCTGGAGGGCCGGTGTCCTGGAGAGTTTAGCTCCAACCCTAATCAAACACACCTGAACCAGCTAATCAAGCTCTTACTAGATACTATAAACTTCCTGGCAGGTGTGATGAGGCAAGTTGGAACTAAACTCAGCAGGACACCGACCCTCCAGGACCGAGTTTGGACACCCCTGTCTTAAAAGGACAGTTCTCCCAAAATAAAAAACAGCTCCAAACCTGTTTGAGTTTCTTTCTTCTAAGGAACACAAAGGAAGATATCTTGGAGAATGCTGGAAAAAACTACCATTGACTTCCATAGTATGTTTTCCAACATTCTTCAAAATCGTACAACCACTTGAATTTAAGTCAATAAAATTATAATTTTGGAATTAACTATCCCTTTAATTAGTAAACGATTAGTCTGTACATCCAAAACGGAAGGCCTTTTTGTATATCTACTACATTTACAGTAAAAAAAAAAAAGACATGGACACAGTCTGTCATTTCGAGAACATTGACTGGGTCTTCAAACCAGGCCTCTCAAATGTCTTCCGAGTGTGTGTGTGCGTGTATGAGTTGAATGAGTTGAAGGGCTGAACTCTGCTTTGTCTGAAAGCTCTTGGCAGAAGTGCATGATTCCTGAAAGCCAGAGAAACTCGGCGTCACCCCAAACTGACTCACAAACACAAGAAACTTCCTCCTGGAGCATCAGATCTGGTGTTTCTCCAGCCAGGAAATGAGTCAGGCTTTATTCACCGTCCATCAGTCTGCTGATGGTCCCGCTGAGCCTCCATCTCCACTGCTGCAACTTTAATCCAGAGACTCAATTATTGACTACAGGAGAGGCTTCAGATCACACAGCGGCGCCGGCCCGCTCTCTGAGAGACATCTACTGGCTATGTTCACTTCCAGAGATGCAGATTTACCCGAATGACAGAGTACTCGTTATATTAAATGTGTTGTGCAAAAGGAAAATAATAAGGAGAGGATCCAGACGCAGTTTTGAGAAGTTTTATTAAATAAACTAAAGAACAAAAACAAAGCATGGAAAGTGGGTAACACACGGACACCACGTAGGTCACAAAAACAACAGACAATGGAGGTTACACAAGAGTGAAGCAAAAAAACTAATAACTAAACAAGATAACAAGTGGGTGGAAACAAATAAACAACCAAGGTATCTAATGACTATGGGAACACAAAGGCTGAACAGAAAACACACAAAAAAACAGAGATGTAAACCATCATGATAATACTAGAGTAAATGCGGTTGTTTTTTTGAAATACTGTATACTACTCTACCTGAAAGAAGTCTTGTCGCCTATCCAAGTTTTAATAATAACTTGACTTCTAGTTGATCATTTGGTATCAGAAGTGGCTTATATGAAAGGCAAAGGCCTCTAGATGACGCTTATTTGACCACAATAAAATATGATCATGCCTTGATTTTGAATGATTTCATTAGGACAGTAAGGTCTGACTCTGCTTAAACGAAGTCATGCTGCAGTGGAAACAGAATGAATATTGTGTCTGACTCCATCATGAGCTTGGAGGACTGCATCCATACATCTCTGCAATGACTCAAATCACTTATTAATAAAGTCATCTGGAATGGCAAAGAAACGTTCTTGCAGGACTCCCAGAGTTCATCAAGATTCTTTGGATTCATCTCCAATGCCTCCTCTTTCATTTTACCCCAGACATGCTCAATAATGTCTTTGCTTTCAGGAGCTTTGATGTGGAGGCTAAAGTATGAGAAGGAGCGCTATCCTGCTGAAGAATTGTCCCTCTCCTGTGGTTTGTAATGTAATGGGCAGCACAAATGTCTTGATACCTCAGGCTGTTGATGTTGATCATCCACTCTGCAGATCTCTCGCACGCCCCCATACTGAATGGAACCCCAAACCATGATTTTTCCTTCACCAAACTTGACTGATTTCTATGAGAATCTTGGCTCCATGTGGGTTCCATTAGGTCTTCTGCAGTATTTGTGATGATTGGGATGCAGTTCAACAGATGATTCATGGGAAAAAATCCACCTTCTGCCATTTTTCCAAATGATCAACTAGAAGTCAAGTTATTATTTGTTGCTCTTACAACTGGGATCCACGACAATACTTTTGTTAGGTAGTGGTATTATTTATAGTGAAGTGATAAACTGTAGTATTTACTACAGTAAACTGCAGTCTAATACACTCTATAGTTGTACAGTATTGGGTCATTTGTTTATAGTACTTTAGTTGTTACCATAGCAACTTTAAAATCACCACAGCAGATTAATCCTGTAATAGTACGGTTCTAATAAATTACTATAGTGCTTTTTATAGCACTATAGTACCACAGAGCGGCTGGCTTTATGGTGCAGATACAACAACCTGGAGCTGAACACGCTCAAAACAGTGGAGATGATAGTGGACTTTAGGAGAAACCCTCCTGCACTCCCCCCACTAACCATCATGAACAGCACTGGGCCTGCAGTAGAGTCATTCAGGTTCCTGGGCACCACCATCTCTCAGGATCTGAAGTGGGACATTCACATAGACTCTATTGTGAAGAAAGCCCAGCAGAGACTGTACTTCCTTCGTCAGCTGAGGAAGTTCAACCTGCCACAGGAGCTGCTCGTACAGTTCTACTCAGCTGTCATCCAATCCATCCTCTGCACTTCAATCACCGTCTGGTTCAGCTCAGCTGCCAAAACTGACCTCCGTAGACTACAGCGAATAGTCCGGACTGCTGAACGAATCACTGTCACTACCCTTCCTACACTTCAAGAACTGTACTCTTCCAGAGTAAGTAAAAGGGCTCGCAAAATCACTCTGGACCCCTCGCACCCAGCACACTATCTGTTCGAACTGTTACCGTCTGGTCGGCGCTACAGAGCACCAAAACAGCCAGACACAGGAAAAGTTTCTTTCCTCAGGCCATCTACCTCATGAACAGTTAAATATTCCCCTACTGTGCAATAAACGTGCAATACTTTCTCATACGCACTTGTACACAGCACCTTATAACAATATACAATGCAATACTTTCTCCATTCGCATTGGTACACAGCACCTTATAACCTGTATATTTACAAAATATCTGTACATAAAATTGAACATCCAGATATTTTTTATTTTTTACTTACTGCATCTCTGTTTAATGTTTATCGCCTTTTTCTTTTCTCATATTTAATTTTGTGTTGTCACTTTATGTCCACTGGAAGCTTCTGTTGCCAAAACAAATTCCTTGTGTGTGTGAAGCACACTTGGCAATAAAACTGATTCTGATTCTGATTTATAGATGTACTTTTATGTCCAGTAAATATTTTACATTAAACATTTGCAAATTTAACACTGTTTCCATCCCATGAGAGAATCCCAAGAGAATGAAGTCCTCACTTCCTGGGAAACTATTGGCCCAGTGGTACAGTATGGTACGGTACAGTACAGGTCGGTATGGGTCACCTTTATCGGGCTAGCATTTCCACTTCCAAAAGGGTACCACCGGTATGACAGAAAGTTGCAGTCGACACACACATAAATACTTGTGTATAAATGTTCATTAAGAACTTTTCTATGAACATAATTTGATTATAACTGCATATAACTTTATTCTCTATTTCCACCTGGGGGTACTCATCCCGAGGCCCTCAGACTATGCAGCGCCACTGATGCGATCCGAGACCAGCGACGAGATGATCCCAAGGTTTTCATAATCCTGGACCAGGCCGTATCCTGAGCAGCTGCTGTGGTGGTCATGGTGGAGTGGAGAGCATGTGACTGATTCCTGTGATGCTCCAGGGACAGACGAGTCTTCGCGGAGGTCCAGCATTCTCCAGCCTCCGGCGCCTAGACTGCAGCTCTGCACAAGACGTTTGGCCAGAGGA
The DNA here is from genome assembly GCA_903798195.1 of Danio kyathit. Lineage (NCBI taxonomy): Eukaryota > Metazoa > Chordata > Actinopteri > Cypriniformes > Danionidae > Danio > Danio kyathit. Next base: position 58,141,216 of record LR812531.1, read on the forward strand.
GAAATGGTCGTGCCCAACTGAGCCTGGTTTCTCTCTAGGTTTTTTAATTCTTCACTTTTGCCAATTGGTGAAGTTTTGTACCTCCGCTGTCGCCACTGGCTTGCATGGTTTGGGATCTGTAGAGCTGCGCATCGATGGATTTGCTATTCAGTGTTTGGACTCTCAGTAGTGATTATTAACCCACACTGAACTGAGCTAAACTGAACTGAACTTAAACTCTGAAAACTGAACTGACACTGTTTCAATTCACTATAATCTTCTATGTGAAGCTGCTTTGACACAATCTACATTGTAAAAGCGTTAGAGAAATAAAGGTGAATTGAATTTAATATAAATGATAGGTTACTGTAACTACTGTAAATAATATAAAATAAATAAATAAATGCAACTGTAATGAAGTTTACAGCCACCTGGCCGCCGGGAAAAAGGAGGTGGAGAAGCGATGAACTTTTAATAAGTTTTAATGAATAAATAAAACAAACGGACGGCAGCTCCTCACGGAGACTGCCATCCAACTGAAAGCAAAAGTAAACCGGCGGCGGTTTATCTGGCTGGCTGGCTGGCGGCATTTCTGGTCTCCTGCTCTGCTCCGGCGGATGGATGCAGCCTTCGGCATCATGGCGGTTCGCTGCGACTCCCCCGTCTTCCTGGGATGGCTCCTCCCAGCTCTTTCCCGTGTGGTGGTAAGCCCCATGTCCCCTGGTCCTCCCCATGATGGGAGTTGGCAGCAGGCAGACTCTTTCCTTGCCAGCCTCAGGCCACCGCGGCATCCTGGGCAGACGAACGGGTTTCTCCCCAACTCGAGTTAACTCCCGAACAATCGCCCTCCATCTCAGCGGCGAGGGCAACTGAACAACGCGTCCCTCCTTCTCCCAGGTTTTGGCACCACTGTAATGAAGTTTACGGCCACCTGGCTGCCAGGAAGAAGAAGGCGGAGAACCGACGAACTTTAAATAAGTTTTATGGAATAAATAAAACAAATGGACGGCAGCTCCTCACAGAGACTACCATCAAACTAAAAGCAAAAGTAAAACAATATGTCCTCTCTCGTCCTCCTCTGCTATCGTTCCTCCTCTTATAGTCCAGAACTCCTTCCGTGGGATTCGAGGCTGGTGCGCCAGAGGTGTTTCTCATCTGTGGCAGGCCTCGTTTCGTTCACATGGCTCTCGGCCATGCCCCCTTGCCACAGCAACGTATATGAACACAAACAGCACACTTAAAGTCTCCGATATGTTACCAATTACAGTAAGACTACACACAACATACATTTAGTCCTTATTTGGGTTCAAAACCAACATGCAACATATAGCCCACAGTCAGAGCAAACCTCTCATCTGTGTCTGTAATCTTCTCCAGCACATGTGACCTCTGTTAGAGAGTAACTCCGTCATTTCGAGTTCATAATAGTCCAAAAGGTGATGATAATAGTTAAACATGGCAGTTTGTTCATATTTCTTGATAGAATAATTTGCTCCTTTGTTTTTTCGCTCTTCACTCTCGCGTTTGTCCATTTCTGAAGGGATCGGATGTCAGAAGCACTTCAATAATCACGTGCATGTTATTATCATCAGCTCAAGAAGTTCGTTATTTTTAAATATGGACGTGCGGTGAGTGCATGCGAGCTCTCTGGAGAAAGTGACATCGCTCGCACTTTTAGACGGCCTCGTAAAACAAAAACAGGACATGCCAGATTTTGTCCTTCTTGGCTTTGTGGCTGTTTATCAAGCGGATGACAAGGTTTGTTTAAGCTTAGGTTAACCATGGCTCGTTTTTTTTTTATATATTATTACGGTGTAATGTCTCGGCTGTGAATTTAAAAATGGTGCTTTCTTTTGTTTTCATTCTCCTGCTTATGCACGTGCTAGTGTCATTCCTCTGTAAACCAATAGCGTTCAGCTGTGCATCTAGCTCCGCCTTTTGGTACCTATTTGTTGTGCTAGGAACCCTTTCGCACGAGTACGCAAAAAGTGGTACGGTTCGCTTTTAGGTAACTTTTAACAGTGGAAACGGCCATAAAAGCACAACGAACCGTAACCGTAAACTTTCTTTACACATAGGTAAAACGGAGGCTATTTTATTTGCTTCAAAAGCGAAATTAAAGAAAGATAATAGTTTTGTAGTTAGGATTAATGATTGGAAAATTGAGTCAAAAAAGGTTGTAAATTATTTGGGATGTTTAATAGATAATAAATTATCAGGAGATCTTATGGCAAGAAAGGTTTTTACAAAGATATGTGGAAAAATTAGGTTCTTAGCAAGGCAAGCTGACCCGTTGGATGTTCATTCTTTAAAATTATTGGCAGGAGCTTTGATTCAACCCCATTTTGATTATGCTAGCTCATTTTGGTATAGTAGCTGCTCACAGAGTATGAAGGATAAATTGCAAAAGGCACAAAATAAGTTAGTACGAATAATTTTAAAAATTCATCCTAGAGCACATTTGCACAAAGAGTTTTTTAAAGAATTAGGCGTGTTAACTGTTAGTCAAAGAGTATGTTTTTTTAAACTGGGAATGGTACGTAAAATGTTTAATAATGTGGTTCCTAGTTATTTGGTGAACTATTTTCAAATGGTGAGGCAACAGCATTCATACAGTACTAGGGGTTGGGATTTTAATATTTGCGTATTTAAATTTAGAAGTCTAATGGGTAAAAATATGTTTTTATATACAAGTGCAATCACGTGGAACAAATGACCAAAACCGATCGAGGAAATAAAAGACTTAAGGAGGTTCAAAAAAGCTGTCAAAAGATGGTTGTTTGATGAGGATTAGTTTGCATGGTGGATGAGGATGTTTTACTTTATATGTTATTTGATTGTGAATGGGGTTGCGGCTGGGGGGACGTCAGCTGCGTGGAACGTGTGTTGGATGAGTTGGCGGTTCATGTGGCGACCCCTGATTAATAGAGTGACTAAGTCGAAAAGATTGTGAATTATTATATTTGTGAATTATTTTGTTCCTGTTTTAAAATGTGGAGGTACCGTTTGTTTTTATGCATCATCTGTATTTTAAAGCCATACTTTGTTTTATTTAACAGCGAGGACCACAATGGAAACAAGCCCAGGGCTTTATTGTGTTTTTATCCTCGACAGTTTTTATTTCAAAATGTATGGGATACTTGTATTTTTGTACAGCTTGTCTAAAACCTGTCAAATAAAAATTCAATTCAATTCAATTCAATTCAACATACCGTGCACTCAGTGGAAACTATATATGAAAATATAATATATATGAAAATGAAAAGAAAAATTAGTGTCTTTAATGGGGCGGTGCATGTCAGATACTAAAGAGCATTTGATTGGTTAGAAGATTTGATGAGAAACTGAAGTATGAGGTGACGTCAAAGAGTTGATCCATTTATGCGGAAGTGACAATCTGCAAGCTTTAGATGTTTACATCAGGTTTATATCTTCTAAATGCTGATTTTGTCACTGTTTTGGAGCAAAACTAGCTCATAGATATCCTTAAGACTAACAGACTGATACTAACATCTAAATAACATCTTGATTAACAAAGTAATAATAAAGAATAAGTGTTGTCTAAAACACTCTCTTGATTGTGTCTGTAATGTCCAAGCGAAGGCATTTCTGACTCAGTATTGTTGTTATTCCTGATCAAGAGTGAGTCAAACGATTACTGAGGTAAAATCGGTGATGCAATTGAACATCCTGTGATCTTGGGTTTCATTCCAGCTATGATTCAGCTGGCGAATGCGATGGAAATGATTACCGTTCACCGTTTAATAAGATCTGGACTCGCTTTTAAACAGCACTGCATATGCATGTTATATGATTCATAAATACAGTCATACGTTCACATGCCATATCGCAATCAGTTTGTGCTTCCTTTATGGGAAAAGAAGAATGAAGAAAATATGTTTAAAAATGATTAAGTGAAAGGATATCTCAAATATGAAAAACTTATTCTAATTAACTATTTTAAATAAATGTGCTATAGTTTTAATAAATCATTTGAATTAACTCATTTCTAATAGTTTTTATCTTTGCCATGATGACAAAACATAATATTTGACTAGACATTTTTCAAGATACTAGTATTCAGCTAAAAGTGACATGTAAAGGCTTAACTAGGTTAATTAGGCATATTATTGGACAACAGTGGTTTGATCTGCAGACAATCAAAAAACAATTCCTCAAGGGGCAAATAATATTGACCAGTGCAGTATTAACATTATTTTAAACAACAAGAAAAAAAAAAGAAGAAGAAAAATCTAACAGGAAATATTATGAAAACATTTGTTGCTCTGTAAAATCAGGAAACATAAATAATTTAATACAATAAATTAATACAATTTCACAGGAGGGGAGGGTTATATAAAATTATATATTTACATTACATATTGTGCAGGCAGCTAGCTCTCTGCAACTCTCACATGGTTGCCCACTGAAGCTAAGCAGGGCTGCGCCTGGTCAGTACCTGGATGGGAGACCACATGGGAAAGCTAGGTTGCTGCCGGAAGTGGTGTTAGTGAGGCCAGCAGGGGCGCCCAACCTGCGGTCTGTGTGGGTCCTAATGCCCCAGTATAGTGACGGGGACTCTATACTGCTCAGTGAGCGCCGTCTTTCGGATGAGACGTTAAACCGAGGTCCTGACTCTCTGTGGTCATTAAAAATCCCAGGATGTCCTTCGAAAAAGAGTAGGGGTTTAACCCCGGCATCCTGGCCAAATCTGCCCACTGGCCTCTGTCAATCATGGCCTCCGAACCCTCCCCATATCATAATTGGCTTCATCACTCTGTCTCCTCTCCACCAATCAGCTGGTGTGTGGTGTGCGGTCTGGCGCAAAATGGCTGCCGTCGCGTCATCCAGGTGGATGCTGCACACTGGTGGTGGATGAGGAGATTCCCCCCAATATGTAAAGCGCTTTGAGTGTCTAGAAAAGCGCTATATAAATGTAAGGAATTATTATTATTATTAATTATAAATATCATTACATATTACAAAAAAATCTTGCGGAGGTAAAGCTAAAATAACAAACAAAAACTCAACAACTAAAATATACCCAAATATAAGTAATACTTGTAATAGGTGTCAACAATCTCCAGCAAATTGTCAGCGCAATAGCCTAGTGGATAGCGCGCCGACATATGATGCAATAGCACATCAGGGCGTCCCGAGTTTGAATCCCAGCTCGAGGACATTTCCCTACCCTAGCCCCCTCTCTCTCTCTCCAACTTCGCTTCCTGTCTAAATACTGTCCTATCTAATAAAGGCAAAAAAGGGCAAAAAATAAATCTTTAAAAAATAATAATAATAAAAACAATCTCCAGCAAATCACACACACATGTTCTGGTCTTGTCCAAGATTGACAGTGCTTTGGTCTAAAATATTCAATACTCTTGAAAAAACTTTTAACATATCAGCCACTCCAACAGTGGTGTAAAGTACTTGAGTAAATGGACTTCGTTACTTTACTTAAGTATTTTTTTGGCTACTTTGTACTTGTACTGAGTATCAAAAATATAAGCAACTTTTACTCTTTACTTGACTACATTTTTGATTGAATATATGTACTTTTTACTACATTTGAACAGATGCTTACCGTTACTCATTACATTGTGATTGTGCACGACAAGTCGGCATCTTTATCTACCACAGCTAATTTGTTGGGCGGATGAGGCGATATCACCATCTGCAGGGTGCTGAAGGTACTGTATGCTATTTATGAGCTAAATCATGTGAACGTAATTTAGCAGCTTGCCTAATACCAGGTGTTTAATTAGCGACATGGCTGCAGCCAGTGATGAAGCCGAAGCTTGATATGTATATGTATATTTATATGTAGTTTACTAAGTTGAAAAATAACACTGCTGCTCTTTGTTTCATTTTGATACAGAGAAAACATCTTAATCAATTGAAAAACTACTCAAAATAAAAATATATCCCCCCTCTGATACTGAGAGATGAATCACATCAAAGTCAGCTCTGATTTTTTTTACTACGTTTTACTACTATTTTTATTTTATTATTGTTTGTGCCTTTATTTGAACATTTGAGTTTGACTGAGACTTTTTGTTCTATTTTTTAATATATTTTGTTCTGCCATTTTGAAACATTAAGGTGTTAAATTTAATTTATATATTAGGAAAATTAAACCTTTCTTGGTGTTCTTTGAGCCTACATTCAGTATGAGTAAAATACTTAAGTTCTTTTAAAATCGGATACTTTAATACTTTTACTCAAGTCTTATTGGAATTGGTGACTTGTAACTTGTAATGGAGTAATTCTTACAGTAAGGTATCTGTACTTTTACTCAAGTATGGTTTTCAGGTACTCTTTACACCTCTGCACTCCAAACTCTCTAAGATCCCTATTCGGAATTCCTTTTGAGCCAAATTTTCCTTCAACAATACAGAACGTTGTGGTTTTACCACATTATTGGCTAGGAGGCTTATTCTCCTTAAATGGAAACATACATCTCCACCTTCATATGACATATGGATAAAAGAAATTTTATTGTGTTTAAAGTTGGAAAAAAAATAGGTTTTCATTAAGAGGGTCTTTAAAACCTTTTTACAAAACATGGAAACCTTTGTTGAATTATATTAACACTATTGATCAGAAGAGGAATAAAGATCTTCTTTATCATTATTTTTTTTGTTAATATTATTATTATTTATTACTTTTATAGTTAGTTTTTGTTGTTGTTTATATATTTATTTTATTAATTTATGTTTTTTACATTTACTATTTAGTTATTTTATAACTATATTGTTTTTTCTGATGTATTGTAATGTAATGTAATGTGTATTTATATAGCGCATTTATTGTGTATGGCCATACACCCAAAGCGCTTCACAATCATGAGGGGGGTCTCTCCACACCACCACCAGTGTGTAGCATTCACTTGGATGATGCGACGGCAGCCACAGGACAACGGAGTGAAGAGACAGTGATAGAGCCAATTCGGTGGATGGGGATGATTAGGAGGCCATGATGGGTAAGGGCCGATTGAGGGACTTTGGCCAGGACACCGGGGTTACACCCCTACTCTTTACGAGAAGTGCCATGGGATTTTTAATGACCACAGAGAGTCAGGACCTCGGTTTAACGTCTCATCCGAAAGACTGATGGTCATTGGGTCTTAATTGTGAAAAAGCAGAAGAGTGTATTACTTATTTTTGTATGTGTATGATATTGTATCTGCACAAAATGTTAATAAATATATTTGGCAAAAAAAAAACTTAACTACTAACTAAGTTTTAGACCCTCTTACCTGCACATAAAGTAAAGTTTATTTATAAACTAATTTCGAGAGGATCACCTGCTTATGATTGCTTGCGGCTGGTCTCGCATTATCCAATTTATGATTCACCAATCAGACGATTCCTAAGCCACTATAAATACCCTAAGTTCCATATCACAGCCCTCTTCATTTTGAAGAATCCCCCCTTCCACCCTTACTCCTCCTCCTTTCCTAGAGGGGAGGCACGGTGGCCCAGTGGTTAGTAATATTGCCTCACAGAAAGAATGTCACTGGTTCTAGTCCTTACCAAGCCAGCCGATGTTTCTATGCGAAGTTTACACGTTATCCCTGTCCTCACATAGCTTTCCCCCGGGTTCCCCGGTTTCCTCCCACCATCCAAAAACACACAGCTTAAGTTAATTGACTAATCCAGATCAGCACCATAGACATGCTCCTAGCTCTCCTAGTTATCTCTTAAGAGCATTCACTATCAATTCATTAGCTACTACAGCAGGGGAGTTCTCGAGATCCACCTGAGCTCAAACTCCCCTCTCGCCTTGCAAACGGGAGGGAGCCCCGGGCTCGAGGATCTTATGAGCTCAGGGCTCTCTCCTGAGACAGTATGCCACAAACAAGCTTTATAATCAATCTTCAGCTAAGTGGGAACGCTTAAAATAAAACAAATGAAATAACATTCACTTACCTCCCTACTAACCACACAACATGAGAAAACGTAATAAAACAAAAAGGCACCCTCCTCATCACACGTGTCTCTCTATAGATCTCAACAAGTCAACACATAGCGTTAAATTTCAACAATCTCGCCGGGGAAAACACAACACAAGTTTTTTCACAAATAAACAACCCGAGCCGGGAGAGAGGAGACTCTCCGAACGACGTTCCAGTCCTGTTTAAATTGACTTCACCACGCCTGATTCACCGCACATGTGCGCTCATAATGAGATCTGTCAGAGAGACAGCGGATAGAGGCGGAGAGAAGAGAACCACAACAAAAAGAGACATATACAACAACACAAAGAAAAACTCCTACTTCAAATAAAATAACTTTTTTGTATTATTGTTTTAATAAATAAAAGAAATACATAACAGTGTGTGTTACTGCAAACTTTGTAACAGCATTGTGTGTGACTCATTATTGCAGAAAGACTTGAATTAACTCCACAACAAATACATCAAATAACCATTGGGAAGCTTCTTACTGTGATATTTCTCATAAACGGGAGCTCTGCTTCCTTCGTGTCTGTCACTGACTGCTGTTTATCTGACGTGAAGCAACCAATGACTGTAAAAAATATGGACAGCACGCCTTTTCCCATTGAGCGCTTTAAAGGCAAAACCAAGCGGCAACCTCCGGCTCTCCCTCTGGAAGCCAATACGGAAGTAACTAAAACTGCAATTCATCGACTCGCCTTGGGGGGCTGCTCCAGGAAGTCCAAGTGCTTTCTGACTGCATTGGTAAATTGGCCATTTTTACAGCTGATAAAAACATGTTTACAGCCTGGTACAAACGATGGCTTTGGTGCATATAGCTATGATTACCCTTCATGACAACTGTGAGGGGGGTGAATTTTTTTATAACTCATCCGTTTCGTTTTTATTAAGTTATATTAAGTCTGCATAATTAAGGGCGTGGCCACTTGAGTGACAGTTAGCCCTCGCTGGTCGCTGTCTCGTCACTTCAGCTGATTCTGGCTAATTAGCCGCTGAGCTCGGCATGTACATCGTATTTTTGTTTTGTTTAATGTTTCTTTACACAGTCAATTGCCTTTTGGAATTATTTCCTGCAATTATCAGATACTATAGCATGCTGTGTGGACTTAATTGTGCTTACAAACCGTTCAAGTTGCCTCCATTTCACAGGTGAGGGAATTTATATGCTTATATACCATCTCTATAAATGTATTTGTTTTATTTAAGATCATTTATCATTTAAATGTTCTTTAGAGCAGTATTGCACTCCAGAATCTGACAGATTGATTAGTTGTAGGCTATAAAACAGTCTTCTGAAGCATTGTCATACAGTGTTAGTGCTGGATTTTTATAAACAGCCTTGCATTTACTAACACAGACTATATTTGAAGTGTTTAATAGTAATTCGCGTTTTCCTCCTGTCGAAAAACGTCATAAGAACAATGTTTAGTGGCTCAATGTGTTACAACAGTGTTTTTAAAAGTCTAAACACTTTATTGATATAGTGTACAACCAAGCACATGTGGTCAGAACACAAACGAGTCGCAGGTAATGAAGTATTAAGCGTTCTACCAAAGTAATAAGTCTGTTTTAAGCCAGGTCTAAGCAAAATGCTGATAATCCAGCATGCGTCTGTAGCTCCGCTCACTCTCCGCCTCTTTGCCCTTTTTTGGTATCCCGCGTATGGTGCGATGACGCGCAGACAAAATGGCGACGGTTGGCCGCGCCTACTTGTAGCTTCTTTTGCAGTGTTCAGAAACCTATGGGTGACGTCACGGATACTACGTCCATATCTTTTACAGTCTATGGGCAAAACGCATCATGACAGGCCCAAACTGTCGCAAAAGACAGCTGAAATTGGAGCCTGGGCATGCACAGAAGGACCTGATGGAGCCAAAGGCGGAGCTGCGGAATCAAGCTTCCAACCAAACGATTGTACGTCAAATCAACCACGCCCCCCGAACTGCTCATTTGACTGCCCGTATCTGCGCTATAACAAAGGCTTGCTATTATAAACATAAGCACTTACATTTAAAAACACGTAATAATATACGATTTATTTTAAAAACTGTGTGATGTAAGCTGTTATAAATTACTAAAAGCAATATATGTTGGACTGCAGAAATAAACGATCTTTCATAAACTCTAGCTTGAGTTACACTAAAGCAGGTCGCAAACCAGAAGCGCCGTTTGGCGACACACCGCGCCACGCATTTCAGAATTCTAAACATAGGTTTCTATCAGGGTACACACACCAGCGCTGAAAGTCGGCGGCTGTCCGCTGCGCCCAGCCACGACTCAGGACACCGATCATATTTCTGCCGTGCCACAGAGCGCCATCTGATTAGTTTCATTTTAAAAAGCATGCGAATGTGCGCGTCTTGTGTGCGATACTTTCAACTGTCATGTGAGCGCCGTGTCGCGGCGTTGAGGGGCGCATCCGGTGTGTGACGCCCTTAAGCCATGAGCACAAAAAATATTTCTCAAATAACAGGGTTGTTGGTATTTGTTATCTTCATAGGGGGTAAAACTAACACTTGTAAAATATGAACAATAACATATAAACAACGTTTTTATTTTTAACCAGCAATCAACAGTACCCAAAATTTACACACAATAAATAATGATTAACCATGCGGGAAAAATCATGTGTTTAAAAGATAAACACAGCAAGATTTCTAAATATCAACAGGATATTTACACATCCCATCCCTGCACTATATAAAATAATCCTCGTCAATTTGTACAATAAACTCAGCAGTATTAATATCAGCTGCTGCAACATCGCTTGTATATTGTTTATAATTGTTTGCCTCCGTTTTCATTTGGTTTATTCGATGCCTTAATATGTAGCAAAGATAAACCTTCATTTTAATGTTTATTAGGTGTTTTAAAATAAAAAGCCAACAGTCAATGATATACAGTTGAAGTCAGAATTATTAGCCCTCCTGAATTACTAGCTGAAATATTAGTTTATCTTTTCCCCAATTTCTGTTTAACAGAGAGCAGATTTCTTCAACACATTTCTAATCATAATAGTTTTAATAACTCATCTCTAATAACTGATTTATTTTATCTTTGTCATGATGACAGTAAATAATATTTGACTAGATATTTTTCAAGACACTTCTATACAGCTTAAAGTGACATTTAAAGGCTTAACTAGGGTAATTAGGTTAACTAGGCAGGTTAGGGTAATTAGGCAAGTTATTGTATAATGATGGTTTGTTCTGTAGACTATTGAAAAAAAATAGCTTAAAGGGGCTAATAATAATTTTGACCTTAAAATGGTGTTCAAAAAATGAAAAACTGCTTTTATTCTAGCCGAAATAAAACAAATAAGACTTTCTCCAGAAGAAAAAATATTATCAGACATACTGTGAAAATATTCTTGCTCTGTTAAAGGGCCACGAAACCCCGTCTCAGCAGGATGTTTTCACACCTCTGTTTTGAAAAAAGTCAGGAAAGTTGGGCGTGTCCAGCTCTGGGAGTGTGGGAGTGTCGGGGGAGGGAAAGAGGGTAAGATATGCATAGAAGGGAGTTTCCATTTGGGCACGCGCTAAGTTTCACAGGCAAAACAAACACACAGAGGCTGATTTGATACCGCATGGCGAATGAGAGAGAAAAAATCCTCCGCATTTCTCTGTAACTTATGTACTCGGTACACTCTCAGAAATAAAGGTACAAGAGCTGTCACTGGGGTGGTACCTTTTCAAAAGGTACAAATTTGTACATACAAGGTCCATATTAATACCTCAAGGGTACATATTAGTATCTAAGAGGTACAAATATGTTCCTCTGAAAACTTTTAGGTACTAATATATACTTTTGAGGTACCAATATGGACCTATTAGGTACAAATGTGTACCTTCTGAAAAGGTACCACCCCAGTGACAGCTCTTGTACCTTTATTTCTGTGAGTGTAGGTAGCGTCAGAAAGCCATGTGTGTATAGACTATCCTGTCACAAAATGCAGCGAAAATCCTGCACGACGGGAATAGTTTGTGTTTACATGTTTACACTCGGAGAGCAGCATTTAAACAAAGGGCACTGCACTGCAAACACTTACCAAATCTGTAGACAGACAATCAGACTGGAGCTGTGTCTTTTTATTAAAAGGAGACGAGCGGCAAATCCGGATTTCACCATTTCCAGATGAGAAAAAGCTCTCGGGTAAAAGATGTTCCTTACAAACGCATTTCTGTCGCGTGTCACGTGCACTGTAATCCACACGTGAGTCCAGCTGCTCTCTCATAGAGGGAAAATGAAAACAAAACCTTCGTTGCAACACACTAATAAACGCAACACCTACGACTCTTGTCTTGAAATTCTTGTACTTTCACTTGTTTTGGCAACACAACGTGGCGTCTCTCTGCCATCTGAACGCTGTAAACTGGTAAACAGTCTCCGGAGCTATCATGCATATTAATGAAGTTTCACGTCATACACAATAGAGCGCGCTGATTGGTTTGAAGCACGTCTTTCTCATGAGTTAATGCCGCACTCTCAGAGACGTCACTATGTCCTCGAAAAGACAGACAGCCACTCTCCAGCTGGATTTACACCTAAGTATCTCATGGCCGTGACGCAGCTTCAAAAATTCGTTTCAAACCGGAAGAACAAATTTGCTCAAAATAACGCAAAAACAACCAATTTTCACTTTTTAGTGCAATATATGTGTCCTAATAGTGTTTATAGCAGCGTGGGACACATAAATGACTGTCAACAGCTCAAAACATGTGTTTTGGTGTTTCGTGACCCTTTAAACATAATTTGGGAAATATTTAAAAAAGAAAAAATTCAAAAGGTTGGCTAATAATTCTGACTTTAACTGTATATAATAAATATATAACATTTACAGCTCTATTTGTTGTATAAGATTCGGTTTCTAAAACATTCAAATTTTATAACAGTAAATTCAGTAGATTAACTCAATAACATGCCGAAACTCCTGTAAATCAAATTCAAATAACGTTACAGAAGATCAATGTGGAGATCGGCTAACATTAGTTTTGTCTTCCTAATTATTATTTCAGACCCATAAAGAGAATTACTGCTAGATAGCGATCACCTGTATTTTCCCCGTCATGGCTAGGCGTGTATCAGCAAACTAATAAAGCCCGATAAAACTCTGACCTTACCAAATAAACAGTGTTCCACCAGATGCTGTAGGTCAGAAAGTATAGTTTACTGCTGAACTTAATTTATCATGGTAAAATAACACAGAAATTGAATAATGACAGTTGAATCTCCTGAAGCTCAGACGGTCTGTTTAGAGAAACTGTCAATCAGAACTGTCAATCACGATGACACGCCCCGTTTTTATAGCATTAAATTACTGGCTAAAAACATTCTCTTTACTAAAATGCAGATCTGCACCTATATCAGCTTATAACCAGACCAAAACCGCCTTTCGGGACATTTTATTGCAAGTGTAATTAATTTTTTTATTTAGGCTCAAGTCACGTTCATTAACACGGAGGCGGAAGCTTTATGACTTGTACTGAAGCCAGCCTCCAGGGGGGCGATCTAACGGCTGGGACCTTCACTCAAAGGCAGGTGTGTGGCACACTTGGATGCAACAGAAACAGACATGCATATGGGAACAGTGGGCGGGGACAACCAGCTAATTTGCATTTAAAGGAACTGTTAGTTTAAACTAACAGTTACAGTGTCCTCCGACCTCAAAACTCACATATTCAGCAGGGAATAATAAATAATCTGATGGCTATTTTGAGATTAAACTTTACAGACACATTCTGGAGACACCAAAGACTTATCTTACATCTTGAAAAAGGGGTAAAAGAGGAGCCCTTTAAAGAGCCCCTATTGCACATTGAAAAGAATCATATTTCGGTTTTATGGGTTTTTAACAACATACTGATATGTATGCAAGGTCAAAAAACACTTTCATGGTCTTATAATATGCATTTATTTTTACCTAATTATCCCAGCGACTCCCATATGAATCGTTCAGCGATTCATTTGTTCTCAAACCCCTGCTTAGCGCGAAGCTAATCTGCGCTGATTGGACCGATGACAGTCTGTTGCGATTGGTCGACAGCGTTCAGCGCCGCAGCGCGAGACAGTGAAATGCCCAGCGTGGTTTATCAAGCCCTCAGGTCGCCAACATTGGATCGCAACGGACGCCCGAAACACGCTTTAAAGTAAACTTACTAACACCACAGTAAACAGTACCCGGTTCTCAACAGTGTTATTCAGACACCTCAGCGCCGAAAGCAGTGCAGTTAAACACAAGCATCCGCACCCCTGGTGTATTGTCTATCCATTACAAGATGGAGGAAGAAACTTAATGCATGAGCTGTGTAGTGATAGATTGCCCATTGTAAGTGTACAGATTTCTGAACGACTCCTTTCCCTCACACTTCCAATAATATCCAGGTAAGCGCAGCGTCTTCATGAGCGTCCTGCTGCTGTATTAGTGAGCGGGACCGCAGGTTTGAATTTTGCTGGGTCTGCGCGCGCAACCATTATGTTTCGTCACGACGTCACGACGAAACGGCTGATGACTCGTTATTAAGACGATTCGTTTAAACCACTATGAGTCGACTCTTTTATAGATGAATCAATAGTTTTAAAAACTGTCCACTTTCAGATTTAAGCTTTAGCTGGATATTTCACTTCACTTAGAGCTGTGTTACACACTACATGGAAGGTGATTTTCAAAAACCCATAATAGGAGCTCTTTAATAGATTTGTGTTGGGAAAACATGAATTGATTACAGTGTCCTCAACACATTTACCTACTTAAACAAGCAATCACAGAAGCACAGCAGCACACACACACACGCACACCGTCCTGCCACAAAAACACCCCTGCACCGAAGAACAGAGAGATAGAGAAGGAAAAACGGCTACCAGGGGAACAGCGGCTATTCTGGGCCTGCGCTGTGACAGAAGTTCACATTGACACGCTTTCCTAAATGAACAGAGGAGGGAGAAATGGTCTTCTGCTCTCCAGTGTCACTGTTCAGACAGGAAACACCACTGAGACGCATTAGTTGACACACTATTTTAAGTAGGTTAAGGACACACACACACACACACACACACAAACACACACATTGACTAATCCACCCGCTTCTCTTCAAGCCCACGTCTGCTTCATTGTCTATTAATATGATCATCCCAGAAACAAGACGGCTAATTTTGCTTTTCCTCTTTAGTTACTGAAGATGCTGTAACTGATGTAAAACCAAGACTACACTGACACCAGAGCTGGGTGTAGAGAGGTAATGTCCGAACTACACTTTAAAAAATCAGGGTACATGCAGGAATCCTAAAAGGTAAATTTCAATACCTTTTTAAGACTTTTGAAAGACCTTCTCAGAATATTTTAAGACCTCATCCCCACTTCAAGTTCTAATCAGTATCAAACTTTTACCTTAATAAACAGTTGTAGTTAAATACATCAATGGAGCACAACCATGCAACAGAACTCAGATAAGCTCGGAAGAAAATATAAAAGCTTGAAAGAATAAATGACGATTATTTTCAGCGACAGGTTTCAGCCACTGTTTAAACTCGTCTTTCTCCAACCAGGAGTACGCAAACTTACATTTTCCCATTTTGCTGTCTGTTTCGCTCTATGGTTTCGCTACATGTGGAGAGCGTCACATCACCTTCTCGCGTTTGTCTCAAATTACGTGACATCACCCGAACAAAGGAACTTGGCGGGACACGTGCTGGCCCGAACCAAACGCGTGGATCGAGCACGTCGTTGTTAATATTAGGAGGAAAATAAATATATTTATGGTTTTTTGGAGTCAAACACTTTGAACAACGCTTAAATTAAATTTAAGACCTTGTAAACACGGGATTAAAACTTTGTAATACCTTTTAAGGGCCTTAATTTTCTCATAATTGATTTATCAACATTTAATACTTTTTAAGACCCCACGGACACCCTGAAAATGCTAGTGTAACCCTGCCAGTCCTACTCCACCCAACCCGCTCCGAGCTGGGATCGAACCGGCGACCTTCCACATGGGAGTTGGTTGCTCTAACAAGGAGGCTAAAGACCATGACCTCTAGCATCTGTCGCTGGAGCACCTTTTTTTTTAGAGGTCAGAGGAGTGAGGTTTACCTGCACAGCACTTCACTAGCTGGCCTCTAGGTTACACACAATTCCTTTAAGTTATCCCAACACAAATCCATTAAGCTAACTTAATTGTTTTTACAAATTTAGGTAGATTGGAAGAAAATGACGTTGTCCCCACCAAAAATCTAAAGAATTGTCTTGATTCATTCATTCCTGTGGCTTAGTCCCTTTATTTATCAGGGGTCGCCACAGCGGAATGAACTGCCAACTTATCCAGCAAATGTTAAAAACTGTGGATGCCCTTCCAGCTGCAACCCAGTACTGGGAAACACCCATACACACTCATTCATACACACACTCATACACTACAGCAAATTTAGCTTCCTCAATTCCCCTATAGTGCATGTGTTTGGACTGTGGGGGAAACCGGAGCACCCGGAGGAAACCCACACCAACACGGGGAGAACATGCAAACTCCACACAGAAATGCCAACTGACCCAGCCGGGACTCAAACCAGTGACCTTCTTGCTGTGAGGCGACAGTGCTAACCACTAAGCCACCGTGCGCCTGTCTTGATTCAGCAGATTGTAATTAAGTAGTTTGAACAAGCAGCTAAAATAATGTCTTGAGTGTACATGTGATGCTGTGACACGATACAAGCTATTTTTCCACGTTAAAAGGAGTGCTAACCATCCACAACAGCAATGCGCCAAGTTTCTATTTCAGAAATGGTTTCTATTTCGGTGCAGGCCTGGAAGCAGATCTCTCTTTTAAAGGTGACCTACTGTAATCTGCCCCCTTTTACAAGATGTAAAATAAGTCTCTGATGTCCTTAGAGTGTGTCTATGAAGTTTCAGCTCAAAATACCACAAGTAATGATTTACACTCACTGGCCACTTTATTAGGTACAGCTGTCCAACAGCTTGTTAACTCAAATTTCTAATCAGCCAATCACATGGCAGCAACTCAATGCATTTATGCATGTAGACATGGTCAAGACGATCTGCTGCAGTTCAAAGCGAGCATCAGAATGGGGAGGAAAGGTGATTTAAGTGACTTTTAAAGTGGTATGGTTGTTGGTGCCAGACGGGCTGGTCTGAGTATTTCAGAAACTGCTGATCTACTGGGATTTTTACGCACAACCATCTCTAGGGTTTACAGAGAATGGTCTGATAAAGAGAAAATATCCAGTGAGTGCCAGTTCTGTGGGCGCAAATGCCTTGTTGATGCCGGAGGTCAGAGGAGAATAGCCAGACTGGTTCCAGCTGATAGAAAGGCAACAGTAACTCAAATAACCACTCGTTATAACCGAGGTCTGCAGAAGAGCATCTCTGAACACACAACACGTCCAACCTTGAGGCGGATGGGCTACAGCAGCAGAAGACCACACCGGGTGCCACTCCTGTCAGCTAAGAACAGGAAACTGAGGCTACAATTCACACAGGCTCACCAAAACTGGACAATAGGAGATTGGAGAAACGTTGCCTGGACTGACGAGTCTCCATTTCTGCTGCCACATTCGTATGGTCGGGTCAGAATTTGGCTTCAAAAACATGAAGGCAAAAGACGGTCCAACCTAGTACTAGTAAGGTGTACCTATTAAAGTGGCCGGTGAGTGTATAACTCGGAAACTGACCCTTTTAGGCTTTGATCCTAATTGTGGTGTTTTGGTGACTGTCGCTTTAAATTCAAATGAGATTGTGCTCTTTACAAAAGAGGGCGGGGCTGCAAACGCCTGTGTGTCAGCATAGTGGCAGATTCCAAAACTACACTAACATCCTATGCTAATGAGGCAGAGATGGTCACTAGTGGGCGGGGCTTTCCCCCTCTGATGATACGTAAAAAGGGAGAATGTCAATCAAAGTGTTTCTGCAGACTGTTTTAGTCAAGACTGATTACGAAAAATAAAACAGATTTTTATGGGAGAAATAATACTATTACATTTTATTTTATTTCTGTATATGTACATTTTTTTGGGTTAAACCATTTTATTTTGAACTGTTTTAAACAGTTTACATTCCATTGTCTACACCATGTCCCACAGAAGTCAAATCCTGTTTCCTCCAGCTAAAGATTCAGTCATTCATACTCTCTCTCTCAGCAATACATTTGCATCGGCCTGTTTTTCGAGTGAGTCACAAGGAACGGTTTCTCAGTCTCACACACACACACACACCCTGCAGCTGTAATTCCAGGAAGCAGCTGCTCAGCTCCAGCAGATGATGATAGCCTATATCAGGCCTGTGAATCACACCTCTGTTTTGACTCCCGTTTTTTTCTCTCTTTCTCTGTCCTCAGACTGGGACCGGGCGGGCGGGCGGGTGGGGAGGAATGTGTCGTATGGCAAGGCTCCAGAGGGAGGAGAGGACGGAGATGAGCTCTGACAGGATGGTGCTGGATTATTACAAGGCTGCAGGGCTGGACATGTCTGCACCAAACACACATTACAGACTCACAGCAGCTGCGACTGAACACACACACACACACACACACACACGCTTACGTCACTGCTTCCCCATAGCCACCAGGATCTCCAGGAGTTTCACCATTAAATTCCTCAACTGCTTTGGGTCCTTAATAAATCACTTTAGTAAATTATTGGAGGAGAAATTGCCTGTTTACACCAAGCATGAAGACAAACGTATTCGCCTGTCTGTGAAATGTTTATCCTTTTTGAAATGTGTTGTTTGATTTGTTAAATGGAGAGAACTTTTTTCATTTGCTGCTTTTTTTTGCAATGGTTATATTAAAATGTGTATATATATATATAAACTCACCGGCCACTTTATTAGGTACATCTTACTAGTACTGGGTTGGACCCCCTTTTTCCATCAAATCTTCAGAATCCTCCTTGTCATAGATTCAACAAGGTACTGGAAATATTCCTCAGAGATTTTGCTCCATATTGACATGAGAGCATCACACAGTTGCTGCAGATTTGTCGGCTGCACATCCATGATGCCAATCTTCCCTTCCACCACATCCCAAAGGTGCTCTATTGGATTGAGCTCTGGTGACTGTGGAGGCCATTTGAGTACAGTGAACTCATTGTCATGTTCAAGAAACCAGTCTATGATGATTCACGCTTTATGACATGGTGTGTTATCCTGCTGGAAGTAGCCATCAGAAGATGGGTACACTGTGGTCATAAAGGGATGGACATGGTCAGCAACAATACTCAGGTAGGCTGTGGTGTCGACACGGTTCTCAGTTGGTGCTAATGGGCCCAAAGTGTGCCAAGAAAATATCCCCCACACCATTACACCACCACCACCAGCTTGAACAGTTGATGCAAGGCAGGATGGATCCATGCTTTCATGTTGTTGATGCCAATTTCTGACCTGACCATCCGAATGTGGCAGCAGAAATGGAGACTCATCAGACCAGGCAACGTTTCTCCAATCTCCTATTGTCCAGTTTTGGTGAGCCTGTGTGAATTGTAGCCTCAGTTTCCTGTTCTTAGCTGACAGGAGTGGCACCCGGTGTGGTCTTCTGCTGCTGTAGCCCATCCGCCTGAAGGTTGGACATGTTATGCGTACAGAGATGCTCTTCTGTAGACCTCAGTTGTAACGAGTGCTTATTTGAGTTAGTGTTGCCTTTCTATTGGCTGGAACCAGTCTGGTCATTCTCCTCTGACCTCTGGCATCAACAAGGCATTTGCGCTCATAGAACTGCCACTCACTGGATATTTCCTCTTTTTCAGACCATTCTCTGTAAACCCTAGAGATGGTTGTGTGTGAAAATCCCAGTAGATCAGCAGTTTCTGAAATACTCAGACCAGGCTTTCTGGCACCAACAACCATGCCACGTTCAAAGTCACTTAAATCCCCTTTCTTCCCCGTTTTGATGCTCTGCAGCAGATCGTCTTGATCATGTCTACATGCCTAAATGCATTGAGTTGCTAGAATAGTTGGCGGTTTATTAGGCTGTGGCGACCCCTGATAAATAAGAGATTAAGCTGAAAGAAAATTAAAGAATAAATGCGAACAGCCCCTGAAGTGGCTTTCACACTGGATGCAGAAAGTACTGCGCTATGAAACTCATTGATTTCAATGGCTTACACATTGCAGTCAATTCAAAATAGCTCAATATTCAGCTTTGTGTACATTCTGCTTATGTACACATTAATTTATGTATGCATGAACAACACATGCTCACTAGAAAAGTTTGCTCAAATAACACGCTAATAGGACATTTCTATGTAGCATACTTGTTCTTGCTGCTTGCAATAGCGCTACTGTGTTATGGCAATACTGTCAAAATGATGCCTCTTGACTCATTCACTGTCAATTAAATTTGACTATCATTTAATTTTAAAAGCCTTACAAAATGACTAAATAATTGTGATGTATTTTTGGTTTTCAGCATTCAGAATTTTCTCTTTCAGACAATAATTTTAATTTCAATGCATCTCTAATATAAATATAAACATGCAATGACCTTATTTAGATAATTAACTAAACATGTAAGTGTGTGTGTGTGTGTGTTTTAGAGGTCAGGGACATTTCACCAGCCAGTTTGTGTTTGATTTTGTGTGTGTGTGTCGAATGCACTGCGTGTTGCTTCATTCTAGGGTTTGTCAGATTTCTGAAGTAATGAGTGCAGATGTGCATGTGATTCTGCAGACGGGTCAATCTCAGCTCTAAACCACACAAACACTGATCTGTGAGGTCAGCGGCGGCTTTCATCCTGCGGACGGGAATCTCTGTTTGGGGGAAAACACGGGGGAAATGCGTTCGATGCACAGCCTTCAGTGAAATGCCGGAAATCCTGCTGTGATTGTGTCGCTCGGAAAGCTTTCAGCTCAGGAATGTGACCTACATTCTCCACCCGCATCTCCCTCCCTCACATTGTGTCTGAACACAGTAAACACACGCCATACCCACCGCAGTACGAGACTGTGGGGTCTTAAAGCACTCATTTTAGACAATAGGCTACATTTATGACTTTGCATTGCAGCCAGACACTGCAAAACATACATTTAAAGGGACAGTTCACCCAAAATAGATAAAAATCTAATTTTCTTGCACTAAATTAGTATATTGTTTATGATTTGATTAATTCATTTCTTGTCTTCTTGAACACAAAACACACAAAAGATATTATGAAGAATGTTGAAAAAAAAAAACTATTTTTATGTGCATTCTGGATATCACATAAAATATTATTAATGAAACTGCCAATATGCGTATCCAGCATGTGCATCAGTAAAGTGATGTGATTTAGTTTGAACAGATGATGTGATGATGAAAATGTGCATGATTGGATGCATTAATGGACTTTGCAGCATTTCCAGTTTAGCTCATTCTGAAACCCCTCAGCCAAAGTCTGTCATCACAGTGGTTCAGTATTATTTTTACTAAGGATGTCCCAATCAGGTTTTTTTGCCCTCAAGTCCGAGTCATTTGATTTTGAGTATCTACCGATACTGAAAGCTGATCTGATATTTCTATAATACATAAAAAAATAATAAAGAAGAGCGAAGAAACAGATCCAGGATGTTCCTTATTTTAACATACAACAACTCTGTTAACAAACAGAGCACTTCTGTGAGGGAGCTTGAACAAATCAAGTAATAAATAACATCAATTCTTCCCTTTTGGACTTTAGTGCAACAGTAAATATAAAGAAAATCTAATATAAAGACAAACAGCAGCTCAACTTAAAACATCCGGCAGGGAATCCCAAGTTTACATATCTCACAGTTTGCTATGGCAATGTTGTCGTCATCAACTTTATAATAACTCCAGACCACAGACATACTCGCGCTTTCCACTTCAAGCTGCTTCTGTGTTCTACTTCGCCGGCATTTAACCAATAGCGTCTCTGCAACAAAGTGATGTCATGCGACGCTGTTTCTGTGTGAGGTCAAGAAAGAGGTCTAAATCTGTGCCACCGCATAACTATTGATGTGTTATAAAATAATGAGAATATACATATACAAATTCAAGTCCTGATCGGGAGGTAATGTCCAATTCCGATCGAGTCTGAAACCGCGTGATCGGGCCTGATTTCCGATCACGTGATCGGATCTGGACATCCCTAATTTTTATTCTACATTCCCTCTAGTACTGTCTCAAGCATCTGTCTGTGCTCCCAAAGAGCATCTCACGCCTCCAAAAGCCACCGAATTGCATTTATTACGTTTTGTCTTTGTCTTCTGAGGCCGTGGCTTCCCCCAGCGCACTAAGTTGGGTTTATTTATAAACTAATTTCGAGAGGATCACAAGCTTATGATTGAACACAGCTGCTCGTTCATTAGCCAATTCATGATTCACCAATCAGATGATTCCTTTGTCACTATAAATACCCTAAGATCCATAACACAACCATCTTCGTTTTGAAGAATCCCCCCTTCCACCCCTACTCCGCCTCCTTTCTTAGATGGGTGGAACGGTGGCCCAGTGGTTAGCACTGTCGCTTTACAGCAAGAACGTCACTGGTTCTGGTCTTTACCAAGCCAGCCGACATTTCTGTGTGGAGTTTACACATTCTCCCCGTGCTCATGTGGGATTCCCCTGGGCCCCCCAGATTCCTCCCATCGTCCAAAAACACACAACTTTAGTCAATTGACTAATCCAAATCGGCATCATAGATGTGCTCCTAGTAAGTAGTTATTTCTTAAGCGCAATCACTATCTGTTCACTAGCTACTACACAGCGGAGTTCTCGAGATCTACCTGAGCTCAAACTCCCCTCTCGCCTTGCAAACGGGAGGGAGCCCTGGGCTCGAGGATCTTATGAGCTCCTGGGCTTGAGGATCTTATGAGCTCAGGGCTCTCTCCCGGTACAGCATGCCAAACAAGCTTTATAATCAATCATCAGCTAAGTGTGAACTCTTGAAACTACATTTTATGTTTATCAGGAAGTGACAATTACGTTCTCTTTGATTCATTGGATGAAAACGCTGCTTTACTGTGCGACAAAATCACAAGTGAGCATGCCTGTAGATCGAGCACTGTAAGCTGATCAGCTAATGTTTACATTTGTAATATTTGTATTATTTGCTAATTAAAAACCACCTCATGTGGAATCTGTATCTCATTTGGAAGGCTGCTACTGTCCTTCAGAAGTCACATTTTCTGTTCACATATCGTCATCTTGGAATTATAAGGTTCTCTCTGCGTTCTGAATAATTTTGAGATATAAAAGTTTTTGCATTCCATATAGCAAACGATATGTGTGTAACAGTTCCCTTTCATACATTAACATGACAGAGACCCTAAATGTACTCTAAATGTAAATGATCAAAGTTCTCTTACATTTGCAAATTGGAGTGAATAAACCACGGTAAATGCAGATAGAACCTTCTAATTCTGAAAAGTCATTTTCCACTTGGAATTATAAGGTTCAATCTGGCAGATCATTCATTGAAGCATTACTTGTCAAGAAATACAATCAAAACATATTTGGTGTTGTAACGATATGTTGATGCTTGAGAAAGTTACAGTTTTTGCTTTCTATGACATTTATTTAATGTTTTAGGATGAATATTTTTCTTGTCCAAATTAAGAATACAAAGCTGTGCTTAATATTTTGTCCAGTGCAGATGTTCATTTTATGTAATTAATATGTTAAGTTTTATTAAGTTTTATGCCTTATATGAATTATTGTATTATATTTATTGAATTATATGCTCCATGAATTAAATTAAGTATTTGCCCTTCAAGGCTTAATATCAAATGTAAAGACTTTAAAAGAAAACAGACAATGAGCAAATGAGTTTAATAAACACTGAAAAATGGTTTACTTACCATATATATACAAATAAAAATATTTAACATTTAATGTAGAATTTTTTTAATATTCATATATTGATATTGTATTAATATTGTCTTTTCAACAATGTAAAATTTAACATTTCATCTCAATGCCAAAAAATGCTTCTAAATCATCACATTTACACACATCTCAATTTTGTGTGGTGCAGCATTATTTAGCCGACTCTGATTTCGTGTAATTTTGTCTTTCTGGACTTTCCCCACTGTCAGCGGAACAATTTGGCGAAATGACAAAGAAAGCTGATCCTGATTGGTCCTCGTGCCTGCATTAAAAATGCTGATTGGCTCACAAAAACAACCTTATAGAGCCAAGCTAGATTTCAACTTTGTAGATAAACCGTTTTTGTTTATTAAATAAAAAGTCTTAAAATGTATAAAACGTATACTTAAATATCGTTCATATCGATATGGTTTGAGGCCACACGTGCACATTCTGCGTAAAACAGACCGCTCCAAGGTAGCCCGCCAGCTCCACTTACACAAATGAGCGCATGCATAAATGAATGATTCACTCCCTGAGTCATACAAAAGATTTGTTCAAAATGAACGAATCGTTCAAGAACGACCCATCACTGATGCGACATGGAGGAACATGCAGTGCCAGTGTTGTATCGAAATCTGACTCCCCGGACACATCTGACTCGCGTGCACACGCATCACACAGAGCCTGCAGCTGTCACAGCGGTTTATCAGAAACCTTTTATCGATCATTTCTTTCGCAATTGACAGCAAGAACGAACATAGAAGCCTTGTCAAATTGACAAGCAGCACCTGAATGTGTTCACAAGAATTAAAAACGCCAAAATGGGACTAATTTACACCGCATTTAGAAAGTGAAACCACCTCATATTCACTGATTATAAGTTCAGTATTTATTACACAACGGTCTCTTCTTTACATTTACGTTATCACACATTTAGCTCTGCCTTCTGGTCTGTTATAATGACTGTTTACATTTATATGCTTAACCAGCATTTCATCACAGTACTCTGAAACTATTTGGTTACTTCTCATATTTATAGTCTATTGGTTTTCATCTCCTTATTTAATATTTATTAAAACAAGTTTAGTCAGATTTTTTACATGGAGTGAAAGACTTCTCTTTAGATATCTTCGATATGTGCACTGTTTAATAATTGTGCACAATACATGTAAATGTGTAACTAAACAAACATACAGCTGATTTAATTGTTGTTTATAAATCACACAACTGTGGTATACTGGATTATTTATAACAACACTGCAATTGTGACATAAAATACTGTGTGTTTCATATTTACATTCAATGTGGTTCTTTTCTATCCTACAATACCTTTTGTTGTGTTACTATTTAAGTGTGTCCTTTTTTTGCTCTGACAATGTAGCTGTTTTCTATGGTTCTGTTTACTTTGTTATTTGCACAACAGCACAGTAGTGCTGTGTATAGTGTTAAGCAGGAAAAAAAAACCTGTACTGTATTTATTTATCAAAGATTTTGTGCAGCTGTTTATTTGTAGGCGACGGGTTGCAGGTTCCAACCTCGGCGTTTCTGTGTGGAATTTGCATGTTCTCCCTGCGTTCGCGTGGGTTTCCTCAGGGTGCTCCGGTTTCCCCCACAGTCCAAAGACATGCGGTACAGGTGAATTGGGTAGGCTAAATTGTCCGTAGTGTATGAGTGTGAATGAGTGTCTGGATCTTTCCCAGAGATGGGTTGCGGCTGGATGGCATCCGCTGTGTAAAAATGTGCTGGATAAGTTGGCGGTTCATTCCGCTGTGGCGACCCCAGATTAATAAAGGGACTAAGCCGACAAGAAAATGAATGAATGTTTATTTGTTAACAGCGAGGGAAACCACTGTGTTTGAATTACATGTTGCTTAAAAATGTTTAATAAAGTTTTAATAAAGGTTTTAACTCTCAAGTAACAATTTATGGGAAAATATCGGATATACAGCTGAATTCAGAATTATTAGCCCCCCTTTGATTTTTGGTTTCTTTTTTAAATATTTCCCAAATGATGTTTAACAGAGCAAGGAAATTTTCACAGTATGTCTGATAATGTTTTTTCTTCTGGAGAAAGTCTTATTTGTATTATTTCGGCTAGAATAAAAGCAGTTTTTAATTTTTTAAAAGCCATTTTAAGGCCAAAATTATTAGCCCCTTTAAGCTTTATTTTCTTTCTGATAGTCTACAGAGCAAACCATCATTATACAATAACTTGCCTAATTACCCTAACCTGCCTAGTTACCCTAATTAACCTAGTTAAGCCTTTAAATGTCACTTTAAGCTGTATAGAAGTGTCTTGAAAAATATCTAGTCAAATATTATTTACTGTCATCATGACAAAGATAAAATAAATCAGTTATTAGAGATGAGTTATTAAAACTATTATGTTTAGAAATGTGTTGAAACAATCTTCTCTCCGTTAAACAGAAATCGGGGAAAAAATAAACAGGGGGGCTAATAATCCTGACTTCAACTGTATATCATATACCGTCATTCCCCCTAAAAATACCAGGATATGACTTTTTGCCCATATCACCCAGCCCTAAGCACATTTAAATATCTTTTAATAGGCCATCAAATGATTAATGTTCAAAATATATATTATTTTGATCTACGGACAGGCTTCATTTAAAAGCGAGATTAATATAAAGCTAGTATAGAGAGGAATAGTGCTGTGAGTGAAGGAAGGAAAGGGTTAAGCAGTGCTGGTCTGTAACGGAGTCTGTAATGCTGCGTCTTCATACACTGATACAGCTTCATGACTGAAATGAATTACACTGTTTTTCCACAAAGGCAACCCGGACTAATGAAATATAACTGGTTAAACTGGCAGTGGGCTGGATATAGAGATCAAAACAAAGACAGACGTTCTGACAGGGAACGCACATTCTCAAAGCAGAATAACTAGTGATTTTTAGACAAACAAATATGTTCACTTAGCATGTTTCTCAAATATCTGCGAACATATTATGTTTTAGAATAACCCAAATGTACACACACCACCTTTAAATATCTTTTATAAATAGATTGATTTACCGACAGGCTACATTTAAAAGCGAGATTAATCTAAAGCCTGCATTGAGAATAGTGCTGTGGGTGGAGGAAGGAAAGGGTTAAGCTGTGCTGGTCTGTAATGGAGTCTGTAATGCTGACTCACTGCATTAAGAGCCTCCCTCCCTCTCTCTCTCTCTCTTTCTGATCATGTGGACGGATGAGCGAGCGTGTGGCAGCCTGCCTGCTCTTACGGGAACAACCAAAGCACTAAAATACTTAAGAGTGCAGTGAATCCTGAATACACACACACACACACACAGAGAGAGAGAGACAGACACACACAAGAGACTAAAACAGATCCTCCAACAACAGGCCTGCATGTGTGAGACGTCTGAAAGTCATTCAGCTTTCTGCAGTCAAAAGTACCTGGATGCTTGCCTGCACACAAATAAATCATAACTTGACTTTATATCAGCTGAAGAAATGTGAGCTTGTTTGCCTGTACAACAGCCAGAGGATTGTGGCTGTTAGGGAATGGTTTTTATGGATGTAGTTGCTAGGGTTGAGGCTATTTTATACTTCTGCATCAAGAACACTCGTATGGTCTGGTGCAGCCTTCACGCAGTGGCATAGCCCTCGGCGTGTCTGACGCCGACGTGTATATCTCAAGAAATGTAACTACACGTCGCAACAATTTTGAGAAACTGATATAGGCTGCGACAAGTCCAGCGCAGAGCATGGTCCAAACTCTTACACATTGCTTAATGTAAAGCAATACACAAATATATTTACATATACAAATAATTAAAGGATTAAAATGTTACAAAAATGATTATTTTCTACATAAATATAAACACCACTGCCTCCATGCCTAATCTCAGGGGGCTTTTTCAGGTTATTCATGACAATTTGCATGTGTATAATGTTATTATTATTAGCCGTATTATTTATTATATGCATATTTATATTTGTTTTACTAAAAACAAGCTTAGATTTGTCCCCCTGTGGGATTTTGGAGACGTCTGCATCACCATATGGGGTATAAGAACAGGACGTGTGTTTGGATTTAACTCAGTTGTTTGACCACACTTCATTATTATTGTTCATTTAATCCTTTGCTGGAAATTAGAACTGAATTTAGAAAGAGTTTTGACACAAATCTTTGCTCTTAACAAACGAAATTAATTATGTAGGCTAATGGATGTGTTCAATGGAGTGAGTTTCCAGCTCTTCTTTACTCCATGGAAGTAAAGGAGTAAAGGAGTAAAGTAAAGAGAAAGTAAAGAGGCTGAATGGAGGAGGCTCGTTCTTTATCCTCGCGCTGCAGATGCTCTGTTTAACTGTTTTCTCGCTAGTGAAGCATCAGTTTTTCCTCTTATAAAATCCGTCGATGTTTAACACCTCGTGACTAAATAAAGGGCGTCAATGTGATCGTGCACACGGGCGCGTAAAACGGCAGGTGTAAAAGCATCATTTTTTAAAAAACGCCTCATGCTCGTTTTTTTGTTTTGATGTGCCGCGTCAAAACCTTCTCCACCAATCAGATTGCCACTTTTGTTCATGTGCACGGAGCTGCTGAAGTTACAGTAAACAGCACTTGGAGGCGCTCAAGCGCAAAACTGTCAATGCAAACTGTCAGTAACTTTAACAACAAGCCTGTCAACTTTCTCTCTTCTTCTGTGTTACAAGCGGGTGTCAGAAGCTTAAAGTTGTGTAGCGGCATCTAAAGTCAAGAAGTGATTTTGCATACTCTTCTGCTCGACACCAGTGAAAATCGATTGGGTCTGAATCCAGAAAAACGTCTCAAAAACGCTGACGATAAACACAAACGAAAAGCGTCCCTGTGTGTACGAGCCTTTAAAGGAAATGGGAGATGAGTCTCTGATTGGTTTAATGCGCGTTATGCTCAAAACACACTCAGAACTCATTAAGATAATAAGCACACCCCTGTTAGACCATAAATATAAATCAAAAATAGAGCCCTAAAACACATAATAGGACTCATTTAAGGCGTATATTTGCATGGTGAATAACAAGTAATACTATTCATTTACTATCCATCAGAGTTTGACATGCTGGAAATTTCTGCCAGCAGATTCACACATCAGATAACGGTGGAGAAGTGACAGAAAGGTTGGTTTTCGTTATTTGTCATCTAGTAAAAACTCCCCAAGATCTGAAAGGTCACAGTCATTATTAATAAACCTCAGCAGATAACGTGATTTAAACATGTGCTGAAACTGAAACTTTTACTAAACAAACAGAGAGATAATTATAGGCAGAATTTTGCAATGCCATGGAACAACTATAATAAAAAGATAACGTTTTCTATAAAATTACTACATTAAAAAATGACTGAACTTTGACTTACAAAAATTCATAACACTAATTACAGTAGTATTGGACAATATAATGAAGTTTTATAAAAGTTTTTAAATGCTGTTCCACAATTTGACCTACAAAAGTCCATTAAACTAATTAGTATTGACAAAAACAATGAATGTAATAAAGATGATTTTAAAAATAATTTAAATTAAATGTGGTATGAAAATTGCAGTGAAAATTGATCATTTTTGCATAAAATTACTGAAATTTGACTTTCAAAAATACATAAAATGAATTAGTGTTGACAAGAAATGCATTGAGTAAATATTTAAACAAAGCTGCACTTAAAATTAAATTAAATTATATTAAATTAAAGGTGGTACTAAAATTCTAATACTTATCAATGAAATTACTCAATTTTGACTTACAAAAATGTATAAACTAATTAATATTGAACAAAAAAATGAAGTTTTATAAAGGTTTTTAAATGCTGTTGCACAATTTGACCTTCAAAAGTCCATAAAACTAATTAGTATTGACAAAAAATAATAAATGTAATAAAGATTAATTAAAAAAAAAATTAAATTAAAAGTTGTACTAAATTTGCAGTGAACATTTGGACAATTTTAAATGAAATGACTGAACTTTGACTTACAAATATTCATAAAACGAATTAGTATCGACCAAAATAGAGTAATGAAGTTTTATAAAAGTTTTTAAATGCTGTTGCACAATTTGACCTACAGAAAGTCCATAAAACTAATTCGTATTGACAAAAAATAATGAATGTGATAAAGATGCATGTAAAAAATTATTACATTAAATGTGGTATGAAAATTGCAGTGCAGATTTGAACATTTTGCATAAAATTACTGAAATTTGACTTTCAAAAATCCATAAAACAAAGTATTGACAAAAAGTGATTGAGTAATGGATGTAATAAAGTTGCATTTAAATATAAATTAAATTAAAATTGTCCTGAAACTGCAGTGAACATTCTGACAATTTTAAATGAAATTACTGAACTGACTAACAAAAACTCATAACACTAATTAGTATCGATCAAACTATAGTAATGAAGTTTTATAAAAGTTTTTAATTGCTGTTTTGACCTTCAAAAACCAATAAAACTAATTAGAATTGGTAAATAATAATAAACAATAAAGATGCATTTAAAAAATAATTTAAATTATGAGCGGTACTAAAATTGCAATGCAGATTCTGACAATTTTAAATTAAATGACTGAACTTTGACTAACAAAAATTCATAAAACTAGTTAGTATTGACCAAAATAAAGTGATACCATGAAGGGTAACACTTTATTTTGATGGTCCTTATTGCACATTTTGTTGACTAAAAGTTGCATTGCAATTACATGCCTATTACTTCTCATTTAGGAATTAGTAGAGTGTCTGCTTAATACCTGCTGATACTGCTCCTTCAACAGACTTTAACTGATTATAAGAAACCTTGCAAGTACGTGTTAACTTACACCAACCCCAACCCTAACAGTCTACTTATAATCTAATGAGAATGAGTTGGCATGTAGATGCAATGTATATTAAATTCAACAAAATGCGATAGGATTAGGCACCATCAAAATAAAGTGATCCCATGAAGTTTTATGAAAGTTTTTAAGTGCTGTTGAGAAATTTGACCTACAAAAGTCCATAAAACTAACTAGAATTGACAAAAACAATTATGAATGTAATAAAGATGAATTTAAACAAATTATTGAATTAAAAGTGGCATGAAAGTTGCAGTGCAGATTTTAACTATTTTAAAAGTTTTAAAAGTAAGAGTTTTGACTTAAAATAAAAATAATTAGCATTTACAAAAATGGATTAATAAAGTTTTAAAACATTTTTAAATGCTGTTGACTAATGCAAACTTAAACAATATTAAATTAAAAGTGGTACAAAAATTGCAGTGAACATTTTAAACATTTTGCATAAAATTGCTGCAATTTGACCTTCAAAAATGCATAAAATGAATTAGTATTAAAAAGAAGTGCATTGAGTGATTAATTGAATAAAGCTGCATTTAAAAATTAATTAAATTTAAAGTTGTGCTAAAATTGCAGTGCACATTCTGACAATGTTAAATGAAATGATTGAACTTTGCCTTAAAACAATTGATAAACTAATTAGTATTGACCAAAATAATGAATGTAATAAAGATGCATTAAAAAATATTAAATTAAAAGTGGTACAAAAATTGCAGTGAACATTTGGACAAATTTAAAATTAAATGACTAAATTTTGCCTTACAAAAATTGATAAACTAATTAGTATTGCCCAAAATAATGACGTTTGATAAATGGTTTAAATGCTGTTCCACAATTTGACCTACAAAAGTCCATAAAACTAACCAGTATTGACAAAAACAATTATAAATGTAATAAAGATGCATTAAAAAATTTTATTAAATTAAATGTGGTGCTGAAACTGCAGTGAACATTTGGACTATTTTAAAAGTACTGAGTTTTGACTTATAAAAAAAAATTAGCATTCACAAAAAAAAGTTTTTAAACATTTTAATTGCTGTTGATTAATGCAAAACTAAAAAATATTAAATTAAAAGTGGTACGAAAATTGCAG
The DNA here is from genome assembly GCA_903798195.1 of Danio kyathit. Classification (NCBI taxonomy): domain Eukaryota; kingdom Metazoa; phylum Chordata; class Actinopteri; order Cypriniformes; family Danionidae; genus Danio; species Danio kyathit. Next base: position 58,172,880 of record LR812531.1, read on the forward strand.
TGAAGATTTTGATAATTTTGCATAAAATTACTGAAATTTGACTTTCAAAAATCCATAAAATGAATTAGTATTAACAAGAAGTGCATTGAGTGATTAATTAAATAAAGCTGCATTTAAAAATTAATTAAAAGCAGTTCTAAAATTGCAGTGCAGATTTTGACAAATTTAAAAAAAATTAATGAACTTTGACTAGTTTTTAAATGCTGTTTATTAAAGAGAAAATAATGAATGTAATAAAATGCATTCAAAATATTAAATTAAAATTGTACAAAAATTGCAGTGAACATTTGGACGATATTAAAACTAAATTACTGAACCTTGACTAACAAAACTTCATAAAGCTAATTAGTATTGACCACAATAATGAAGTTTTATGAAAGTTTTTAAATGCTGTTTCACAATTTGACCTACAAAAGTCCATTAAACTAATTAGTATTGACAAAAACAATTATAAATGTAATAAAGATGCATTAAAAAAATTAATAAATTAAAAGTGGTATGAAAATTTTAAAAGTACTGAGTTTTGACTTAAACTAAAAATAATAACCATTGACAAAAATAGAGTAATGAAGTTTCTAAACGTTTTTAAATGCTGTTGATTAATGCAAACCTAAAAATTAAACTCGTATTTAATAATTTAGTAAAGTAGTGCACTTGATTGACGACACTAAATTTCAGAATTATTGAAATTCCATAAAATAAAATAAGAAAAATGTGAAAAAAAAATTGCTGTAAAACAGTAAAACAGTAAATATCCAAAAAGAAATACATGTAAATAAATGTTTTAAAATGAAGCTATGCTGTGATTGCTCAAATGCAGTGCATTGTATTTGAGATTGGATTAAAGTATCATATTAAAAATTGAATTATACTTCCAAAAGCTTGACTGGAATTGACAAAAGGTTACATTATATTACATGAAGTTACATTATATAAATGCATATTTTCATATCCATATATATCATATTTTTGCAATATGAACTGCACATCTCAACTCACATCAATCAAACTGACTAACAATATTAGGTTAATCTTTGTATAACTTAAAAAAATAGCTAAAACCTGATTCATTCATTAAAATAAGTTAAAGCAGCATAAAAATATTTGTTGTCTTGACTTTTGTCATTACATTTTATAATGATTTAAAACTATGAAATAAAAAAAAACTGTAAAATTAATTTAATATTACCTACAAACTTTCCATTTACCATCACTAAAATGCATATGCATATCAGTATATCACCCGCTGGTCATCCCACTCGCATTCAGAGTTATCTGTATATAGAAAAACCCCATCTCGGACACCCACTGCTGAAAAGTCCCTCATTCCAGCGACCTCATTCTCAAACCAAAAACACGCAAAGCTCTTTTTAACACATTATTCTGAAGTTTCCCTCAGTGGAGAAATCGTACAGCAGTGGACGAGTCTGTGCTGACCCACATTCAGCTCAAATATGAGACTCACAGCGGCTCAGTTACAGACGCTCTGACCTTCAGCTGAATCCTGAAGCAGAATCAGCATCACACACTGAAGCCAGTATGTGTGTGTGTGTGTGTGTGTGTGTTCAGCTGTGACTCATGAGGATTTACTGTGTGTCGGATGACTCTGATCTGAGCTCATGCTGTTTTCTGCTGCACTGCCAGAAAAACAACACTCAAACCAGGCCACAGATGCACTGTGAACATTGACTTTGCATGCATTTGATGCACATTTACATGCATTACCTTACAGAAAATCTGCATAATTATTAGATGTGCATTTGGTAAAAGTGGAAGTAAAATTGCAGTGCATGATTTTAAATAAAACTAGTGTATTTTGACTTATTAGTTTTATTATTTCTGTTAGTATTGAAGTTTATAAATGCTCCTGACTGACGCAAACAAAAATAAAACTTGCAGTTTTTTTTTAGTAAAATATTGCAGCTGTTTGACAACTTTTAATATAAAAAAATATTGAAATAAATTGCAAAAAAAAAAAAAATAGAAAAATGTGAAAAATAATTGTATAATACTGGATTAAAACTTGCTGTAAACTATATGAAGACCAAAAGTCTATATACATAAATGAGTAAATGTTCTCATGAGCTCATAAAAACAACAGCACTCAAACCAAGCCACATATGCATTGTGAACATTGACTTTGCATTCATTTAATGCACATTTACATGCATTATCTTAACAAAAATCAGCATCCTAAATATTATATGTGCATTTAGTAAAAGTCCTACTAAAATTGCAGTGCATAATTTTAAAATGTATGTATTTTGACTTATTAGTTTTATTAATTCCTGTTAGTATTGACAAAAATAGAGTAATGAAGTTTATAAATGCAAACTTATTGACTGATGCAAACATAAAAATTAACCTTGCAATTATTCATTTAGTAAAATATTGCACCTGTTTGACAACTTTCAATTTAAAAAATATTTAAATAAATTTTAAAAAAAAATTAATAATGTGAAAAATATTTGCATAACACTGGATTAAAACTTGCTGTAAACTATTTGAACACAAAAAGTCAATATACATAAATGAGTAAATGTTCTCATGAGCTCATAAACAACAGCACTCAAACCAGGGGTCTGTTCTTTGTACCTCGCTTAAATAATCTAAGATGATTTGGCAGATCCTGGATCTTTTAATCTTGATAACTGATCTCAGGCTAATTTGGTTCTTCAAACAAGTTCACGAATCAGATTAAAATGTCTGGATGAACTGATCTGAGATCGCTGCATGTGTTGTGAAGGACAGATCTATCTAACATCTGATTAATATTCAGATATCCATCTGAGCAAATTGACATTAAATTAGCAGTAAACGGTTTGTTAAATATGACACGCAATTACTTTCCACATTTGTTGTGAGCTGCAGGCGTTACACTTTCATGTGTTAAGAGTATTCATCATGTATTTCAAACGCATATCAATGTATTTAGTTCTACATTTAGAGAAGATTTTCTTTATTATAGCAGCCTATAGGCCTACTCAGGTTTTTTTAGTCGGCGTAAGAAATACCTGTATAAATTAATTTTGCATCTAAAAAGCATTTTGATATCGGTAAAGGTGTCTGCAACTTTTGCAAAGCATCAAATCACTGGTATATTAGTGGTCAAAACACGTGCATGACTGCATAGATTATTATTCCTTTTTTTTTAAAGTCGAATATTGTGCATGTACGCGTTTGTATCTAAAAAGTTTATATCAATAAATTCTCTATTTGAACCACCAGGTGGCAGTCTTTGTACTTTTATTTCGGAGTGCAGATTGCATAAGTTTTATTAATATATATTTTTTTACTTTATATATATATATATATATATATATATATATATATATATATATATATATATATATATATATATAGTTAAAAAAATATATTTACTATTTTCCCAAGTGTATATAACTACTGTAAGAAAATATTAGCATTTGGTACATATGTTCAGAATTATCTTTGCTTGAACTGACCCGATCTAACCCTGTTTATATGAAATGAGCCTGCTGCCTATCAGGTTTGAGTTACCAGAATTGTTGCTATGACAACAAGTTTCAGATGAGTTTTGAAGAACGATCCTGGATCGTGTCAAATCGTCAATATCCAAATCCAGCTAACTGAGTAATCCACGTACCAAGAACGGACCCCTGGCCACAGATGCATTGTGAACATTGACTTTGCATGCATTTAATGCACATTTGCATGCATTATCTTAACAAAAATCCTTATAAACATTAGATTTGCATTTAGTAAAAGTGCTACAAAAATTGCACGCTTTAACTGTTATCAAAGTTGTAAAGCAGTACTTTGCTACAGCAATGCAAAAAATTATAGATTTGTTTGAAGTTTTTTAGAGGCTGAATTCAAATCAAATACCACCAAACTGCACATACTACTTTAGAATTTGATGTCTACTTTACAAATATTATCAAAAGTATCCTCAAATCATAGGGGGCGCTCTTGTATGGTCATCAATGGAAACTGGAAGTCATCTGGTGGTCATGTCTGGTACTACGACCAAACTAAATCTTACTGAAAGCTCTTTTTTGAGATTTCAACTTCAAATTTGGAATATAATTTGTTCAGATATTTAGCTTTGATTTCTTTCAGTTTTAGGCTAAAACAGGTTTTGTAAAATACAGAATTCATGTAATATAATAAAGTATACATTTATTGTTTTATTATTTTATGAACATTAAAGCACATAACGTTTGCTTTATTTAACTTTTTGAACTTCTTTTTTGTCATTTTAGCTACAATCTGACATCCGTCATCTTTAAAATGAGAACGAGCTTAAATGTATGCACCAAGAGTTGAAGATTGGCATTCATTTAAGTTGTTCACAAAGTGGGGGCGATGGTTAAGGGGTTCATTTAAAAATAAATAAATAAATAAATAAATAATATGTATTCTGTTACTATTTAATCTGTAATACTTTACATTAAGGTTGTATTAGTTAGTGCATTTACAAGCATGTTCTCAAGTTGCTTTAACTAATGTTAACAAGCATGGATTTGGATGTAAATAATGCATTAGTAAATATTGAACTCTCATTAATAAATGATGTACAAGTTTTGTTCATAATTATTTCATGTTAGTAAAAACATTAACTAATGAAACCTTATTAGTAAAGTGTGACCATTTAATCTATTTAAAGAAACCAGATTTATTGTATTTAATAATCTTTCATCTGTTTAACATGCATATACACATTCATTCAGCAGCAAAATAAATAAATATTAGTCGAAATTAAATTAAATATTTTACAGTATATTGCTAAAATTACTTTTAAAAATAACAACTTTATAATATTTCACAATGTTATGTTATTATTGTAATTTTGATTGGATAAAAATATATATAAATTGATTAACTCTAAAATTAAAATCTTTAAATCTTTCCAGCACTGGTATAGAGTGAATGAGGACACACTGGTGTTTCAGTTGGGGACCGGCCTCTGTTACAGTTACACACACTGATAGGAAGTTGCACAAGATTAATGAAAAAGCCACTGACTGCCAAAAGCCACAAACTGCTCAGTGCTGATGCAGAGAGATCAGTGTAAAAGACGCAGCTTCCGCAGCACTGGAGAAAGAGCCCGCAGGCACACATTTATCTGCTGACTGTCAGATCTGAGAACAGCGGAAACACTGACGCCCAGACGCCGCCAGCAAACATGTAAAGCACACAAGAGCAACCAGTGACAGTGACTGAGGCTGTATTACAGTTAATCACACTGACGTGAAGCCGTTTATTCTCTATTATAACACTGATAATAATCTGAAATGCACCTTCCTTCATCATCAAAATCATCACTTCAGACCGATTCCTGAAGAGGATTCGATTCAGGTTTACATCACAGCAATAAATAAATATATTCATAAGGAAAGTAGTTCATTATTTGGAATTATAATATTTCACATTGGGGTGACACGGTGGCTCAGTGGTTAGCAGTCGCCTCACAGCAAGAAAGTTGCTGGTTCAAGTCCCAGTTGGGCCAATTGGCCTTTCTGTGTGGAGTTTGCATGTTCTCCCTGTGTTGGCGTGGGTTTCCTCCGGGTGCTCTGGTTTCCCCCACAGTCCAAACACATGCGCTATAGGGGAATTGATGAACTAAATTGGCCGCAGTGTACAGTGCATCAGGAAAGTATTTATAGTGCTTCCCTTTTTTATGTTACAGCCTTATTTCAAAATGGATTAAATTCATTTATTTCCTCAACATTCTACACACAATCTCCCATAATGACAATGTGGAAAAAGAGTTTTTGAAATTGTTGCAAATTTATTAAAAATAAAAAAGCTGAAAAATCACATGTACATCAGTATTCACAGCCTTTAATTACTACTTTGTTGATGCACCTCAATTACAGCCTCAAGTCTTTCTGAATATGATGCCACAAGCTCGGCACACCTGTCTTTAGGAATTTTTGCCCATTCCTCTTTGCAGTACCTCTCAAGCTCTATCAGGTTGAATGCGAAGGGACGGTGTACAGCCATTTTCAGATCTCTCCAGAGATGTTCAATAGGATTTAGGTCTGGGCTCTGGCTGGGCCACTCAAGGACATTCATCGAGTTGTTGTGAAGCCACTCCATTGATATTTTGGCGGTGTGCTTTGGATCATTGTCCTGCTGGAAGATGAACCGTCGCCCCAGTCTGAGGTCAAGAGCACTCTGAACAGGTTTTCATTCAGGAGGTCTCTGTACATTGCTGCATTCATCTTTCCCTCTATCCTGACTAGTCTTCCAGTTCCTGCTGCTGAAAAACATCCTCACAGCATGATGCTGCCACCACCATGCTTCACTGTAGGGATGGTATTAGCCTGATGATGAGCACTGCCTGGTTTTCTCCAAACGTAACGCCTGGCATTCACTCCAAAGAGTTCAATTTGAGTCTCATCAGGCCAGAGAGTTTTGTTTCTTATAGTCTGAGAGTCCTTCAGATGCATTTTGGCAAATTCCAGGCGGGGAGTGGCTTCCGTCTGGCCACTCTACAATACAGGCCTGATTGGTGGATTGCTGCACAGATGGTTGTCCTTCTGTAAGGTTCTCCTCTCTCCACAGAAGAACGCTGGAGCTCAGACAGAGTGACCATCGGGTTATTGATCACCTCCCTGACTAAGACCCTTCTCCCCCGATCACTCAGCTTAGATGGCCGGCCAGCTCTAGGAAGAGTCCTGGTGGTTCCAAACATCTTCCACTTACAGATGATGGAGGCCGCTGTGCTCATTAGAACTTTCAGAGCAACAGAGATTTTTCTGTAACCTTCCCCAGCCTTGTGCCTCGAGACAATCCTGTCTCAGAGGTCTACAGACAATTCCTTTGTCTTCATGCTTGGTTTGTGCTTTGACATGCACTGTCAACCCTGGGACCTTATATAGACAGCTGTATGCTTTCAAATCATGTCCAATCACCTGAATTGACCACAGGTGAACTCCAATGAAGCTGCTGAAACATCTCAAGAATGATCAGTGGAAACAGAATGTGCCTGAGCTCAATTTAGAGCTTCACGGCAAAGGCTTTGAATACTGATGTACATGTGATTTTACAGCTTTTTTATTTTTATTAAATTTGCAACATTTTCAAAAACTCTTTTTCCACATTGTCATTATGGGGGATTGTCTGTAGAATGTTGAGGAAATAAATCAATTTAATCCCTTTTGGAATAAGGCTGTAACATAAAAAAATGTGGAAAAAGTGAAGCGCTATCAATACTTTCCAGATGCACTGTATGAGTGTGTGTGAATGAGTATGTATGGGTGTTTCCCAGTAATGGGTTGTGGCTGGAAGAGCATCCACTGCATAAAAACAAATGCTGGATAAGTTGGCGGTTCATTCCGCTGTGGCGATCCCTGATAAATAAAGGGACTAAGCCGAAAAAAATGAATGAATGAATAATGCTGCTATCATAACACTGGTCATGATGCTCTACTTAACAACAGCCAATATACAGCAAACCTCATAGTGGGCTACATTAAATCCTCCTGAATTCCTCCTTGTGTGCTTCTCACTTAAAACAGACCCACACACTCACACAAAGAAAAACGCATAATAAATCAGAGCACTTCCAGTCTATTTTTGAGAAGTGTCAGCCGTTTCACATTTCTCCTACATAACCTACTTTCCGCCGACTCTTTTACTTTAACACAGAAGAGATGATCTCTGTAGAGCATCATCACCATCAGGGGATGCTGCGGTCGCCATGGAAACAGCTTCATCTGTATCCACACGGGCTCATGATGGATTCAGCGTGAGTCTCTGCTGCTCTACAGGATTAAAGCATCGTCGTTGGATGAGGAGATTCGCGTCACCGTCAGACAAGGTCAGCACAGTTTCGCTGGCAATTAAACGGAGACTGCCTGTGGAGCAGATGCCCGGCGGTCCCAAGGTGACACTGGAGAGAACAGAGTATTCCAGAGCCTCCTGTTTCCTCAATACTGTCCTTACATGAGCACCTGACGCTTCACAGAGAGTAAACCAGTGCTGGAAAGTGTACTGAATACACATACTCAAGTAAAAGTACTAAACTGTTTTCTGTATATTCTACAGTAACTTACTGTAAAATCAATTACAGCAAAAATATACTGTATTTACATTTACAGCACCATTTATCTTGCCATATATATATTTACATAATTATATCTTAACTGTAAAATATACAGTAATTTTCACAATGCAACTTTAACATAGTTACATACAGCGTAACTGTCCTACAGTTACATACAGATCATATTATAGTTAAATAATGTAAAAAAAAAAGTGTTAACTGCACTATGAAAAAAATGTAGAGCACGTAGATGCTGCATGTGTTTGTAATGAGGCAACAAACACATTGACTGTTGAGTATAAATGCACATTTATGCACCGTGTCATATCACTCAGCTCTTATTGTTGTCTTTCTGGAGTGAAAGAACAGCAATAAACACGAGTATTCGAGAGCCCACAAAGACTACAGTAAACCAGAACTAAAAACTTATACTCAAGTAAAAGTACTACTACTTGCCAAAAGAAATGTAGTGCAAGTAAGAGTATCTGTTGTAAATATTACTCAAAGTATGAGCAAAAAGTAGCTCGTCTGAAAGTAATCAAGAGTAGTGAGTATAACGTATTATATTTTCTATGCATGTTGGGACTCTTATTTTGAAAACTGGACAGGCATTAGCTCTGGGGTAAGCCAACATCTCATCTATTTGTCACCCGCAAGAAGCATAATGTCTGTTGAAGACACTTGTATATTGTGAAAATTGCTGCATTTGTTTGTAATGAGGCAACAAACACATGTTGACTGCTGAGTATAAAAGTACTCAAGAGTGATACGTTTTATATTTTCTATATATGTGGGACTCTTATTTTGAAAACTGGACAGGCATTAGCTCTGGAGTAAGTCCACGCAATAGCATCTCATCTGTTAAGAAGCTCTATCAAAAAATAGCTCTTCTAAAAGTACTCAGTAGTGTATATTATATTTCCTATGCATGTGGGACTCTTATTTTGAAAACTGGACAGGTATTAGCTCTGGGTTAAGCCAACATCTCATCTATTCATCACCCTCAAGAAGCATAATGTCTGTTGAAATGCATTTTTGTTAGTTTAACTTGTATATTGTGAAAATTGCTGCATTTGTTTGTAATGAGGCAACAAACACATGTTGACTGCTGAGTATAAAAGTACTCAAGAGTGATACGTTTTATATTTTCTATATATGAGGGACTCTTATTTTGAAAACTGGACAGGCATTAGCTCTGGAGTAAGTCCACGCAATAGCATCTCATCTGTTAAGAAGCTTTATCAAATAGTAGCTCTTCTAAAAGTACTCAGTAGTGTATATTATATTTCCTATGCATGTGGGACTCTTATTTTGAAAACTGGACAGGCATTAGCTCTGGGTTAAGCCAACATCTCATCTATTCATCACCCTCAAGAAGCATAATGTCTGTTGAAATGCATTTTTTTTAGTTTAACTTGTATATTGTGAAAATTGCTGCATTTGTTTGTAATGAGGCAACAAACACATGTTGACTGCTGAGTATAAAAGTACTCAAGAGTGGTGGTAAGTTTTATATTTTCTATGTATGTGGGACTCTTATTTTAAAAACTAAACAGGCATTAGCTCTGGGGTAAGTCAATGCAATAGTATCTCATCTGTTTGTCATCCTGAAAAAGCATAATGAGGCAACAAACACAAGTAGACTGCGGAGTATAAATGCACATTTATGCACAGTGTCATATCTCTTAGCTCTTACTGTCATTTTTCTGCAGTAAAAGAACAGCAATAAAGTATTCCAGAGCCTCCTGTTCCCTCAATACTGTCCTTACATGAGTACTTGACGCTTTACAGAGAGCAAACCAGTGCTGGAAAGTGTACTGAAAACTCATACTCAAGTAATAGTACTACTATTTGCCAAAAAAAATTAGTGCAATAGTTTAAGGTTCTTTGTTTAGGCTTCTACTAACTTTCCTTCATTGTCATAGACCTCTTTCAGCACGGTTTCGAATATCTCAATCTATCTGTTTATTTTTAATCTTTTAATCATTTATTTTGAGCTGGGTCAATATTGACCTTGCTTAAACTTCAATACATATATAGGTTATTGCTCTTTTTTTTTTTTGTAGAATATGTTTTTTATATATTATTAGTTTTAGTACTGTAAATCTCTGTTATTCTTTAGTTTAACTTTTTATTTTTACTGTTATAGTTGTTGTTGGCATTGTATATTATTATTATCTAAAAGTAATCAAGAGTAGTGAGTATAACGTATTATATTTTCTATGCATGTTGGGACTCTTATTTTGAAAACTGGACAGGTATTAGCTCTGGGGTAAGCCAACATCTCATCTATTTGTCACCATCAAGAAGCATAATGTCTGTTGAAATGCATTTTTGTTAGTTTAACTTGTATATTGTGAAAATTGCTGCATTTGTTTGTAATGAGGCAACAGACATAAGTTAACTGCTGAGTATAAAAGTATTCAAGAGTGGTGGTAAGTTTTATATTTTCTATGTATGTTGGACTCTTATTTTGAAATCTGGACAGGCATTAGCTCTGGAGTAAGTCCACGCAATAGCATCTCATCTGTTAAGAAGCTCTATCAAAAAGTAGCTCTTCTAAAAGTACTCAGTAGTGTGTATTGCGTAATATATTTCCTATGCATGTGGGACTCTTATTTTGAAAATTGGACAGGCATTAGGTATTACTCTTTTTGTTGTAGAATATGTTTTATATATATTATTTGTTTTAGTACTGTATATCTCTGTTGTTTATTTTTTAGTTTAACTTTTTATTTTTACTATTATAGTTGTTGTTGGCATTATATATTATTATTATATTATATATATATATTTATATAATATTTATATAATATTATTATAATATTATTATAATATTATATATAATATTATATATTATTATTTAACAACCTCCTGTATTCCTGTACTTTGTTTATTACATTATTTTTATGCTCACTGTTATAAAATAATTTCAAAATAAAATAAAAATTTGATATAGGAAGAAAATGTATACACTACCTGACAACAAATAATGACTTCTAGTTGATCATTTGGTATCAGAATTGGCGTATATGAAAGGCAAAGGCCTCTAGATGACGCTTATTTGACCAAAATAAAATATGATCATGTCTTGATTTTGAATGATTTCATTAGGACAGTAATGTCTGACTCTGCTTAGACAAAAGTCTCATCACTGAACAGAAATAATGTCCAGTATAGAATATAAAGTCATGCTGCAGTGGAAACAGAATGAATATTGTTTCTGACTCCATCATGAGCTTGGAGGACTGCATCTATACATCTCTGCAATGACTCAAATCACTGATTAATAAAGTCATCTGGAATGGCAAAGAAAGAGTTCTTGCAGGACTCCCAGAGCTCATCAAGATTCTTTGGATTCATCTTCAATGCCTTGATAATGCTTAATAATGATCATGCCTGGTGACTGGGCTGGCCAATCCTGGAGCACCTTGACCTTCTTTGCTTTCAGGAACTTTGATGTGGCGGCTGAAGTATGAGAAAGAGCGCTATCCTGCTGAAGAATTGTCCCTCTCCTTTAGTATACTGTATATTAAGTTAAACTAATATGACAAGATGGATTCAACAAATGTATTTACAGTATCCCAATTTCTGTTTAATGGAGAGCTTTTTTCCAATACATTCATGTCAAGTCAAGAGAAAATTAATGGAGTTTGCGCAGTACTTTGGGCAACCCTGGTTGTATAACTGTGCTTTAAAAATAAACTCCAACTTGAAAAGCAGAAGTGCGCACACAGACGCGTTCAAAGAAATGCACATAAAGGGAAGTCTGAACAGAGAAGGGTTTGACAGCTTTGGACATCAGCCACCACTTCCCTCTGTGTCATATGACTGTGGCGTTTGCAGAACATTTGTCACACTGTGGTTTTCTAACTGACTTGTTTATTTTCTCTCCATCTCTCCGGTTCCTGAGGTCGTAGTAAGACTGACGCATGCTTTACCGAGAAAAGCACAAGCTGAAAACTCTCCACTCAGAATGAGGTCTGCACTTTAAAATATGTACAGTACATGTTTTTTTTTAGCTGTGTATGTGCAGAGTATTTTATCCATAATAAAATGTATTTATAATGGTAAGCATATTTAGGCTTGGTCTCGTTTTAAAGAAGACAGATGTCAGATTGTAACTGAAATAAAAAAAGTTCACAAAGTTAAATAAAACAAAGGTTATGACCCTTTATGTTTATGAAAATTATAAAACAGTAAATGTATTCATTCATTCATTTTCTTTTCAGCTTAGTCCCTTTATTAATTCGGGGTCGCCACAGCGGAATGAACCGCCAACTTATGCAGCACATGTTTTACGCAGCGGATGCCCTTCCAGCTGCAACCCATCTCTGGGAAACATCCATACACACTCATTCACATTCCTACACTACGGACAATTTTAGGATACCCAATTCCCCTGTACTGCATGTCTTTGGACTGTGGGGGGAAACCGGAGCTTTCGGTAATATTTTGTTTGGCCGCAGTACCAGACATGACCAGACAATAGACATCCAGTTTCCACTGATGACCATACAAGAGCGCCCCCTATGTTGTGAGGAATATGAACCATATTTTTTCATACTTTTGAAAATATTTTTTAAAGTTGACCTCAAATTTTAAAGTAGTATGGGCAGTTTGATAGTATTTTATTTAAATTTAGCCTCTAAAAAACATAACAAAATGTTTTATGTGGATTGCTGTAGCAAAGTAATGCTTAACGACTCTGCGTATCCTTGTGGCAAATTAATAAATATCTGATGCTCAATAATATCTATCCAAAACCCGTCACCAGATATGTAAACCAGACATTTTACGCTTTCAAATGATATATAGTTATATAATATATAGTTATATATAGTTGTCATGATTGCTTTACGTTTACACTACAATATCATGGTTTAGAAATGTACCCGTAATGGTGTGTCAGGTTGCAGTGTGGCAGTAAATGGGATTTAATCTACTACTCTTCTATGTAACAAAAAATGTGGTAAAATATGTATTTAGACGTCTTAAACCTTTCCAGCAATGTATAGTTGGCCATGATTAGATTAGGATTTAATTGCAAAAATGTTATGTAATTTAAGATTCCTGGTGGCAGTACAGTGACATAACCAGTGAATGTCCAGAAAGTATTTAAGAAGCAAATAAATAAATAAATCTGCAAATCATGAGGGACCGTTTTTCGAAAACTATCAACCATCAACCAACTAAGGTTGCAAGTTTCTTTATTACAAACAGAGTTTATTGATTTGGTGTTTCCTAAATCCATAGTTCAAATGAACATTCGTGTGTGTGTGTGTATATATATATATATATATATATATATATATATATATATATATATATATATATATATATATACATACAGTTGAAGTCAGAATTATTAGCCCCCCTGAATTATTAGCAACCCTGTTTATTTTTTCCCCAATTTCTGTTTAACGGAGAGATTTTCTCAACACATTTCTAATCATAATAGTTTTAATAACTCATCTCTAATAACTGATTTATTTTATCTTTGTCATGATGACAGTAAATAATATTTGACTAGATATTTTTCAAGACACTTATATACAGCTTAAAGTGACATTTAAAGGCTTAACTAGGTTAATTAGGTTAACTAGGCAGGTTAGGGTAATTAGGCAAGTTATTGTATAACGATGGTTTGTTCTGTAGACTGTCGGAAAAAAAAATAGCTTAAAGGGGCTAATAATTTTGTCCTTAAAATGGTTTTCAAAAAATTAATAACTGCTTTTATTCTAGCCAAAATAAAACAAGACAGACTTTATCCAGAAGAAAAAATATTATCAGACATACTGTGAAAATTTCCTTACTCTGTTAAACATAATTTGGGAAATATTTAAAAAAGAAAAAAAAATTTAAAGGGGGGCTAATAATTCTGACTTCAACTGTATATATATATATATATATATATATGATTTATATATGAGATTAGAATACGTGTTAGCTTTTTGTAAATGGCTTCATGTTTTAGAAAAGGGTATATGTGTATATATTGGTATATACTGTATACAATTCCTTACAGCATCGATGTTGTAATGTACAACAATATAATCAGTTCAATAGACTTCAGCATTCATTTAGGTGTTCAAGCGTAAAACGAGATGAAAAGCCACTTAACATGCAGGAGCAGCAGGCTAGTGCAGAAACTCCATTGAAAATACTGTGGTAAAATATATGTCCATATTTTTAAGACATTAATGCAGGGCTTCTTGTACATTCTGAGACCCACTTTATATCGTATATCAATCAGGCAGTGAAGATAAATTTTTAAAAAAACAGACCGGAAGTGCTTTAACTGGGTTACTGCAAATTAAAAGTCCTTCTGCATATGCCATAGAATATGGAATATTCTTAATAACGTTTGTAAAATAAATATAGACCCTTTATGTGCTGCTTACATATATTTCAATTATTATGGAAAACAAATGCATGTTTTTAGCAAAACTAACAAGGAATTTTTTTTTAAATGCGCTTGTGTGTAAAAAAATATAATTTGCACACAAAAAATATGGGGATTTTTTTAAAGAAGTTGTTACTGCACCCTGTTTACCATCATTATGGACATTTTGCGTTATAACTAACGTGGTTCAAACAATGGACTCGACAGAGCAATTTTGGTTTTGGAAAACACTACATCGTTCTTTTCCCAAATTAGGCATTGTATTGTAGTTCAGCCACAAGTTACATAGTTGTTTGGGAAACGCACCGCAGCATAGCAATTTAAGGGTAATGTACATCATGCTTCCTTAAAACACTTGCCACAGGGAGCATATACAGTGAAAACAACAAAGGTGCTAAAACAGATCCTTGAGGAACTCCACTTTTAAATGGAGCTGGCTTTGACAAGTGTTTTGTATTTTTGCATGCTCCAGCAAGTGATCTACTAACAGTTAAACTGGTTAAAGTATGTGCATTGTTGCCAGATTGAGAACAGGATAAATAAATAAATAAATAAATAAATAAATAAATAAATCATCAGCGTAGTAATTTAAAGCGACATCATGCTTCCTCAAAAATGCTTCCCACAGCATATAGTGAAAACAACAAAGGTGCCAACACAGATCCTTGAGGAACTCCACTTTTAAATGGAGCTGGCTTTGACAAGTGTTTTGTAATTTTGCATGCTCCAGCGAGCGATCTGCTAACAGTTAAACTGGTTAAAGGATGTGCATTGTTGCCAGATTGAGAACTAAATGAATGAATGAATGAATGACTGACTTTCCAAATCATTAGCATAGCATTTTAAAGTGACAGCATGCTTCCTTAAAAAATCTTCCCACACAGGGAGCATACAGTGAAAATAACGAAGGTGCCAACACAGATCCTTGAGGAACTCCACATTTAAATGGAGCTGTTTTCACTTTTTTACCTATTTATTTATTTGTTTTTATTTCTTTAATCTATTTCTGTTGTCATCTGCTAAACTATGTTGTCATTGTTGTTTTATTCTTTGACTCATTGTATGGCATTTGTCCGGGACAGTGCTGAGTGTTGTGTGTGTGTGTGTGTGTGTGTGTGTGTGTGTGTGTGTGTGTGTGTGTGTGTGTGTGTGTGTGTGTGTGTGTGTGTGTGTGTGTGTGTGTGTGTGTGTGTGTGTGTGTGTGTGTGTGTATATGTGTTTGTTTGTGGTGGTTCGTGAAAAATCCAATAAAATATAATTTAAAAAAATAAAAAATAGAGCTGTTTGTTTACAAGTGTTTTGTATTTTTGCATGCTCCAGCAAGTGATCTGCTAACAGTTAAACTGGTTCAAGGATGTGCATTGTTGCCAGATTGAGAACTGGATAAATAAATAAATAAATAAATAAATAAATAAATAAATAAATAAACAAACAGCATAGTAATTTAAAGCAACAGCATGCTTCCTCAAAAATGCTTAAAAATGAAAAAGTGTGCAAAAGCACGCACATCCCTCTTAACTGGGTGCTCAGCCAAAAACGCAACAGGTGCAAAATTATAAATTCAAACAAGGCGGCAACACCAAAGCTCCAAAAATACTAATTTATTA
Source organism: Danio kyathit (assembly GCA_903798195.1). NCBI lineage: Eukaryota > Metazoa > Chordata > Actinopteri > Cypriniformes > Danionidae > Danio > Danio kyathit. The sequence goes on from LR812531.1 coordinate 58,188,928, forward strand.
AATTAAAAAGGCTGACACAAAGTGTGTAATCAGACTGTGTTCATAACAATCAGGTGTTCCTACTTGTACACTTCCGGATCACATGATATCCTATCGCGTAACAGGAAAAAAAAAAACGACTATATATATATACACACTTACATACATACACCCATACAAACATGCATCCATACATATATGCACATACATATACACATACATACATCATACACACATACATACATACATACAATACGCATGTGTATATACATACATGCACCTCTATAAATTGTACAGCTAAATATGTCAAGTACAAAAATAAACCATAGTATTACATCCTAATTTATAAAAAAACTGAATGTACCAGGATACAACAAAAATATAAATCAACATGTATAGCCAAAAAACCTTTTCCCAAACACAGAATAAACCTCAAAGAAAAATTAAAGAAAAGGACGAATGTCAAACTCCTCGTTTAGACCTTTTGGAGACAAAGTGTCTAAAGTGAAAATCCAAAAGTTGTAACAGCAATTTGTTAAGATCACCCCCCCGACGTGGACGCTTCACAACTTCAATCCCTATATATTGTAGAGTGGAAACAGAATGTCTCATAGCTGAGAAATGCTGCGCAACAGGACTTTTAGGATCATGATGTCTGACAGCACATCGATGTTCAGAAATGCGAATTTTTAAAGGCCTACTCGTCTTACCTACATAACATAAACCACACGGGCAACGCAGCATATAGATTACGTTCGCGGTCTTGCACGAAATAGTGCCTCGAATATTGAACCTTTTCGCTGTGTGGGGATGCGTGAAAGTTGACGTTTTTCCCACAGGGAGCATATAGTGAAAACAACAAAGGTGCCAAAACAGATCCTTGAGGAACTCCACATTTACATGGAGCTGGCTTTGACAAGTGTTTTGTATTTTTGCATGCTCCAGCAAGTGATCTACAAACAGTTAAACTGGTTAAAGGATGTGCATTGTTGCCAGATTGAGAATGGGATAAATAAATAAATAAATAAATAAATAAATAAATAAATAAATAAATAAATAAATCATCAGCATAGTAATTTAAAGTGACATCATGCTTCCTCAAAAATGCTTCCCACAGGGAGCATAAAGTGGAAACAACAAAGGTGCCAAAACAGATCCTTGAGGAACTCAAGTGTTTTGGAAGTGTTTTGTATTTTTGTATGCTCCAGCGAGCGATCTGCTAACAGTTAAACTGGTTAAAGGATGTGCATTGTTGCCAGATTGAGAACTGGATGATCAAGCATGCAGGAACGCAGCAGTGCGGGCGTGACTAAATACACAAGCTTCTAAGTGACAAACACTTCTGAGAAGGTGTGACGTTTGTGTGAATGCACTGACATACTAGTTCTCATAGCACTCTCCTTTAACCGTCTTTGGCCCTCACACCTTTGTAAACTCGTAGCCTTGGTCAACTTTTCTTGGTAATACCAGGAAGTTACCCTGACATTGTTTTGTTTCAAACAAAGGCTCGGTTGTGAAACCAAACAAACGCTTTGGCAACAAGTCAAACCTGAATGTGGAAACAAGATTAAAGAGGCCGGCCATTGGTTCACAGATATTTCCTTGCTGGATTTATCTGCCTGAAAACCCAACATTAAACTGGACTAATCTGGTTTAATCTTTCTTTTAGCAGGAAGAGTTTTATAGTGTTGGGTAATGGGTTAATTATATACCCGCTACCCACATTAATAAAATATTATAGAAATTTATAGTAGATACTATATTGTTGGGTAATGGGTTAATTATATACCCGCTACCCACATGAAAAAAAAATTATAGTAATTTATAGTGGATACTATAGTGTTGGGTAATGGGTTAATTATATACCCGCTACCCACATTAATAAAATATTATAGAAATTTATAGTAGATACTATATTGTTGGGTAATGGGTTAATTATATACCCGCTACCCACATGAAAAAAAATTATAGTCATTTATAGTGGATACTATATTGTTGGGTTATGGGTTAATTATATACCCGCTACCCACATTAATAAAATATTATAGAAATTTATAGTAGATACTATATTGTTGGGTAATGGGTTAATTATATACCCGCTAATCACATGAAAAAAATATTATAGGAATTTATAGTAGATACTATAGTGTTGGGTAATGGGTTAATTATGCACCCGCTACCCACATTAATAAAATATTACATGAATTTATAGTAGATACTATATTGCTGGGTAATGGGTTAATTATATACCCACTACCCACTTGAAATAAATATTATAGGAATTTAAAGTAGATACTTTATTGTTGGGTAATGAGTTATTTATATACCCACTACCCACAAGAAATAAAGATTATAGGGATTTATAGTAGATACTATAGTGTTGGGTAATGGGTTAATTATGCACCCGCTACCCAAATTAATAAAATATTACAGGAATTTATAGTAGATACTATATATTGCTGGGTAATGGGTTAATTATATACCCACTACCCACTTGAAATAAATATTATAGAAATTTAAAGTAGATACTTTATTGTTGGGTAATTAGTTATTTATATACCCACTACCCACAAGAAATAAAGATTATAGGGATTTATAGTAGATACTATAGTGTTGGGTAATGGGTTTATTATGCACCTCTGCTACCCAAATAAAAAAATAATATAAGAATTTATTGTAGATACTATATTGTTGGGTAATGGGTTAATTATATACCCATTACTCACATGAAAAAAAAATATATTATAGGAATGTATAGTAGATACTATGGTGTTAGGTAATGGGTTAATTATATACCCACTACCCACTTGAAAAATATATTATAGGAATTTACAGTAGATATTGTTGGGTATTGGGTTAATTATATACCCACTGCTCACATGAAAAAAATATAATAAGAATTTATTGTAGATACTATAATGTTGGGTAATGGGTTAATTATATAACCACTACCCACATGTAAAAAATATATTATAGGAATTTATAGTAGATACTATATTGTTGGGTAATGGGTTAATTATATACCCACCACCCACATGAAATAAATATAGGAATTTAAAGTAGATAGTTTATTGTTGGGTAATGAGTTATTTATATACCCACTACCCACATGAAAAAAAATATATTATAGGAATTTATAAGAGATACTATATTGTTGGGTAATGGGTTAAATATGCACCCGCTACCCACATGAAAACATATTATAGGAATTTATAGTAGATACTATATAGAGACCTAATACTTCTGTTGCCAGATTGGTGGTTTTGGAGTGCTGTTGGCAGATTGTTCTAGATAACCAAACAATAATAAAGAAACAAATATAATATTTCTGTTCTCTAACAGTTCTTGGTAGTAGATTGTTCATACTAAAATTTCATTTAGGACGACCATTGCACACCCTCTGGTCCCCCTTCCTAAAAATGGGAACCACCACCCCAGTTGCCCAGTCCAGAGGTACTGTCCCTGACCTCCATGCAATATTGTAAATCTGTGTCAGCCAAAACAGCCACACAACATTCAGAGACCACATACACAGGGTGAATCTCATCCACCCCGCTGCTTTGCCACTGCGCAGCTTGCAAACTACCTCAGTGACCTCAGTTTGGGTGATGGGTGAGTCCACCCCTGCATCCCCAGTCTCTGCTTCCTCAATGAGAGACACGTCAGTGTGGTTGAGGAGATCCTTAAAGTAATCCTTCCACCGTCCGTCAACATCCCAGACAATTTCCTCAGATATTGGAAAACTGTATTTCCAATTGCAAAAGAATATTGGCAGCAGTAATGTGGTCGATGTACCGGTCCGTTGTGGAAAAAGAAGCTGCTGAGCCAAAAGGCAAAGCTCTTGATTTACTGGTCAATTTACGCTCACCTATGGTCATGAGCTTTGGGTTATGACTGAAAGGACAAGATCTCGGATACAAGCGGCCGAAATGAGTTTCCTTCACAGAGTGGCAGGACGCACCCTTATGGATAGGGTGAGGAGCTCTGTCATCTGGGGGGAGCTTGGATTAGAGATGCTGCTCCTCCACATCCAGAGAAGTCAGCTGAGGTGGCTCAGGCATCTGTTCCGGATGCCTACCTAGGTAGGTGTTCCAGGCATGTCCCACCGAGAAGAGGCCTCGAGGAAGACCCAGGGCACGCTGGAGGGACTATGTCTCTCGGCTGGCCTGGGAACTCCTCGGGAGCCCTCTGGAGGAGTTGGAGGAAGAGGGAAGTCTGAGGTTCTCTCCTAAAGCCTGGTTTGTACTCGACGCGTCCCCTAGTTCGTTTCAGTGCGCGCAGCGAATGTGACGTTATCGCGGTGTTAGTGGAAGTTCGCTTTGGGTGCGCACAACATCATTCCGGCTGGTGGTGCGCACGGCATTTTTTGAGACTCGAGCAAACAGTTGGCGTTTGATTTGAGTTGAATATGAATCACTTTGAAGAGATTTTGTCTGAAAAAGAATGACTGTACAGACATCTTTATGATCTGTGATCATAGAGATAACCTGATGATCAATAATTCTTGGATAGAAACAGCAACAGCCATGTGTAAGGAGGAAAGTTTTTGTTAAAAAGTTTGGAAAAACCTGAGGGATAAGTTTGTTAAAGGGCACCTATGGTGAAAAATCTACTTTTCAAGCTGTTTGGACAGACATATGTGTAGGTATAGTGTATAGAGCGTCATATTGGGCTGATATAAACACACTCAGTCCTTTTTTTCTCAATTTAACAACATAAAAACGATGGACCAATTGGAGCAGTTTTCAAACCAACCACAACTTAACGTAGTAGTGCGGTCCCCCCGCCCACCAAATTGATTGACAGCTGCGTATTAACATGTCTCAGTAGTAACGCTTATAATCATATCAACAAGACAGGACGTGCGCAAAGCAACCAGGAATAAAAGGTCTGTTCAGTTTGCTAGGATCATCAATCATCATCAAATGTGATCAGGAGTGAGTTTACAAGTTTAAAATGTTTTAAAACAGCGCATGTGTAATGAATTACAGCGATTTACTTCAGCTTTACTTCATCACCACAGCCGCGTGTCAGAACAATTATACAAGAAGACGCTTCAATCCCGGTTTGTGGACGTTAAATCAGGTTTATTTTGAACATTAACATAACAGATATCCATACAGCAGTGGATATTAACCTGTATCCTGTCACATTTGCGTGCAAAAAGAGTGCAAAGCTAAACGTGCGCTGTCTGTGTGTGTGCATGTCTGCGCTGTGTGTGTGTGTGTGTGTGTGTGTGTGTGTGTGTGTGTGTGTGTGTGTGTGTGTGTGTGTGTGTGTGTGTGTGTGTGTGTGTGTGAACATTGTAACGACATTGTGTGTGACTCATCGTTGCAACTCCACAACAAATGCATCAAATAATCATTGTGTGTGACAACACAAGTACTCAAGTTCATACTGTAGTATTTCTCACAGACGTTACGTGAGATCTTATTCCTTCGTGTCTGTCTGTTGTCTGACGCAGCCGAGGGACGAGATTAAAGGCTGATTTATACTTCTGCGTCAAGCGCACGTGTATGCTACGGCGCAGCCTACGCGTGGACGCATAGCCCCTCGCCGTGGCCGTCGGCGACGTTGACGCGCACCTCTCAAAAAATGTAACGCGTATGCGTAGCGCAAGCTCTGTGATTGGTTCGCTTGGTAGCGCTGACGAGCGTGGGCGGAGGTGAGAGCGGTGATGCAGCGAGTGTTTACAACTGTGGAGTCCCGTGAAGGAGCTCCGGATGGAGACTGTTGTTTTGTGTTTACCTTATGATTAAAGTTGTTGCACGTCCGCTGGTTCCCGCCTCAAAATGAGTGAATTTGAGCCACTTGTACATTAAGGAAGTGTTCAGGAAAAACAAAACACCAGCGAAGAAACTCGACACAGAGATACATAAACACCTACTGCCAGCTAGAGTTTCGGAAGTGTTATTGCAGAGAAACAGAAACAGCGCGCACAAGTATAAATGCACAGCTACGCACGAGGGTTGCGCCATGAGTCACGTCGATCACTTGACGCAGAAGTATAAACCAGGCTTAAGGCACGTGGAAACGGTGGGCGTGAAGGACTAGCCTTAAAGGTGCAGTACACAAAAACCGCTACCTGATGCTAAGAGCTACAAAATAGAAACTTATGAAAGGTATAATAACAAATATGCTGGGTGTTTTGAGCTGAAACTTTGCAGACACCTTCTGGAGACACAAAAGACTTATATTAAATCTGAAAAAAGGGGTAACCTAGGTGCCCTTTAAAGCCAAAAGAGGCCATGGCAAAAGTGGAGACCTGGGTACACAATTACAGAAATATGTTTTTCCACCAGTCATAGGTTTTACACTGATGCATATATTAGAATTTTAAATTTAAAACAATTTAATAGTTACAAAACTATAATTAAGTAATAAATCATTTTTTGATAACTGGAAAGGAATATAAGAACCTATTAGTTTACAATATACTGATGGCCTGTTTTTCTGGGCTTTATTGGTGATAATGGTTAGGAACGCTGGACCATTATTGCCTTTTTAGCATAAGAAGAGGACAGAAACTAGCCAGACAGTAATGTGTGAATTGTGGAGCGGTCTAAATCTAAAAAAAAACATCTGTATTTTTAAGTGTGCTTTTATTTTGTTTTATTCTTGCCGTAATAAAAAATATATATTTGTAGAGTAACCCATGTTCTGTTGTCATTAATATTTTAATCAACTTTAAAAGGTAGAACTGTCAGAGATATGAACAAAAGCAAGTGATGCATCGAAGTTTGATTAAAACAAATCGTGAATGGTTATAAAAACCCTTATAATCATTAAAATAATTTATAAAAACAAATAAAATAATTACTTTAAAAATATTGAGTGATGGCAACGCAGTGGCGCAGTAGGTAGTGCTGTTGCCTCACAGCAAGAACGTCGCTGGGTCGCAGGTTCGAACCTCGGCTGGGCTGGGTCAGTTGGCGTTTCTGTGTGGAGTTTGCATGTTCTCCCTGCGTTTGCGTGGGTTTCCTCCGGGTGCTCCGGTTTCCCCCACAGTCCAAAGACATGCAGTACAGGTGAATTGGGTAAGCTAAATTGTCCATAGTGTATGAGTGTGAATGTGTGTGTGGAAGTTCCCAGAGATGGGTTGCGGCTGGAAGGGCATCCGCTGCGTAAAATCGTGCTGGATAAGTTGGCGGTTCATTCCGCTGTGCCAACCCCACAAGGGACAAAGCCGACAAGAAAGTGAATGAATGAATATTGAGTGATATTAATGATATGACGTAGTTCCGGAAACTTTCTACTTCTCTGTTTATCCGTCTGACTTTACGGTCAGTTTCTTTTGAGCGCCCCCTGTCGTTTTAAAGAATATCACAACGGCGAACGCAGCAAATATAAAAGCCTCAACCGTTTCGCGAGGTGTGCGCGCAGTCAGTGGAGGTGCGCGATGCGGCGCCATGCGAAAATATAAATCCAGCTTAAGACTGCTGCCCCCCCGGCCCCGGAAAAGTGTATGAAAATGAATGAATGAATCTTATAGTTCATAATAGCTCTGTACTTCTTGTTTTACCCAATGAAATTATCAAAATAAATTAGGTTTGTGCTTAAAACAAGATAAGTGTCTGCCTGTGTGATCGGGAAAACTCAACTAATTTAAAAGGAATTAACAACAGGCAGAATTTTCCTCAGAATGCAGAATTTTACCGCATTTGTCAGAAAACAAGACTTCTTTTGACATTCACTGATGTTTGTTTGTTTTAAGCACCTCACTTAATTGATACATTTATCTGAAAACAAGACTTGAGGATATTACATAATCTCACTTTTCAAGTCATTTGAACTTCATTCAAGAATTAAGAGATTAAATTGAGATTTTTGAAACTGGAAAGCAATACAAAGACTCTGAGGAGCAGTATTAGTGTGAGAGGTGTGTCTACGTGTGTGTGTTTATGTTATTGTGTAACACCTATCCTTGCTTTTTGAGATAAGTGCTGTGCTGAATAAGTGCCAAACTGTTAAACGAGTCTGTCTGCATTTGTTGTCTCCTGCCAGCACATGCAGCTCGGCGCAGATACGCATCTGAACTCTGTCTGAATCTCTCCTGTCAGGACCAAACGAACACCTCCTGACGCTCACGTAACACATAGCAGCTCGCTGAAGTCACCCATGTTGTGTAACTCAGATGGTGAACGTCACAGTGGGTTGAAGAATGTGAAGCAGCTCATGCTTAAAGGGATAGTTCACCCAATTTACTCACCATTTACTCATGCTCAGGTGATTTCAAACCTTCATGAGTTTCTTTCTTCTGTTGAAGAAAATAAAAGATATTAGATATATTTTATTCATCATCATCATTATTATTAATATTATTATTATTATTAGTGCCGGGCAAAGATTAATTGTGATTAATTGCATCCAAAATAAAAGTTTGTTTTGACATAAGATATGTGTGTGTATTATACAGTACTGTATATATTTATTAAGTATATGTAATACATGCATAAAAACAACTATACTTTTTTTTGGCATACATATTTAAATTTTAATATAAATTGTATCATGTGCACAGTTATTTTATTTCTAAATAAAATATATATAAAAATAATGTTTATTTAATATTTATAAATAAACATTTTCCCAAATTGTACTGTCAAACGTCACATTAAAAATGTGTTTTTATATAAGTAAACATATATAAATGTACATGTAAATATATTTATTTTGCATATTTTGTATATACACAGTACACACGTATATATTATGTAAATATAAACTTATTTTGGATAAGAGTAATCACGATCAATTTTTGCCCGTCACTAATATTATATGTATGGAATATAATGTAATATATGGAATTCAATGATTACAGGCTTCCTACATTTTTCAAAATATCTTCTTTTGTGTTCAAAAATCGAAAGAAACTCATAAAGGTTTGAAACAGGTAAAAGGTGAGTAAATGAGAGAATTTTCTATTTTTGGTGAACTGTCCTTTTAATCTTTTTGTTTGGTTTCACACCCACTCCTTTGTTTAAAATGAGACTAAGAGGCTTATAGTTTAACCCTTACAACACCTAAACTGGAGTAAACAGGTGTGTAGTAGTCAACATTTGAAGTGGATCAAAAACGTTTTATTCAAACTGTTCAACAACACCCATTCTCATCAATTCGGAAGAAATAAATCAAGCTGAAAAAAGTTATAGATTTTAAATGTTGACTTCTGAAAATGTGGTTAAGTTGCTGGTTTGGACACACTGAAAAATGATTTTTTTAAAAAGGCAACTAAACTTCTATTCAAATCACATATGATGTTAAGCATCTAGACCTTGAAAGACCAGAAAAATGTTTTGTTATTATTTTAAGTTTTCTGATAAAGAGCAATCTACTGCCAAAAACCCTCCAAAACTATCAATAAGAGAACAGAAATATTCATTTTTAATTAAGGTTTTCTAGTCTAGAACAGTTTACAACCAAAAAACTCCCAGATTGGTGGTTTTGGAGAAATAAATATTGTTTTTTTTTATGTTTTTTATTTGAGGTTTTCTAATCTAGAACAGTCAACAACTAAAGACTCTCCAAAACCACTAATCTGAGATCAGAAATATTCGTTTTTACATGTATTTTATGTTTTCTATAGTCTAGAAAAATATACAACCAAAGACTTTCTAAAACCACCAATCTGAGGCCAGAAATATAACTTTTGTATTAAGGTTTTCTAGTCTAGAATAATCTACAACCAAAAACTCTCCAAAACCACCAATCTGAGGACGGAAATATTATTATTATTCATTCATTTTTATTTGAGGTTTTCTAGTCTAGAACCGTCTACAACCAAAGACTCTCTAAAACCACCAATCTGAAGACAGAAACATTAGTTTTTATTGTAGGTTTTCTAGTCTAGAACCGTCTACAACCAAAAACTCTCCAAAGCCACCAATCTGAAGACAGAAACATTAGTTTTTATTGTAGGTTTTTTAGTCTAGAACCATCTACAACCAAAAACTCTCCAAAACCACCAATCTGAAGACAGAAACATTAGTTTTTATTGTAGGTTTTTTAGTCTAGAACCATCTACAACCAAAAACTCTCCAAAACCACCAATCTGAAGACAGAAACATTAGTTTTTATTGTAGGTTTTTTAGTCTAGAACCATCTACAACCAAAAACTCTCCAAAACCACCAATCTGAAGACAGAAACATTAGTTTTTATTGTAGGTTTTTTAGTCTAGAACCATCTACAACCAAAAACTCTCCAAAACCACCAATCTGAAGACAGAAATATTAGTTTTTATTGTAGGTTTTTTAGTCTAGAACCATCTACAACCAAAAACTCTCCAAAACCACCAATCTGAAGACAGAAACATTAGTTTTTATTGTAGGTTTTCTAGTCTAGAACCGTCTACAACCAAAAACTCTCCAAAACCACCAATCTGAAGACAGAAATATTAGTTTTTATTGTAGGTTTTTTAGTCTAGAACCATCTACAACCAAAAACTCTCCAAAACCACCAATCTGAAGACAGAAATATTAGTTTTTATTGTAGGTTTTTTAGTCTAGAACCATCTACAACCAAAAACTCTCCAAAACCACCAATCTGAAGACAGAAACATTAGTTTTTATTGTAGGTTTTCTAGTCTAGAACCATCTACAACCAAAAACTCTCCAAAACCACCAACCTGAAGACAGAAACATTAGTTTTTATTGTAGGTTTTCTAGTCTAGAACCGTCTACAACCAAAAACTCTCCAAAACCACCAATCTGAAGACAGAAATATTAGTTTTTATTGTAGGTTTTTTAGTCTAGAACCATCTACAACCAAAAACTCTCCAAAACCACCAATCTGAAGACAGAAACATTAGTTTTTATTGTAGGTTTTTTAGTCTAGAACCATCTACAACCAAAAACTCTCCAAAACCACCAATCTGAAGACAGAAATATTAGTTTTTATTGTAGGTTTTTTAGTCTAGAACCATCTACAACCAAAAACTCTCCAAAACCACCAATCTGAAGACAGAAACATTAGTTTTTATTGTAGGTTTTCTAGTCTAGAACCGTCTACAACCAAAAACTCTCCAAAACCACCAATCTGAAGACAGAAACATTAGTTTTTATTGTAGGTTTTTTAGTCTAGAACCATCTACAACCAAAAACTCTCCAAAACCACCAATCTGAAGACAGAAACATTAGTTTTTATTGTAGGTTTTTTAGTCTAGAACCATCTACAACCAAAAACTCTCCAAAACCACCAATCTGAAGACAGAAACATTAGTTTTTATTGTAGGTTTTCTAGTCTAGAACCGTCTACAAACCAAAAACTCTCCAAAACCACCAATCTGAAGACAGAAATATTAGTTTTTATTGTAGGTTTTTAGTCTAGAACCATCTACAACCAAAAACTCTCCAAAACCACCAATCTGAAGACAGAAATATTAGTTTTTATTGTAGGTTTTTTAGTCTAGAACCATCTACAACCAAAAACTCTCCAAAACCACCAATCTGAAGACAGAAATATTAGTTTTTATTGTAGGTTTTCTAGTCTAGAACCGACTACAACCAAAAACTCCAAAACCACCAACCTGAAGACAGAAACATTGGTTTTTATTGTAGGTTTTCTAGAACCGTCTACAACCAAAAACTCTCCAAAACCACCAATCTGAAGACAGAAATATTAGTTTTTATTGTAGGTTTTCTAGTCTAGAACCGACTACAACCAAAAACTCCAAAACCACCAATCTGAAGACAGAAATATTAGTTTTTATTGTAGGTTTTTTAGTCTAGAATCATCTACAACCAAAAACTCTCCAAAACCACCAATTTGAAGACAGAAACATTAGTTTTTATTGTAGGTTTTTTAGTCTAGAACCATCTACAACCAAAAACTCTCCAAAACCACCAATCTGAAGACAGAAATATTAGTTTTTATTGTAGGTTTTCTAGTCTAGAACCGACTACAACCAAAAACTCCAAAACCACCAACCTGAAGACAGAAACATTGGTTTTTATTGTAGGTTTTCTAGAACCGTCTACAACCAAAAACTCTCCAAAACCACCAAATCTGAGAAAATAAATATTAGTTTTTATGTTTTTATTGTAGGTTTTCTAGTCTAGAACAATCTACATCCAAAATCTCTATAAAACCACCAATCTGAAGACAGAAACATTGGTTTTTATTGTAGGTTTTCTAGTCTAGAACAATCTACATCCAAAATCTCTATAAAACCACCAATCTGAAGACAGAAACATTGGTTTTTATTGTAGGTTTTCTAGTCTAGAACCATCTACAACCAAAAAACTCTCCAAAACCACCAAATCTGAGATCAGAAACATTAGTTTTCTATTGTAGGTTTTCTAGTCTAGAACCATCTACAACCAAAGACTTTCCAAAACCACCAATTTGAAGACAGAAACATTATTTTTTTATTGTAGCTTTTCTAGTCTAGAATCATCTACAACCAAAAACTCTCCAAAACCTGAAAACAGAAACATTGGTTTTTATTGTAGGTTTTCTAGTCTAGAACCATCTACAACCAAAGACTCTCCAAAACCACCCATCTGAAGAGAGAAACATTGGTTTTTATTGTAGGTTTTCTAGTCTAGAATCGTCTACAACCAAAAACTCTCCAAAACCTGAAGACAGAAACATTGGTTTTTATTGTAGATTTTCTAGTCTAGAACTGTCTACAACCAAAGACTCTCCAAAACCACCAATCTGAAGACAGAAACATTGGTATTTATTTGAGGTTTTCTAGTCTAGAACCGACTACAACCAAAACCTCTCCAAAAAAACACCAAATCTGAGGACAGAAACATTCACTTTTTAAGTTTATTTGAGGTTTTCTAGTCTTTCCTAGTCTTGATGTTTTACTGCATATGCAACTGAAAGAATAATTGTTTACATTATTATCTTCATTTCATTATATACTAACATGTTTGTGCTCGTATGTTTCTGAATGTAAGCGCTCTGACCTAGAGTCTCATGGGGTCGTGCTGACACAGAGCAGATGATGTCCCACGATGCATTGCGCAATCCTTAACTCCAGGTTTCCCACGCTGCTTTGCGTCTGTAATGTGAGTCTGTGCTCTCCAGGACTGCAGTCATATCTCTTTCTCGTTTACAGATAAGCTTCCCCACTGGAAAAGAAAACAGATCTGAGGAAAGCATTTCATCATATCACGGCCAGAGTTCACCGCACTGTTAAATCACATCATCAGAACAACTCTTTCTGTGAAAGGCTGAAAATAATGTTTTCTGGATTATTACAAAGTTTAAGGCCCAATCCCAATTCTACCCCTTAGCCCTTCCCCTACCACTCGTTTTGCGTGTTCCCGTGAAGGGGTATGGGTGTCCCAATTCTCTTTAGCTTGAAGGCATAGGGCTAAGGGGAAGGGGTAAATACCCCTTCAAATGAAGATTTTTCAGGACCACACTCAAAACCAGGGGTAAGAAAATTTCCCACAAATTAGAAAAAGATCCACAAATTAGTAATTTTTGTCATTATTACAAATTTTTACAACAAACAAGCACATGTTTTAATATATTCATAATGGCGCTCATGTTTTTCCGTCATGCTTTTATAAAAAAAAACGCTAAAATAAAAACTGCTAAATTTCGCTATCTATAATCCCTAATCATAACACCTGTACAGCAGTCCCACAACATTCTGACACTCCATGACACTCGAATACCCTGTCAGAAAAGTCTAGTGGCTGGGAATTACCTTTTTACAGTGTCTGCTATAATGCTAATGTTGTTTTTGGTGTGTTTACATAAATGAATATGGCCACTGTGTAAATGCGCAGTAGTTACGATCTTATTGCCACATTAGATCGTTATGATAACATAATATATGCCTTCAGGGATTTCCTGAAGATAAACACCAACAAATAACACAACTGGAGTAACTACAGCAGTCGTGATCGTCTGATCGTGATCGTGCAGGTGCTATAGTGCTGTCCCATTTCTTAGGGGTAAATTTTGTAGCCCTTCCCTTTCACACTCGTTTTATAAGGGCCAAGGGGAAGGCAAAGGGGAAGGAGTACAAAAATAGACATGGGATTGGGCCTAAGTGTCCACGTCCACGCTGAAATATATAGAGATGTACAGTAATTTATAGAGAAATACAAAGAGACAATCATATACAATCACCGGACACTTTATTAGGTACACCTGTTCAACTGCTCGTTAACGCAAATTTCTAATCAGCCAATCACAAGGCAGCAACTCAATGCTCAATTTAGGCATGTAGACATGGTCAAGACGATCTGCTGCAGTTCAAAGCGAGCATCAAAATGGGGAAGAAAGGGGATTTAAAGGTGCTGTATGTAAGTTTTTGACTCTTCTAAAGCATAAAAATACCATAATATGTGTGCAGATATTTAAGAAACATCCCAAGTGAACATACTTGTTTAACTGAAAAACAATGCTGAAGTCAGATATTCTGCTTTGAAAATGGGTTTTCCGTGCCGGAACGCTGTCTTTGTTTAGATAAATTTCATATGCACGATGCCAGTTTAGCCAATTATATGTCAGCACCCTGGGTTGCCTTGTTGGAAAACAGCATATTTCATTCATTCATTCAGAAAGACTCTGAAAGCATGCGTCCGTGACCAAAAAGAACAGTATGGGAGACAGATGCAGTTCCACATGAGGTTTTAATTAGCAAATTACATAAATATTACGAACGTAAACATTAGGTGAGCAGGTTACATTGTAACCGCATGTCCTAACAACACGCTGTGACGAGAGAGGCAGTGATCAGCTATTTGGCTGTTTGCACCAGACGAAACACGGCAGAAATGTAAATACAGCCTTTCAGAAGCACAGAATATGCACTCGCTCACGAAACGGTAAGGTTTAGAATCTATTTAACCCACTAGTTAACCCACTTTAACATCAATGTAGATGCTGAATCACTCATATGTGTTTAGTTCTAAAGTTCAATTTCAGACGGTTTATTGTATTTTTCAGATCTGAGGTGAACTTTCTGCTTTCAGTATATGGCAACAAATGCCATGTAAAATGCATTCAAACTCGCATTGTTAGCATTTAGCACAGAATAAAGCACACAAGGGTTACCTGAGGTGATCTAGCTGTCATAGGTTTCTGTTGTTCAGCTGTGAGAAATAGAAGCCATTTCTAATATATCAATTCGAGGTGTTGGTTAGGACAAAAACTCCTTTTAATATGGAAGATATTCCCTCTATCGCGTGTCGTTGCTTTTATTTAGAACACAGTTTAAATCACTCGCTCCTGTACACAATCTGGCATCCCAGCGTACTTTTATTATGATCCAGGAGTGCAATACCTAGTTCAACCACTGGGTGTCAAACTTACATACTGCACCTTTAAGTGACTTTGATCATGGCGTGGTTGTTGGTGCCAGACGGGCTGGTCTGAGTATTTCAGAAACTGCTGATCTACTGGGATTTTCACGCACAACCATCTCTAGGGTTTACAGAGAATGGTCCAAAAAAGAGAAAATATCCAGTGAGCGGCAGTTCTGTGGGCGCAAATGCCTTGTTGATGACAGAGGTCAGAGGAGAATGGCCAGACTGGTTCCAGCAGATAGAAAGGCAACAGTAACTCAAATAACCACTCGTTACAACTGAGGTCTGCAGAAGAGCATCTCTGAACAACACAACACGTCCAACCTTGAGGCGGATGGGCTACAGCAGCAGAAGACCACACCGGGTGCCACTCCTGTCAGCTAAGAACAGGAAACTGAGGCGACAATTCACACAGGCTCACCAAAACTGGACAATAGAAGATTGAAGAAACGTTGCCTGGTCTGATGAGTCTCCATTTCTGCTATGACATTCAGATGGTCAGGTCAGAATTTGGCATCAACAACATGAAAGCATGGATCAATCCTGCCTTGTATCAACGGTTCAGGCTGGTGGTGGTGGTATAATGGTGTGGGGATATTTTCTTGGCACACTTTGTGCCCATTAGTACCAATTGAGCATCGTGTCAACGCCACAGCCTACCTGAGTATTGTTGCTGACCATGTCCATCCCTTTATGACCACAGTGTACCCATCTTCTGATGGCTACTTCCATCAGGATAACGCACCATGTCATAAAGCGTGAATCATCTCAGACTGGTTTCTTGAACATGACAATGAGTTCACTGTACTCAAATGGCCTCCACAGTCACCAGAGCTCAATCCAATAGAGCACCTTTGGGATGTGGTGGAACGGGAGATTCACATCATGGATGTGCAGCCGACAAATCTGCAGCAACTGCGTGATGCTCTCATGTCAATATGGAGCAAAATCTCTGAGGAATATTTCCAGTACCTTGTTGAATCTATGCCACAAAGATTAAAGCAGTTCTGAAGGCAAAAGGGGGTCCAACAGGTACTAGTAAGGTGTACCTAATAAAGTAGCCGGTGAGTGTATATATTAGGTGTAATGTATACTATACAATATAAAAACAGCAGAGTGAGCCAGTGGAGAGAATTGTCCAGTGAACTCGCTGAACTTCGGAGCTAAAAACAGTGTGTCCACACGCTGAACTGCTGACAGTTTGACAGAATGGTGCCGGGCAGAAATATCCTCAATATCCAGCGCATGTCTTTGACTTCCTTAATTAAATTCCCAAGACTGGAGTGAAGAATAAAAGAACGAGTCCAAAAATGAAGCCCATCTGTGGAGCCAGATGCATTGTGGGACGGCTCAGGTGTCGTTATGACAACAAGACAAAAACTAGAAATCAAAAACCAAAAACAGAAGGAAACGAAGCTGCATTCGTTTGTCAAGTGAGCCGAAAAGCAGAACAAAACATATGGATGGAGAATAGATGACAAGTGTGCAGCATCTGGAGTGTGTGTGTGTGTGTGTGTGTGTGTGTGTGTGTGTGTGTGTGTGTGTGTGTGTGTGTGTGTGTGTGTGTGTGTGTGTGTGTGTGTGTGTGTGTGTGTGTGTGTGTGTGTGTGTGTGTGTGTGTGTGTGTCCACACCTCTCAGATATACAGAAATTGTAATTATTTTTTAAATATTTACGAATTTTATTGTTTAAAGATGTTGAATTTTTTTCTGAAAAATAATTCAAATTAGTCCAGTGAGAATGATGAAAGAATGGATGGAGACATGAATGGACAATTGAAAGAGGGTTGAATGAAATAAAGATGAATGGATGACTAAGCTATAGATAAATGTACAAAGAAGAATATATGGATGGATCTATATGTACCGATGCTTGGATAGAAGTATGGATGAATGAATAAACGAACGAACGAACGAATTAGAGAATGAATGAATGGTTTATATTATATTATGTGAATAAAAGAATGAAAGAAGGAATGAATGAATGAATGAATGGACGAACGAATGAAAGGATGACTGAACAAATTAGATAATGAATGAATGGTTTATGAACAGATGCTTGGATAGAAAGATAGATAATTGAATGAACGATTGAATGATTAAACTGATGAATGAATGAATGAATGAATGAATGAATGAATGAATGAGTGAATGAATGAATGATGCATGAATTAATAAAAAAGAATGAATGAATTAATAAAAGAATGAATAAATAAAAGGACAGATAAAAAATTTATTAATAATAAGATGAATGGTTTATATTACATTACATGACTACATTATATTATGTGAATAAAAGAATGAATGAATAAGTAAAACAATTAATAAACGAATGAATGAATAAAAAGTGAATGAATGATGAATGAATAAATGATTAAAAGGATGAATGAATGAATGAATGAATAAATGAATGAATGAATGATTAAAAATGATTGAGTGAATGAATGAATAAAACAATTAATAAATGAATGAATGAATAAAAAGTGAATGAATGATGACTGAATAAATTATTAAAAGGATGAATGAATGAATGAAAGGAAGAATGAATTATTAAAAATGATTGAGTGAATGAATGAATGAATGATATATTATATTATATTATATTATATTATATTATATTATATTATATTATATTATATTATATTATATTACAATCAATAAAAAAGTAAATACCACAAATAATTTTTGGAGCTTAATTAAATGATTAAATTAATAAAATGAATGAATAAATGAATGAATAAAAGGATGAATGAACAAATATAAATGATGAATAAAAGGATGAATGAATGAATAAATGAATAAATAATGAATGAGTGAATGAATGAATGCGTGAATAAATAAATTAATGAATGAGTGAATAAATGAATGAATGAATGAATGAATGATATATCATCTTATCTTATCTTATATTATATTATATTATAATATATTATATTATATTGTATTGTATTGTATTGTATTATATTATATTATATTATATTATATTATATTATATTATATTATATTATATTCAATAAAAAAGTAAATATCACAAATTATTTTTCGAGCTTAAATGAATGAATGAAGAAAAAAGAATGAATGAATAAATAAATGAATAAATGAAAGGATGAATGAATGAATGAATGAATGAATGAATGAATGAATGATTGAATGAATGACTATGAATAAAAGGATAAATGAACAAATATTAATAATGAATAAAATAATGAACTGAATGAACAAATGAGAGAAAGAATAAATGAATGATTAATTGAAGGAATTAACAAAAATGAATGAGTGAATGAATGAATGAGTGAATGAATGAATGAATGCATGATCAGCTTTTTGCATGAAAAAGAGCTTATCAATGAGCAAACTTAGTAAGCGTAAATATTAATGAAAATTTCTATTTTCATGTAAACTATCTCTTTCCAGTGATTGTGTGTTCTTCAAAAGCACACAAAAGCACAATGTGTGTGTGTGTGTGTGTGTGTGTGTGTGTGTGTGTGTGTGTGTGTGTGTGTGTGTGTGTGTGTGTTGAGTACAGATGTGTCGAGTGGTCATTATACCGTGGCTCCTGTAATCTCCTGCTCCCCGTTTATCTGCCGTCCTGCTTTTAGAGCTGATGGGATTTGATTGTGGGAATGACTTCAGTGTCTTCCGTGTTCAATTACTCTGATCCTCAGCGGAACAAATGCTGCTTTACTGTTCTCAGATCAGCAGAAGAGAAACACACAAACAAAGTTAACAACAGATTAAACATAAGCTGCTCTAGACAGCGTAAAGCATTCACGTGTATACACACACACACACACACACACACACACACACACACACCTGCATGCAGATAGTGTTTTCACGATACTGGAATTTCTTACTTCCATGTCATATCATCATTCAATACTATTTTCTATTAATACTACAGAAAAAAATGCAATATCATTCATTCAAATGACAATAGTTATTAATGACATAATTTCTATACTTTTCAGTGTACAAAAGCATTCAAACTGATTAATGAATAAATGAATGAATGAACGATTGAATGAAAGAATGAATAAATAAATAAATGAATGAACGAACAAATTATTAAATGAGTGAACAAACAAACAAATGAATGAATAAATAAAATAATGAATACAATATTTAATAAATGAATGAGTGAGTGAATGAGTGAATGAATGAATGAATTAAACTAATTAACGAATGAATGAATAAAATAATGAATAAATAAAATAATGAATGAATGAATGGGTGAGTGAATAAGTGAAGGAATGAATTAAACAATGAATTAACGAATGAATGAACAAATAAATGAATTAATAAATTAATGCACAAATTAATGAACAAGTGAAAGAACAAACAAATGAATGAAAGCATGAATGTATAAAACAATTAATGAATAAAACAATGAATACAATAATTGAATAAACAAATAAGTGAGTGAATGAGTGAAGGAATGAATTAATGAATAAAACAATGAATGAATGAAAGAATGAATAAATGAATAAAATAATGAATGAATAAAATATTGAATGAATAAAAAAATAAAAAAATTAATGAATGAATTAATTAATTAACAAATGAATGAAAACATGAATGAATGAAAGAATGAACGAATGAATGAATGAATGAATGAATGAATGAATGAATGAATGAATGAATAAAATAATGAATCAATAAAACAATGAATACAGTATTTAATAAATGAATGAGTGAGTGAATGAGTGAATGAATGAATGAATTAAACAAATTAATGAATGAATGAATAAAATAATGAATAAATAAAATAATTAATGAATGGGTGAGTGAATAAGTGAAGGAATGAATTAAACAATGAATTAACGAATGAATGAACAAATAAATGAATTAATAAATTAATGCACAAATTAATGAACAAGTGAAAGAACAAACAAATGAATGAAAGCATGAATGAATAAAACAATTAATGAATAAAACAATGAATACAATAATTGAATAAACGAATGAGTGAGTGAATGAGTGAAGGAATGAATTAATGAATAAAACAATGAATGAATGAAAGAATGAATGAATAAAATAATGAATGAATAAAATATTGAATGAATAAAAAATAACTAAATTAATGAATGAATTAATTAATTAACAAATGAATGAAAACAAGAATGAATGAACGAATGAATAAATGAATGAATGAATAAATGATTGAATGAATGAATGAATAAAATAATGAATCAATAAAACAATGAATACAATAATGGATGAATGATTAAGTGAGTGAATGAATGAGTGAATAAATTAATTAATGAAAAAAATGATGAACGCATGAACAAATGAATAAATGAATGAATAAAATAATGAATGATTAAAATAAAGAATGAACGAACACACGAACAAGTGACTAAAATAATGAAAAATGAATGAGTGAGTGAATTCGTGAATGAACAAAATAATGAATGAATGAATGAATGAATGAGTGAGTGAGTGAGTGAGTGAGTGAGTGAGTGAGTGAGTGAGTGAGTGAGTGAGTGAGTGAGTGAATAAGTGAAGGAATTAATTAATGAATGAATGAACGAATAAATGAATGAATAAATGAATGAACAAATGAATGAACAAGTAAAAGAACAAACAAATGAATGAAAGCATGAATGAATAAAACAATGAATGAATAAAACAATGAATGAATAAAACAATGAATACAATAATTAAATAAACGAATAAATGAGTGAGTGAATGAGTGAAGGAATGAATTAATGAATAAAACAATGAATGAATGAAAGAAAGAATGAATGAATAAAATATTGAATGAACAAAAAAATAACTAAATTAATGAATTAATTAATTAATTAACAAATGAATGAAAACATGAATGAATGAATAAAATAATGAATCAATAAACAATGAATACAATATTGGATGAATGAATAAGTGAGTGAATGAATGAGTGAATAAATAAATTAATGAATAAAATGATGAACGCATGAACAAATAAACGAATGAATGAATGAATTAATTAAGTAATAAAATGAATAAAATAATGAATGATTCAAATAAAGAATGAATGAACACACAAACAAGTGACTAAAATAATGAAAAATGAATGAGTGAGTGAATTAGTGAATGAACAAAATAATAAATAAAATAATGAATAAAAATGAAAAAATGAATAAAAGTATAAAAGAATGAATGAATGAATGAATGAATGAATGAATGAATGAATGAATGAAAGTCGCTTTGGACAAAAGCATCTGCTTAATGATTAAATGTAAATGATTGATTAAAAGAAAGAAAGAAAGAAAGAAAGAGAAAGAAAGAAAGAAAGAAAGAAAGAAAGAAAGAAAGAAAGAAAGACACACACACACATGTACATATATATATATATATATACACCTGCGCATGCACAAACACCTACATAGACACACACACATACATTTACACAAGCACAAACTCACACAGACAAGCACAAACACACACTGACATGCACAAACACATACTTGCAAAACCACACACAAACGCATGCACACAAGCACACACGCAGACACACACACACACACACACACACACACACACACACACACACACACAGTGCGTCAGGGCTTAAAGCTGGTGTTGATCTCAGGTTGTCTGGATGTATTATCTGAAGGCTGTGCTGCTTCAATCAGACTGATCCGTCTCTCAGATTAAAGAGTGAAGAACAGGAAGTCGATGCATGAAAACACCACGAAGAGACCAGCGCTGACCTTTGACATCTGGCAGATTAAAAACAGGGAACCAACACACACACACACACACACACACACACACACACACACACACACACACACACACAGTGCGTCAGGGCTTAAAGCTGGTGTTGATCTCAGGTTGTCTGGATGTATTATCTGAAGGCTGTGCTGCTTCAATCAGACTGATCCGTCTCTCAGATTAAAGAGTGAAGAACAGGAAGTCGATGCATGAAAACACCACGAAGAGACCAGCGCTGACCTTTGACATCTGGCAGATTAAAAACAGGGAACCAACACACACACACACACACACACACACACACACACACACACACACACACACACACACACACACACACACACACACACACACACACACACACACACACACACACACACACACATCTCCCAACAACAATTCACAACTCACTCCATATAATAATAATAAGAAGAAGAATCTGCCTCTAAAACAGCTTACAATTAATTTCATGTTGATTTTCCAAAACTGCTTGCCATGCAGCAATGAGCTTGCCATGTGGCGCATTCCCACAGTGTGTGTGCGTGTGTGTGTGTGTGTGTGTGTGTTGATGGTGTGTTTGTTTACTTGTCAGCTTGAGTCTCCCAGAAGAAGATCTGCTCTTTAAACGATGGTCTGCATCTTTCCAGTGTTAAAGGACTCCATCATCAGACGTCTGAGACTCTTGAGGACCAGCTGAAAGAGAAATCTGGAGAATAAACAAACACTCAGTTGACTTCAGCAGCACATTAAACTGCATGCAGAAGAAGACCTTCAGCTTCTGCTTTACAGACAGGCTTTATCTCTTGCTAAATTATTTATCCGCCGTCTCGATGTACGAGCGTTTCGTATCCTTATTTTAGGTCAAATTGAGTCTCTTTCCTTCTGTACTGACAATCTGACAAGCATGGAGACTCACACTGTCATATTCACTCTCATATTCTGAAATAATTTTATTAAATTAAAGATTTTATGTCGGATTTTTATAGAGAGCTGTCTAAAATTACTGCTTGATGTCTCCAGGACCAGACATCATATTATAAGGATGCACCCGCAGGATTTTTCTGGGCCAGTATTTCAATAATAAAGATTTCTGGCTGATCCCATTAGCAATACTGGTCAAATTTCATACAATTGTTTTCGGTTTAAATAATCTTAATTTAATATTCAACTGCTCAATATTTTAAGAGAAGTACAAATTTCAAAAGAGATTTTTGCAAATTAATTTTTTTTTTTAAATCAATAAAATTATAAAATTAAAACTTTGGTCCCACTTTATATTGTGTCGTTTATACCTGTGAACTTACATGGTAGTTAGATGTGTAAGTAGTATGTAACTACAGTGTATGTACACACTGGTACAGAGTATTTACTTGTGTATACTGGTGTAACTACACTCATGTAACAACCCACTGAATAGTATGTGTAAGTACAAATGTGTAACAGGACATTGGTAACAACAGTAGGAAAGTACACATCTGTAACAAGAATTATGTAAGTGCATTGTGTAACAACAATATGTACTTGCAGATGTTTTCCCACTTCCACACCTGTTTGCAGATCATGTACTTGTGAACACTGTATGGCAGAACTAATGCTGCATTAGAAGGTTTCACCTTGTGATACCAGTGTACTTACATGGTAAATCCACAGGATCCACTCAATATAAAGTGTAAAATGGTCACAAATTACTGTTCATACATTCATTCATTTTCTTTTCAGCTTAGATGGGTTACAGCTGGAAGGGCA